>OX465274.1:110441741-111041741 GCA_949987645.1 Tachina grossa | reverse complement strand
GAATTTAACAATTTTCAAATTTTAATTACCCAAATTTAACAATTTCAGCAACAATTTAACAATTTTAATTGCGGCAGGATTGGCAGTTCCCTACTACTTAAGTACATTTAAATTCAGTCTCATATCCGATTTTAACTGCATCAGAATTTAAGAAAAAAGCTCCTTTTATTTTATTGAATAAAATTTTAATTTAAAACAGTAAGCAAAGATATCAGCTTCAACTTCAAATGATTTCATCACAAAAAAACTAGTGATTGTTTTCAACAATTATGAAAATAATAATTTCAATATAAAGCTCCCTTTTGATTTTAAATGTTTATCAATAAAAATAAAAAAAGAAGTAAGTTGATTACCAAAGAAAAAAAAATATCAGTATATAAGCTGGAGTGCCGGATCAGTTTCATTTAAAAATGTTTATACATTTTCATAAAGCAAAGCAAGATTTCGAAAACAAATGTAGAAAGTGAAGTAAAAAGTCTATAGTTAGAAAAAATTATGTACCCCAAAAATTTCTAACGTTAACTTACTAACGTTGCATCAACTTTAAAAAATGTAAATTGAGTATAAGAAATATTTCTATTATAGTTGCTAATACTTTAGAGTATGTATCTTCAGGAATTCAGTTTTACTTAAAAACAGAAAATCCTCACAAACTTTTAAGTAAACGCAGATAAAAATTAAAACGTTTTTATTTTCAAATAAAAAAAAAAACTGAATATATCGCATCTATACACAGACGAATATTTACAACAACAACACCAACAACAACAAGAACAAAAGACATCAATGACAAAAAAAAATGTATTCAAAGATTGAAATAAACAAAATCTCTAATATAAACAAATTTCATATAGGCAGACTTTAACGCGAGACAAATTTAAGTATGAGAAAATATAAAACAATCGTAAGTATAAAAACATAATAAGATTAGGGAAGTCCAGACATATGATAGTATTTTATAGTACCAAATGTCGATACTGAAAACAATTTATTTCTATCTACATATAAATATTAGCGCAAATACACACACACACACATAGCAGAATTCATATAAGAAATATCCAAGAAAATTTCAACAACACCCCACCTTTTGCAAATCATGACGAGCCTTAAATTCTCCCTCAGATATACATACACAAATTCCCATGATCATACATACATACATATACAATATATAAGATTAATCTCAACAACACAACACTCTCACCTACCTGAAATTACAGATAGTCTTAAACTTTTACAGACGTCTATACACATAGATTCTCACGCCTAGATATTACAAGAACACCTCGCCCCTAATAAATCACAATCATCTTAAATTCTTCAGTTCTCGTTGAACCTTCATAGTGAAGAGACATTAAAGCGGATTTTTTTTACATACATACATACCAAACAAATATAAAAAACAACAAAATCAAAAATTATACAAAAAATATTCGTAATACATATTCACCTTGATAAATAAGCTTATTGGCTTTACTAATATTTTTTACATAGCAAGAAATAGCAAAAACAAAAAAAAAACCGTAAACACAAACAAAGTCCCCTTGAGGAATAATACTCTTTATGAGTACCTCAAAGGAAAAAAATTTTGAAGTGAGTTCTAACGGCAGAAATGCTTATTTTACTGTGAGTTCTAAAACTCTTAATGAAAAAAATATAAATAATAAATCTGATGAAAATCTTTTTTTTAACGGCAAAGCCAATTTTTCGTCAGCGATCAACTTCGCTTTGTCCAATGCCAACTAGTGAATCGGTAGCATTACCATTACCTAGTACTTCTTCATTTAAGTCTGTGATATCATCCGCATCGGGCTCGCCTTCTTCACTAAACCAAGTTATCACTACAGATAACAGTAGCTCAAAACCCAAGGTACAAGTGGGAATGGACAGATATATAACAGTGGTAAAGCGTAGGCGAAGCCCAAATTCTTCAAAAATTTCATCTGCCCCAAAGATGTCTAGGGATAACAGCGCATCATCTACCAATCGTCAAAATCGTTTTTCATTATTGCAAGACACCGACGACAAGCCCTCTACATCATCGCAAAAGTCTTTTAAGCCACCACCTATTTATCTGAGAGAAAAAATTCTAACGCGCTTATAAAAAAACTACTGTCGACCATTTGTGAAAATACTTTTCACATCATTCCAATTAAACGAGGTAATATTGATGAAACTAAAATCCAAATATATAATAAAAAAGATTTCCGAAAAATTGTTAGTGAATTCGAAAAAAATAAAACAAATTTTTACACATACCAACTTAAGAGTGCTAAAGGCCTACAGATAGTATTAAAGGGCATAGATTCATATGTTGAACCCGAAGAAGTAAAATGTGCACTTGTCGACCAAGGACTCAAGGTAAAAAATGTTACCAACATATTTAATAGAGAAAAGGTCCCCCAACCCCTATTTCGGGTTGAACTGGAGCCGAATGACATACAATTGAAAAAAAATGAAGCCCATCCAGTTTATAACGTAAAGTATCTCTTACATCGAAAAATCACAGTTGAAGAGCCACGTAAGCGTTCAGGTCCCGTACAGTGCCATAATTGCCAAGAATATGGCCATACGAAAACTTACTGCAAGTTACCGACAGTGTGTGTTATCTGCGGTGAATGGCATGGTACTGCTAGCTGCACTAAGCCAAAAGATCAAGCAGAAAAAAAATGTAGTAATTGTGAAAGTAATCACACAGCTAACTATAGAAGGTGCCCTGTATATTCTTTCGTTAAACAGGCTATGGGTCAAAAACCCAAGTTAACTCCAGCCAACCAGTTACTTCACGTGTATCGTATGCTGATGCTGCTAAGAAGTTCAATTCCCACGCAAAATGTTCCACCGCCAAATAATTCAACGAATTCAAACTCAAGCTTTAACTTTAGTCGCCTTGAATCTACTATTGAGAATCTGGTGCTAACTATAAACAACTTTACTACAAATATGACAAGTATGATGCAAGAAATGCTGCGAATGCAGAATACACTGCTTCAAGCATTAGTTAATAAACCATGAACACGTTAAAAATATGTTTCTGGAACGCAAACGGCATTCGCCAACATAAAAATGAACTTGAGCACTTCCTCATGGAAAAAAATATTGATATAATGTTGGTTTCTGAGACTCATTTGACCTCAAGAAGCTTATTTAAAATAAATTGTTTCACTTTATATGATACAAAGGACCCGAAAGAGAGAGCATGTGGTGGATCAGCAATTCTGATTAAGTCAAGACTCAAGCACTATGTCCTTGACAACGTTAGTGAAGAATATTTGCAAGTAACGAATATTTTCGTAGAAAATTTTTGTGCGAATTTCGTGATATCATCAATTTACTCACCTCCCAGATTTTCAGTTACCGAAGATCAGTATGAGAAGTTCTACAAATCGCTTGGATCCTGTTTCGTGGCAGCTGGTGACTACAATGCAAAACATACGTACTGGGGATCGCGTCTTGTTACACCTAGAGGTCGAGCCTTGTTCAATACAATTTCAAAAATGGGCTTAGATGTCATTTCGAGTGGGGAGCCTACTTACTGGCCTACTGACGTAAGAAAAATTCCAGATGTTATAGATTTTGCCGCCACGAAAAATATTCATAGGGACTTAATTCATGTAGAGGCCTCTCTAGATCTGTCCTCCGATCACTCTCCAACAATAGTTACAATTTTCAACCCACTAAGGAGTGATTTAACTAACTCATATGTGAAGATGATTAATGGAATCAACTGGCTGGCATTCTTAGTAGTCACTGCGTAGAAAACATTCAGCTTAGATCATGCGATGATATTGAATTTAACATTGCCAATCTTAACGAAAATATTAAACAGGCTGCTGAACACGCCACTACCTCTTATCCGCAGACCGGCTTTAACAGAATTTATTCTACGGAAATTGAACGTCTTGTATGTGAAAAAAGGAGAGCTAGAAGAGAATGGCAACAACACAGATCACCCCTAAATAAAATCAGACTTAAAGAATGTACTAAACGACTCAAAGAGCTGCTATCATCGGAAAAAACTGCACTACTAGAAAAGTATTTAGAAGGTCTTGATGTAACGTCCGCATCTAATTACTCTTTATGGCGCGCTACTAGAAATCTTAAACGACCCGTTGATCTTAAATCACTATTGCGTACTGCGACCGGAGGCTGGGCAAGAAGTGATAGTGAGAAAGGTAACTTATTTTCTGAGCATTTAAAATCTGTATTCACTCTTAATTCATGTACGGGTGCTGCTGATTTACCGTGTGTAGTTTCTCTACCCCCTCGTCCCTTAAGGTTTAAGATGCGTGAAGTACAAAAAGTAATTGCTGAACTCAACCCGAAGAAAGCTCCAGGTATTGGTGGCATTAGTAACAAAATGCTCATGAACTTGCCTTATATTGCAATAAGAATCCTGCTATTTACTTTTAATGCTATTTTAAGAATGCAGTATTTTCCACATAACTGGAAACTTGTCAAGATCAAAATGATTCCAAAGGCGGGCAAAGATCTTACCAAGACTGAGTCATATAGGCCTATAAGCTTACTGTCTACAATCTCAAACTTTTCGAAAAGCTGCTCATGACTAAATTGTCCAAAATTTTAACTGATAATGGGTGCATCCCGGACCATCAATTTGGCTTTAGAAGTCAGCACAGCACGATTGAATAAATGCATAGACTGGTCCAAGTTTTAAGAAGAACATTTGAAGAAAAGAAGTATTGTTCTGCTCTCTTTATTGATGTTTCTCGGGCGTTTGATAAAGTATGGCACGAAGGCCTAGTTTTAGAATTGAAGACATATCTGCCAATAAACATTCAAAAGCTTTTGGAAAGTTATATTATTGATAGGAAGTTCACTGTTGTGGAAGGAGAGTTCACGAGTGTGCCTGAATCTATATCTTCTGGTGTGCCCCAGGGTAGTATTCTGGGTCCTGTCTTGTATTTAATATATACTTGTGATATGCCTGTGAGCAATAATATCCATATTTCTACTTTTGCCGATGATACAGCCTGTATGAGTGTGCACGAAAACCCTTATGAGGCATCCCGCAATCTCCAGGAACATATCACTCAGCTGGAAATATGGTTGAACTTATGGAGAATTAAAGTCAATGAACAAAAGTGTGTCCATATAACGTTCACCCTAAGAAGAGATACTTGCTCCCCCATTCGAATCAACAATCAAAATATTTCCCAACATTCCCAAGTGAAATACCTTGGTATACACCTTGATCGAAGACTTACATGGAAACATCATATTGACTCTAAGTTAACTCAGATGAAACTTAAGTTAACTCAAATATATTGGTTGATTGGCAGAAACTCAACACTCAGCCTAGACTGCAAACTTTTATTATACAAGTCGCTTTTGAAGCCAATATGGTGCTACGGAATTCAGTTATGGGGCACTGCTTCAGCTTCCAATGTCAAGAGAATCCAACGAAGGCAAAACAAAATTTTACGGTTAATAACATCGGCTCCATGGTACATCCAAAATTCTATTATACATCGTGATTTAAATATGCCACTAGTGACTGAAGAAATTGCAAAATACGCAGGCAAATATTTAACAAAACTCGAATCACATCCTAATCCGCTTGCTCGTAATATTTTGAACTTTACTGGACACATCCGCTTTAAAAAGAGGGACACACGGGCTCTTATACCTAACACTCCAGATGGCACTACTTGAAAATACTTTCCCCCCCCCTTTTTTTTTTTGATTATCACTACTAATGTATTATTTATAACTACCACTAAGTTTATGTCCGACACTGGTCGGGCCTAATAATTTTTTTTTTATAGATTTAAGATTTGAATACTTATTGTTAGTTCACATATGAAGATACAATAAATAAAAAAAAATAAAATCTAAAATTCTTACAAAAATATATACATACATACATACAAATAACCAAATTACCTCAACAACATCCTCACCTACCTCAAATCACGATCAGCCTTAAACTACTATAGACAGACACATCCACAAATCCCCATGGATACATATTTCATCAACAACCCTGCCCACCCAAATCATGGTCAGCCTTAAACTCCTACAGACATACAAACACACAGATTCCCCCCGGTTACATATTACTAGAACACCTCACCCCTCATAAATCACAATCAGCCCTAAGCTCCTACAGAAATACACACATTGAAATTCCTACAAACATACACACACACACACACACATACACACATACACACACATACACACACATACACACACGCAATCGATCTACCTCAACTACACCCCGCCCCTTCCAATCAAACCCTCACCTAAATTCTCACAGACAGACAGACACATCCGCAAATTCCTATGGTTACATATTACGGCAACAACGCCACCCACTCAAATCACGGTCAGCCTTAAATTCCCACAGTCTAGCAATACCTACATTAGCATTAGAAAAAATAACTTTCACGTTTTCCCGTCGTCATTAGGAAAAATCATTTTCCCATCTGCATTTGAAAAAATTATATTCATTTTTTGCCGTCGGCATTTGAAAAATATAATAATCATGTATTGCGGTAGGCATTAGGAAAAATTATCATGTATTGCAGTAGGCATTAGGAAAAATTATCATGTTTTGCCTTCGGTATTACGAAAAATTATCATGTTTTGCCTTCGGAATTACGAAAAATCATTAGATGATTTTCCGTCAGCATTAGGAAAAACCATTTTCATGATTTTCCCCGTCGTCACATACACACATAAAAACCGCCAAACTATGAACCGCCTTAATACATTCACACAAAATATTCCACACACAAACTTCCCACGGTCACGCAGGCAGACAGACAGACAGACATACACTTAATGTAAACAAAAACTCCTAATATAAACAAAAAACTCCTAAAGTAAACAAAAAACTCCTAAAGTAAACAAAAAAAAAAACAAATTTCACAGAATTTAACAATTTTCAAATTTTAATTACCCAAATTTAACAATTTCAGCAACAATTTAACAATTTCAGCCACAATTTAACAATTTTAATCGGCGCCCGAATGCCCAATTCCCTACTACTTCAGATGAAGCTCATTTTGATCTTGGCGGGTATGTAAACAAGCAAAATGGTCGCATTTGGGGCACCGAAAACCCGCACGCATACATTGAAAAGCCGACGCACCCAAAACGACTCACTGTTTTGGTCCAGAGGCATAATTGGGCCATTGAGCAAGGAGTGGCCGTTACAGTCAATGGCGATCGTTATCGGGCCATGTTGAACGAATTTTTGTTCAGATAAATTGAAGAGGAGGATATTGGCAACATTTGGTTTCAAAAGGACGGCGCTACGTGCCACACAGCCGAAGCTTCAGTAGTTTTTTTATAGCATTTTCAAAAAAAAAAAGTTATCTAGCGGACCTTTTATTATAGTATTATTTTAATATATTTGAAAACATTTTATTGAAATTAAATTTAATTTAGTATACTACACTCAAAAAAAAAAAATTCCAGCTAAAAAAAAAATATATATGGTCCATATATTTTTAATATATCGATGGCTTCATTCCAGAGTACGCTAAGTCTAGAAAGTGAATTTTACAGGAGACGCGTTCAAAGTTTATATGGAATTTCTCAAAGGCCGTATAAGATAGAAATTCACTTTTTTCGGTGTTAAAATCATATTTATTGTAGAATTTTTTTAGAGTGTACGAATTATAAATACTGGTAGTAGAACATGGTTAAAAATGACTTAGACCACTTTAGAATGTACAAAACTTTTTGCGTTGTTCATCCAAGTGGACTTAGCATCCTTTTCTTGGAAGTTTTTTCTGGCAACGGTTGTCTAAGTACACATAGCATATTTTGGTTTGGAGAATGAAAATGTAACACCTTACTAGCATATGTTTAAATATGTTACTGAAACCATTTACATAAAATGTTATAAATTTTATTTTAACGTAAAACAAAAATAATTAATTCAATTGAAAGCCTAAGTACTTGTTATTCAGACATTTTTATAATTGCATTAGTTAAACATTGAAATTAATAAACATATATGATTTAAATTATTCTTCATCTGATGTGACCACATAGTTATGCGTATTCTTCTGTTCTCTTTAGCTGCATGTATGTAAGTGTTTTTATAAATTTTTGGAATTATATTTTTATCACATAAATCTATGAGATCTTTACGTTTTTCTTCAGCTATTGGAAATGGTGATGAGTATGCTTTTGGAATGCATTTTGGGAGAAATTTTTCCTTTCTTCGTCGCTTTGATTCGTTGTAGAGTAATATTTCTTTAAAATCTTCATCAAATTCATATTTGTAATAGAGTTGATACTTTGTATACTCTTATTTCTCTGATTTTATATAAATGAACTTTTTCATTTTTTGTATTTTTTTCCAAATTGTAAATGAAGAAATTTTTTGAAATCTAATAAGTCGTCAATTTTCTTTTCTAGATATTACATTGGTTCTGTTTTCTTCGCATTTCTAATTACTAAGAACCACTCCATAGGCGTGTATATACGTTTGTGTTTTTTGGTCTTTTCAATTAACGCATGTACGCTTTCGTCCTCATTCTAGAAATTATATGACACCCTTACGATTACAAATTTATACAATGCATAGCATATTTCAGTGTTAGGTATTGTGCCAAACAAGAATTTGGTCAAATTTTATATCTCACTACATTTAATGGCCGAAATTTTGGATAGTAACTTGGCCTTTTTTCACATTTATGTTTTTATGAGGATATAAATTCACAATAAACAACACTTTATACGCTGACGACTTTCTCCAAACTAAACTGTTCTATGTTTACTTACTCGCGCGAACTGTTTTTGTTTATTCAGGGAATAACATGCTAAGTACACATAGCGACACCCAAAAATGTACCATGTGTATGCTAAGTAGGCTTAGCATAACATAATAAAGCATAACAACAATAAATGCCGCTTCTAAAGAATGCTATGTTTACTTAGTTTTCAAAAAAAAATACAGTTATCTTCCAAACAATACCGACTGTACTTATTAGCCCTTTTTGGAATGGAAGTTTTTTAAACTTTAGTCGTAGGCTAAGTACAATTGTGAGCATAACTTTTGATAGGGTTGTCCGATAAATTCGAGCTTTTGACAGGACTCAAGTTACATCAATCCAAATTCAAATAAGCAAACTCCTTGAAAACATGCTAAGTCGACTTATCATACTCTAGAATTAAGACATCGATATGAATGTATGTTGAAAATCTACTCTAAATTTTCTACTACATCATTTAACCTTAAATTTAATCAACATCACACTGATATTTCTATATCATAATTGTTATAAACTTTTACATTTGTGTTTACTCTGTAAAATTAAAATAAATTACGTTTATTAATTCCAATAGGTTATGGGCCCAGACCCAAACCTCTAAAGAAACAATAGTATTATTTTTAAGGCGAAGAAAATGGCAGCAATTACAGGAAGAATTCCTTTGTTAAATGGAAAAAATTTTTCGACTTGGTTACCTCAAATGGAAGCGGTCTTGCACAAAAATCTTTTATTACGTATGGCAAGAAATCAAGAAGCCAAGCCCGAAGTAGTCGCCATTAGTGAAAATGCAACAGCAGCAGAGAGAAAATTATATGAAAGCTATTTAAAGAAACAACGTGATTACGACGATGCTGATCAAGATGCCCGTGCGGAAATAATTTTTGCTCTAGATCCCGATGTTGTACGAATGGTAAGAGATTTCAAGACATCCCATGAAATTTGGTTGTGTCTCAAAGATACTTATGAACGTAAGTCAACAAGAAAGAAGGCTGAATTATACCGTAAATTGCTGAATTTAAAGATGGCTGAAAATCAAAATATTTCACAATATTTAGTTGAATTTGATATATGAGTCTCAGAACTTCGCGAAATGGTAGCCGATCTAGATGAATACTTTCTGAAGGCAATTTTACTAGACGGTTTGCCAAGCAAATATAAAACGGTGAAAGCAGCATTTGACATTGCCAATGAATTTTCAACTTTAAATGTTATACGTTCAAGACTCCTTGAAATTGGTGATAAGGCGGAAGAAGTAAATATACAAGACAATGCTCAAAAGATATTCAAGTTTCAATACGGCAATAAGAAAAAACATGGTATTTTTAACAACACGGAAAATAAAGGTATGAAGCTTCCTTTTAACTGTCATAATTGTGGAAAGAAGGGCCACATGGCAAAAAACTGTAAGGTTAAATTAAATAAAGCAAATGAAGCGTATGAGTCATCAGGTTTCGCTTTTTTAACAATAGTTTGTAATAGTCAACCTGCTTTGGCTGAGAATAAATTTGTTTGAATAGTTTACAGTGGAGCCTTGTCCCACATGACATGCAATAAGTCACAATTCATAAAGTGAGATGAAAATTATAGAGGCACTGTTCGTTTAACAGATGACAAGAGTTTAGAAATCAAGGGAATTGGGACAGCACAAGTTAAAGTCAATATTGATAGACACATTAATACCGTCAATCTTCTGAAAACTTTATACGTACCAAAATTGAAAAGCAATCTTTTTTTATTAGGAAAAGCAGCGGATAATGGTTGCGGATAATGGTTGGATAAAGATGAATTAGAGCCGTGGCGTAAACGATTTGGTCATTTGAATACTCTAGATTTAGAAAAACTTCAAACGCAAGGAATGGTGTTTGGTCTACCAAAATTTAAATCTAGGAAACTTAATTGTGTCAGCTGTATTCGTGGTAAACAGATTAGACAAGCTTTCCCAAAGAAGAATAATAAAACAGCAACCAGAGTATTGCAATTAATACACACAGACTTATGCGGTCCGATGAGAATAGAGTCAATTTGGCAAAAAAACTTTACTTTGCTACTTTTATTGACGATTTTACCAGAAAGATATACGTTCGGTTTTTAAGAAAGAAAAGTGAATACATAGATGTATTCAAGGACTTTAAGAAACAAGTTGAGTTGAAAACAGGCAGAAAGATCATATCTGTAAGGTCGGATAATGCCAGAGAATTGACAAGTCATGAATTTGAAAGTTTTTTAAAAGACTGTGGAATTACACATCAGTTTAGTGTAGAATATACACCTGAACAGAATTGTTTAGCAGAGCGAATGAACCGAGCTCTAGTGGAAAGGGCTAGAACAATCATGATAGAGGCAAAAGTCCCAGAATTTGTATGGGCTGAACTGATAAAGACAGCATCTTATTTGAGAAATAGGTGTCCAACTAAGCTTAATAATAATATAACTCCTGAGGAATTATGGTCGGGAAATAAGCCAAGTATTAAGCATTTACGGCAAATAGGAAGTAAAGCGTTTGCTTCAGAAAAGAGTCCAGGAAAATCTAAATGACAGCCAAGAAGCTCAGAATATGTACTTGTAGGCTATTCGACAGATGCAAAAGCTTATCGTTTATGGAAGCGTGGTACGCGAGAAATAATAAAAAGTCGTGATATAAGATTTATAGAGAATGATTTTTCTGTTGACATAAATGAAATAGAAGATGAAAAAGTTGGCTTTTATGAATTCAACTGGGATAAAATTAGGGAGGATAAATCGTATACCTCTGATAAAGATCAAAGTGACTCACAAATCATTGATTTTAGAGATCAGAATCAGATATTATTGGAATCTGAGAACCAATTAGAAGTAGAAGAAAATAAGAACATATTATCAGATGACGACGAAGAAATTATATCCCCAAGTGGCAATGAATATGTAGCATCTGAACCCTCAATTATAGAGCGCCTCAGGTCACGGTCATTATTTAAAAATAGAGACGAAATTAACATTGTAATTGGTGATAACAAAAATGACCCAATAACGTATAGAGAAATGCTGAAATCGGAACATACAGATGATTGGAAACGTGCAACTGAAGAAGAATATGGATCAATAATGAAGAACGAAACATGGGAATTAGTAGATTTGCCTAAAGGTAGAACGGCAATAGGCTGCAAATGGATCTTCAAGACTAAGTACACACCTGATGGTAAAATTGACAAACGAAAAGCGCGTTTAGTGGCAAAAGGTTATTCCCAAGAGTACGGTGTCGATTACAACAATACATTTGCACCAGTTATAAGGCGAAATTCATTACGCTTAATATATGCACTTGCTGTTGAAAAAGATTTAAAATTGAGGCAGTTGGACGTATCTACAGCTTTTTTGAATGAAAGTTTAGATGAGCAAATATTTATGACACAACCCGAAGGCTTTATAAATGAGAAAAACAAGAACAAAGTTTGTTCACTGAAAAAGTAAATATATGGTTTTAAGCAGGCTAGTCGACAATGGTATAAAAAGATTGATTCAGTACTAAAGAAATTTAATCTTAATAAATCAAAGTATGATCAATGCATTTATTCGATGAATACAGGGAGAGATTCTATAATAGTAGCATTATACGTTGACGATATCATCATTGCAAGTAATAATGAAAACATGACGAATCGTTTAATTACATTGTTATCAGATAATTTTGAAATTCGAGATATGAAGAATCCTAGACACTGTATAGGGTTGGAAATAAGTCAGAGGTCCGGAGTACAAACTATCTGTCAACCAGCATATATTCAAAATTTAATTAAAGAATATGATCTTAAAAATGCAAGAACTAATAAGCTCCCAATGCAATCAAAAATTGATCTAAAAAAGGAACCAATAATTGCTGGAGAGGGGGAAAATTGATAAAACGAACTTTCAAGAAATTATAGGTTCCTTGCTACATCTGGCAAAATTTAGTAGACCAGATATCGCCTGCAGTGTCAACAAGCTTTCACAATTTTGTCAAGACCCTAGAAAACAACACTGGAATGCAGCTATAGCAGTTGTTAGATATTTTAAAGAAACAAAAGATCATGTTCTTATGTATAGGAAAACTAACTCGCCTTTAGTTGGTTTTGTAGATGCTAATTGGGCTCAAGATTCTAATGATCGAAAATCTCAATCAGGATTTTGTTTTATATTCGCAGGAGCAGCAATATTGTGGGAATTACGCAAACAACGTGTTGTTGCAACATCAAGCGCAGAATCTGAATAAATGGCATTAACAGAGTGCGCCAAAGAAGCAATGTATTTGCGGTACTTATTAGAAGAACTTGGTTATGGTTTCAATGTTCCTACCAAAATAGTGTGTGAC
Source organism: Tachina grossa (assembly GCA_949987645.1). Taxonomy (NCBI): domain Eukaryota; kingdom Metazoa; phylum Arthropoda; class Insecta; order Diptera; family Tachinidae; genus Tachina; species Tachina grossa. Next base: position 111,028,658 of record OX465274.1, on the reverse strand, counting down.
TCTCAAAGTGCGCAACATATGGCGAATTACGAAAGTTATCACTCCAGAACTAAGCATATTCATTATCGATATTATTTTATTCGCGAAGCCTTTGAAAATGGTATAGTCAAAATTGAATACTTGCCAACAGATAAAATGATTGCCGATGTATTTACAAAACCAGTACCTAAATATAAACATCAATTTTGTATTAAAGGAATGGGACTGACTTCAAAAATGGTTAAAGTTAAGGAGACCTGTTGAAAATCTACTTTAACTTTTTCTACTACATCATTTAACCTTAAATTTAATCAACATCACACTGATATTTCTATATCATAATTGTTATAAACTTTTACATTTGTGTTTACTCTGTTTATTAATTCCAATAATGTATATAACTATATATGAATATGTATGAATTCATGTATGGAAATGTATGGGATTATACATGGCAAAACTATTATATATGAACTAATATATGGACTAATATATGAAATGTATTATAACATTCGAGCTCATATATGGAAATTTAATTATGAAGCTCTTCATATGTGGATCCATATATAGATATAAGATTTAATATATAGAGCCATATAAAAATGTATGCATACATGATATCTCACATAAGATCGTTTTTGCAACCAAAAATGCTTGGTATTTTATCACTTGTGAATTGGAAATCCATTAAAAAATACATACGGTATGCAAAGTTTATATACGTAACCCCAACTTTTAAAAAAACTTTTGTTCCAAAACAAAAACATTCTTGTATGATTTTATACATTGTGGCCCCATTTAATATATCAAATAATCAAAAGGATAATCCAGTTATTAATTTTATCGAATATAACAAAATTCTCTAGATAAGAAACAAAGTTCATATAACTGCAAAAAATTATATTGAAAACTTTTGTTAAACGGATTATTATTTCTTTTATAATTAATTGCATTAGTTTTTAATCTAATTTCTTAAATTAAATTTTATGTACGAATATGATTTTTGTTTTTTAAATAATTGATTCACCTTTTGACTTAAAATGATGAATGAAATGACTTTAAGTTCGATTTTCATTATTTGTCCAAATAAATGTTTCATTAAATACAACCTCCCTGTTCAAAATCTAAAAAAAGTTAGGTAATTAAACTTATTTCACAGCAGTGCAAATCAAGAGAGTATGAATATGAACTCTGCATACTGTATAGGGAATCTTTACACACACATGTATGAAATTGTATGAATATATATAATCATATATGCCCATATACCCTCATTTTTCGGATCCGAACCATATATGGGATATCATATATGCTCCATACATATTTTTTTAGCTGGGATGTACTATTATTAAGGAAAAAAAGTTTCTAAATTTAAGTTAAAAAAATTTCTAATTTTGAGTAATTTTTTCTAAGTTTAAGTAAATTTTTACAAAAATCTAGTAAAAATTACTTAATATGAGTAAAAAATCAAAAGTTTATATCCTTAAAAATAGTTCATAAAATACACGCGAAAATTCTCACATTCAAGGACAAGTTTACTGGCTTATAGGAAATATTTACCAAAAATTGGAAAATGGTTTAAAAGTCTGAGGAAATTGCATCCTAAAAACTAGTCAATCTCGTCTTAAATCAAAAAATAAATTTTAGGAAATGACTTACTCCTGATTAGTTCATCATATTTGACTTACTTGAAAGATGTGAAAAGGTATTCTAAATTTTAGAAAAATATTTACCAGTTTTAAGTATTTTTTCTTTAAACTATAGAATATATCTTTTATTTGCATTAAGCAAAAAATCTGAGTAAGTTTTTCATATTTTCGAGGAATATTTGACTTGAAATATTTTTTTTTTTTTAAATAAAATAAAATTTTAAAACTAAAAAATTTCAATGCTGCCCTGTTAGGCATTTGGTTAGAGTGCTTGCCTATCAGTCAATACTGGTTCAATACTTGTCTCATCTCAAGGAATTAATATGTGTGTACGGCATGAGTGAACATCATTTAGCAAATTTTTGCAAATCGAATTCACACGTATTCTTATTCTCTTTCATTTAGTCTTATCTGAGATATATTTTTGCTAACTTTTTCACTAATGTTTCTCAAACGCACCGCGAGAAATTTATTGTGTATGCTGTTTATGTTAAAAAATGATTTTGCTTACGTGAAAATTAAAAATTATTTTCTCTTACAAATTAGTTTTTAGTAGTTTTAAACTCAGAATTTAAGTAAATAATAATGTTTATTTATTACTTTTTGTTGAAACGGGTTTCTAGAAAAAAATTCTTTCATCAAAAAAATCATATACGAGTTACTTTTATTAATTCTTTCTGCCTGTGCGTTTATCTTTTTCGCTCACTTACACAACCTTAAATTTATCTTGGTCACCCATGGTGTATGGTGAATTAATAAAAAATATAATATGAATATATGTAATGGGTGTTTTTTATTGAGGTATAGAACTTTAAGTTAGCATCACTTTTTTAACTGGCGGCCATTTTGTCAGCTGTCAAGTGATTAATATTTAGTTTGGTTTGCCATTTCATCATAAACAGGTTGACAAAAGAACAACGCTTGCAAATCGTGCAAATTTATTTCGAAAATAATGGTTCAGTTCTCGAAGTTTACCGCAAGCTCCGTCCATTTTATGGTCGACATAATCGTCCATCAGAGCAATTAATTCGGTTAACCATGGATCGTTTTTGCACTACGTTTACTCTATGTGATAATACGCATCCGCAGAGACGTCGAACAGTGCGCACCGAAGAAACAATTGCCACTGTAGAGCAAAGTGTTGAAGAGGACCCGAATGAATCGATTCGCTACCGTGCACAGCAATTGGAGCCGACTAACCGACTAGTTTGTTCCCGAATTGGATGGCATGAATGTGGATGAGTTTTGGTTCCAACAAGACGGCGCTACATGCCACACAGCGCACGTCACAATCGATTTATTGAAGGAAACATTCGATGAGCGCATAATTTCGCGGAATGGACCTGTCAATTGGCCACCAAGATCGTGTGATTTGACACCATTGGATTATTTTCTTTGGGGATATGTGAAGTCGCTCGTCTACGCCACCAAACCAGAAACGTTAGGGGACTTGGAAGCCAACATTCGTGGCGTTATTGCCAACATACGGCCCCATATGCTCGAAAAAGTGGTTGAAAATTGGACCTGTAGAATTGGCTTTATTCGAGCCAGCGCGGCGGCCACATGCCCGAAATCATATTTAAACATTAATGGCATAAAATTATCCTTCTAATAAAGCCAAATTGATGGACATTAAAACGATTTTCTTGTGTTTTATTTCAATTTGAAGTTCTATACCTTTAAAAAAAACACCCTTTATAATAAAAAACATATCATGTTCTATAGAATTTAATGAAAAATAAAAAAGTACCCAGCTAAAAAAATATGTATGGAGCATATATGATAACCCATATTTGGTTCGGATCCGAAAAATGAGGGTATATGGGCATATATGATTATATATATATATACAATTTCATACATGTATGGGTAAATATTCCCTCTACAGTATGCACAGTTCATAGTCATACTCTTGATTCACAAAAGTGCACTGCTGTGCAATAAATTAAATTACTAAAATATATACATATATATAATATAAATTTTTTTTTTAGATTTTGAACAGGGAGGTTGTATTTAGTGAAATATTTGCTTGGACAAATAATTCAAAACGAACTAACTGCCAGTTCATACAAGCCATGTGAAAATTCTCGTCTGGATATTTATATTGAAAACAAAAACAAAGCACTCAAAATTTGTTTTTGTTTTCATTATAATTAAATAGACAGACGGGAATTTTTACATGGCTTCTTTAAACTGGCAGTAAAGTCATTTCATTCCTCATTTTTAATCAAAAGGTTAATCAATTAGTTAAAAAACACAAAACTCATATTCACACATAAAATTTAATTTAAGAAGTCATATTAAAAACTAATGCAATTAATTATGAAAGAAAAAATAATCCGCCTAACAATAGTTTTCAATATACATAATTTTTTGCAGTAATATGAAGTTTGTTTCTTATCAGGAGAATCCTGTTATTTCCGATAAAATTAATGGCTGGATTATCCTTTTGATTATTTGATATATTGAATGAGGCCAATATGTATAAAATCATACAAGATTGGTTTTTTTAACAAGTTTTAATTTTTTAAACGTTGAGGGTACACCCAGAAAAAAGATTGGTTGGAAAACGGTTAGTCCAATAAAATATAATTTGCATTAACTATATTTCAGTTCACGCTATCAATTTTCTGTTAATCCAAAAAACAATCCATGTTCATTGCCATAAGATCTATAATTGCAACAAATATATGATTGTGAAAATACTTAAATTGATTGCATCAACCGAACGTATGCTTTCGTCATGACTAATTAACTGTTTAGTTCACCCAACCGAATAAAATATTTCGAATTGAATTTTACTACCAACTTTTGGTATTAGCAACTAAAAAATTGTCGTTCTATATTAAAATTAAAATACAAACTTTCAATCAGTTGCTGCAACTAACTAAAGGTTAAGTTTACTATCATAGTTTATAGCACCAAATTAAGAAATTAGCTTTTGTGACTTTCAAAGATATTATGACTTTTTAATTCTCAAATGGTTTTTGAAAGTCTGTGCATAAGATAACAGGTTTGTGGCTTTTCAAAATGTGTGGTTGAAGAAATGTATATAGACATGCTTCACCATTAGGAAATAAATTTCAATTAAAAGAAACTTATGATAATATGTCAAATAATAAATTTCTTAAATTGTGTATTTTTATTTGAGTTTATTGTTTATTTTTATTTCAGCAAGGAAGGCCAATTTTTCTTTTACAGGTACCAATTATGATATTGTTTTAATTATATTAACCAAATTTTCGGTAGCAAGAATAACATTTATTTCAAATTCCATACTGTCAACCAATTTTTTCTGTTGCTGCAACTATTGGGTTTAGGGTTATAATTAAAATATAGTGGTACCACAAAAAATTTCAGTCGCTATAGCAGAAATCTATGATAGTTGCTGCAACCGCCAAAATTCAATTGGCAACAAATTCGGTTGTCACAACGGATCTGTTTTCTCTGTGTACGCATATAAACTTTGCATACCGTATTTATTTTCTAATGGATGTCCAGTTCACCAGTGATAGAATGCCAAGCTTTTTTGATTGCAAAACTGTCTTATATGGCTCCATATATTAAATCACTTCTATACACATATGGATCCACATATGAAGAGCTTCATAATGAAATTTCCATATATGAGCTCATATATTTATTATAATACATTTCATATATTAGTCCATATATCAATTCATATATAATATTTTTGCCATGTATAATCCCATACATTTCCGTACATGAATTCATACACAGAGAAAACAGATTCGTTGTGACAACCGAATTTGTTGCCAATTGAATTTTGGCGGTTGCAGCAACTATCATAGAATTTTGCTATAGCGACTGAAATTTTCTTGTGGTACCACTATATTTTAATTATAACCCTAAGCCCAATAGTTGCAGCAACAGAAAAAATTGGTTGACAGTATGGAATTTGAAATAAATGTTATTCTTGCTACCGAAAATTTGGTTAATATAATTAAAACAATATCATAATTGGTACCTGTAAAAGAAAAATTGGCCTTCCTTGCTGAAATAAAAATAAACAATAAACTCAAATAAAAATACACAATTTAAGAAATTTATTATTTGACATATTATCATAAGTTTCTTTTAATTGAAATTTATTTCCTAATGGTGAAGCATGTCTATATACAGTTCTTCAACCACACATTTGGAAAAGCCCCAAACCTGTTATCTTATGCACAGACTTTCAAAAACCATTTGAGAATTCAAAAGTCATAATATCTTTGAAAGTTACAAAAGCTAATTTCTTAATTTGGTGCTATAAACTATGATAGTAAGCTTAACCTCTAGTTAGTTGCAGCAACTGATTGAAGGTTTGTATTTTAATTTTAATATAGAACGACAATTTTTTAGTTGCTAATACCAAAAGTTGGTAGTAAAATTCAATTCAATTATTTGTTACAATTATGATCTTATGGTAATGAACATGGATTGTTTTTTGGATTAACAGAAAATTGATAGCGTGAACTGAAATATAGTTAATGCAAATGATATTTTATTGGACTAACCGTTTTCCAACCAATATTTTTTCTGGGTGTACATATTCATATATAGTTATATACATTCATATATTAAAAATATATGGACCATATATAATTTTTTAAGCTGGGTACCAGAATTAAAGACATAAAAAAACTTTGAAAAACTTACTAAATTTAAGATCAAAGATGAAAAAATTTTTTGCAACGCTGCGAATTTTATTGGAAAATTTTACTTAATTTTAGAAAAATTTTACTTAAGTACAAAAATATAATTACTATAAACTATTTCATTGATGAACTAGAAATTTAGTAAATATTTTACTGGTTTCAAGTAAAAACAGATTTGGCACCATATGACAACTTTGTTTTACTCAAATTTTGAAAATATTTCAAAGTTTTAGCTCGTTTTTTTACATATGGCCTCAAGGCCAATAAAAATATATTACAAGTGTAATTATACTATGAAAATAATTAATTAACAATCAATAAAAAAATAACAAATAATACAATATTCTTAAAGATCCTAACATTCAACAACTCCCACAAAACTAAGAAAGTTAAAATTAGTAAAAATCTTATGGAACACACAAATAATTAGCTGCTCAATTAGATATATTCACAAAGAAATCAAGTAGTCTCCTTTTGACAGTAGTCAGATCAGAGGCAATACAAAAGTACGCAATTCTCTTAGCAATATGTTCCATAAACGAGCAGCTCGTACAATAAATGAGTGCCAATGAGTACCAATACGATTGATTAAAATTTGCTAGTTTCTAAATGATCTGGTGAAAGATATCATCTAAACAATATGTAACGGACTTTGTGACTTAATAATTTTATAACGAAAAAAGCAAGCGAAGCTTCAAATAATCGTCAAAAGCAAGATTTAAAAAAGTTTACGGATGGTTAGAAACATGAACCCTTAATCTAAGATCTTAAGCAAATCTAATGATTTTATTCACAATAAATTTTATTTTATTTCTGTTCCCCATGTTGCAGTCCGAGTAAACTTCAATGCAATAGTTAACTCGTCACATTAGCAGTGTATGCGCCAAAGATTTTCTAACATGCAATGGCAAATATAGGTTCAAGTGATACAATCTGCGCAAAGTCAGGCAGACCTTGGAACAAATATTATCAATATTGGGATCGAAACTCAATCTGTTATCAATAATTACTCCCAGACAATTCAAAGAGCTACACATTCTCAATTGAATATCTATGGTATTTCTATTGGACCTAAAAACAAGAGCTTTCGTTTTATCATTTCCATACAATTATACAAATTAGCCAAATCGTAACAATCTGTTTTCGTTCGCTTAAGTAAGACCAGATTAGACGACAAGCAGATAATGAAAATCCATACTCGCGATTAAGTTTGTTAACCAACAAGGAATGAGTAACTTGATCAAATGCTTTAGTTAAATTAATAGACACTTACACGCCTTTTCTACCGCTGTTATATTTTTTCCTAATAGATTCCGTGAGTTCTGTCAAAAGATTTCGACGAGGCCGGTCCATATTACTCTCTTAAAACCTCTATCATTGATAAATTTCGAAATTTGGTCCTTCATCACGTTTTGATAGAGTAGATAAAATCCTAATTGACCTCAAGTTATTGATAGAAAGTAGACTGCCTCTTTTTGGAATTTGTGTAATGTGTGAAGTCTTCCAATTACTAGGAAATTTGAAAAAGGTTAAAATATTGTTAACAGGATGTAAAAGGTGTCTACTACTGTAGAAAATTTTTGCTGGGAATACACTTGACTCCAATCGCAGTAGACCTTTCGATACAAGTCTACTTCGAAACACCAGCATTGCGTAAGCTATAGTTGAGTTTATATTTTTTAAATAATACCTATTGGTAACTAAAGGGTGTTTTTTATTGAGGTATAGAACTTTAAGTTTGCATCACTTTTTTAACTGGCGGCCATTTTGTCAGCTGTCAAGTGATTAATATTTAGTTTGGTTTGCCATTTCATCATGAACAGGTTGACAAAAGAATAACGCTTGCAAATCGTGCAAATTTATTTCGAAAATAATGGTTCAGTTCGCGAAGTTTACCGCAAGCTCCGTCCATTTTATGGTCGACATAATCGTCCATCAGAGCAATTAATTCGGTTAACCATGGATCGTTTTCGCACTACGTTTACTCTATGTGATAATACGCATCCGCAGAGACGTCGAACAGTGCGCACCGAAGAAACAATTGCCGCTGTAGAGCAAACTGTTGAAGAGGACCCGAATGAATCGATTCGCCACCGTGCACAGCAATTGGAGCCGACTAACCGACTATTTTGTTCCCGAATTGGATGGCATGAATGTGGATGAGTTGTGGTTCCAACAAGACGGCGCTACATGCCACACAGCGCACGTCACAATCGATTTATTGAAGGAAACATTCGATGAGCGCATAATTTCGCGGAATGGACCTGTCAATTGGCCACCAAGATCGTGTGATTTGACACCATTGGATTATTTTCTTTGGGGATATGTGAAGTCGCTCGTCTACGCCAACAAACCAGAAACGTTAGGGGACTTGGAAGCCAACATTCGTGGCGTTATTGCCAACATACGGCCCCATATGCTCGAAAAAGTGGTTGAAAATTGGACCTGTAGAATTGGCTTTATTCGAGCCAGCCGCGGCGGCCACATGCCCGAAATCATATTTAAACATTAATGGCATAAAATTATCCTTCCAATAAAGCCAAATTAATGGACATTAAAACGATTTTCTTGTGTTTTATTTCAATTCGAAGTTCTATACCTCTGAGAAAACACCCTATATATAATTTTGTATAGTCTTTTTTCTCTTTCTTGTATCGTTTCTTAGAGACAGATGAAGAAGACAAGTTCAAAGAAGTAGAAAACAATGAAGAAAATAAAAAATGCCATTAGACTTATCATAATTATATTTCTACCTTAAACTAAAAAATATACAAAAAAAAGAATATTTATCACTTAATAACAAAATATACGAAGTATGCTCCTAGTGGTAACAGGTCACGTTTTTGGGGCTAAAGGCTGCTGTAACTCGGTTTGACTTAATGTAACAACAATTATGTCTATAAAATAAATTTTTAAAAACAACATAAGCTTTCCTTAGAGATATTAAGCATGTTTCTATTATTTACCGTTCTTGAGATATGGCTACATATGTATGTAAGCTTTTTTGTCAAAAATTTGGATTTTTTCAAATTTTGAGCGACGAACGGAATGGGTTAACGTCGTTTAATCGAGCTCAAACTTCGGCTACCTAAATATCTGGAAAGAGGAATCGTTTTGTGATATCGTAATGTAATATAATAATCCAGACGAACTAGATTCCAAAATTTTTTCCCCTATATGAGATCCGGTCACTCTAATGATTATATATATTCATACATTTTCATACATGTACGAGCATGTGTAAATATTCCCTCTACAATATGCATATTCATACTCTCTTGATTCACAAAAGCGCACTGCTGTGCAATAAACTAAATTACTAATAGTGTTTTCACACTGAAAGTTAAAACCTGGTTTTAACGTTAAAACCATAAACAGCTGATTTTGCATTCCCACTGCAAGTTTGTTAAATTCAGCCTTTAACTCACAGGCTGTCTAATAACTTTGCTCAAAATAAAATAAATCTCCTGCAGAAATGCGTGTATTCGTTGTTGAATTTTTCTGCTTTTTAATAATACTTGTTCGACATACTGTTCAACTGGTTTTGTTTGTATGAAAAACTGAGATATTTCACAATGCGCTCTAAAACGGAAATTATTTTATATATTGTAAACAAAATTTTTTTAAAGTATGGAACTTCTTATACAGAATGAAGAAGTGCTTGGAAATAATGTTAATAATATAAAAATGCACAAATACATTATAAAATAAGCCTTTTTTATAGGCAGATGAATGTCAGTCATGTTGTCTATTTTCACTTTCCAGAGTTCAATGAAAATATTTTCGTTGTTTTCCTTCCAAAAAACTTTTTTCCATAATTTTTTGATTATTGTTGCTGCTGCATCTATTTTGAGATCTTGAAAATCTTTCAAGCTCCATCTAAAGGATCCGCCAGATAACCTTTTTTTTTGAAAATGCCATAAAAAAAACTACTGAATATTTTCTCAAATTTATTTTTTATTTGAAAGTACAATCCTTTCGGTCAATAATGAAAAATAAATTCATTCAAATGGCTGCATTGGTTGGCCATGCAGTAGCCTACACCGTGGCACGTAGCGCCGTCCTGTTGAAACCAAATGTTGCCAATATCCTCCTCTTCAATTTTTGTGAACAAAAATTCGTTCAACATGGCCCGATAACGATCGCCATTGACTACAACGGCCTTTCCTTGTCCATTTTTGAAAAAAAAATGGCCCTATTATGCCTCTGGACCAAAATCCGCACCAAACAGTGACTTTTTTTGGGTGTCGGCTTTTCAATGTATACGTGCGGGTTTTTTGTGCCCCAAATGCAAAAATTTTGCTTATTTACATACCCGCCAAGATCAAAATGAGCTTCATTTGAAAAGAGGATTTTTTGGCAAAATCTACATCTTCTGTAAGTCGATCGCAGGGCCACTTACCGAAGCGAAAATGCATTGGATGGTCAGTTGGCTTCAACTCCTGAACCAATTGGACTTTGTATTGCGTCATATCAAGGCCTTTATGCAAAATTAGTCTCAATGATGTCTCCGAAATGTTCAATTGTTGAGAACGACGGTGAATTGATATTGATGGCGCTTCACACACACTTTCTGCCACAGCAGCAATGTTCTCGGGTGTACGCATTGTTTTTGGCTTTTCACGCTTTGGTTTATCGATGAGGATGCCAGTTTCTTTCACCTTTTTCATCAGATAATGAACATACGGATCTGACGGTGCTTCTCTTCTTTCAAAATCCGTACGCAATTTTCGCACACATTCTGCAACATTACCATGATTTTCAAAGTAATGTCGCAATATTTCCTAGCGTTCTTCAAGCGTATACACAACCATATTCGTTCAGCGAATGGACAAAACTAATTATCTGTCAAATCAGACATGAACGGAGTGTTACCATTCAGGAAATAAGCACTAGTTGAAAACAAACGTTAGATGGCGGAGCCTTTATTGTTATTCACTGGCATAAACATTATCAGCTGCTGCCGGTCATTTTAAGTAATTTCATTCATCATTTTAAATCAAAAGGTGAATCAATTATTTAAAAAACACAAAAATCATATTCGTACATAAAAATTAATTTGAGAAATCAGATTAAAAACTAATGCAATTAATTATAAAAGAAAAATAATCCGTCTAACAATAGTTTTCAATATAATTTTTTGCAGTAATATGAAAATTAATAATTAATAAATTAATGACTGTATTATCCTTTTGATTATTTGATATATTAAATTGGACCACAATGTATAAAATCATACAACAATTTTTATTTTATTTTTAATACATGTATTTATTTATTGTATCTTCAAATATGAACTAACAATAAGTATTCAAATCTTAAATCCAAAATATAATTATTAGGCCCGACCACTCTCGGACATAAGCTTATTGATAGTTATAAATAATACATAAGTAGTGATAATCAAAAAGGAAAAAAAAGTATTTTCAAGTACATTTTATCATACAACAATGGTATTTTTTTGTAACAAAAGTTTTTCTTTTTTAAACGTTGAGGGTGCGCATATAAAATTTTCATACCGTATGTATTTTCTAATGGATTTCCAATTCACCAGTGATAAAAATCAACCTTTTTTGATTGCAAAAACGATCTGATGGGAGATATCATGTATGCATACATTCTTATATGGTTCCATATATTAAATCTTATTTCTATACATGGATCCACATATGAAGAGCTTTATAATTAAATTTCCATATATGAGCTCATATGTTATAATAAATTTCATATATTAGTCCATATATTAGTTCCTACATAATAGTTTTGCCATGTATAATCCCATAATCATACATATTCATATATAGTTATACACATTCATATATTAAAAATGTACGGACCATGTATAATTTTTTTAGCTGGGTGGGTAATAACACTTTTTAGACTTAAAATTTCTAAAGTGTTATATTTCTATTCATGATGACTGTGCTAGTTGAAAATGGCAAAGTTACATAAAGAAATGGGTTAGAGCGTGATGCGATGCAATGTGTATGCAAAGTTTCAATAGGGTAACTGGTGCTTTAATTTTTGGATTTTCCGATTGAGTAAATCAATTTGCACATTTGGTCTACAAAATTTCAGCTATCTATAGCGTAAAATTTTTATGGGACTCTTATATCTGCTAGTGCTTATGGTTCATGTAACGTTTCGTGGGAAAAACCTATTGAGAAATACTCTATGTTTCGCTAAACGTATATTTTTTCAGAGTCTCAAAAGTTGAAATTTCTGGCTGGCATAACATGCAAACTTTTTCAGAGCAAAATGCACTGTTCGCTCATGAAAAAAGCACTAAATGCAGTAACTATGTTCGTATGTACATACTAGGGATGTAATGAATGTTCGCATTCTCAAATTATTCGCTTACTTTTGCTATTTGCATTGGCTTTTGCATTCGCATTTGCGAATATTTCAAGCGAATACTAAAGACAACAAAATTTGCACTTTTTTTACGAAAATAGCTTACGATTCTAAACAAAACTTTAAAATTTTACCGGAAAACTTTTCTATAAATAAAAGTTATCAGAATGAATCCAAAATTCAGCTGTGTTTGGAAATATTTATCAGTTTTTGAAAAAGAAAAGGCAGTGTTTGATTTGACCGAAAATATATTCTACTTAAGGCTAGTCTGTTCAAACTTTTGAAAAATGTTGAGTACCATAGGTTAGGTTAGGTAGGGGTGGTAGTCAGAAACCCGGACTCACTTAGACCGTTTCGGTCCATTGTGATACCACGGAGACTCTGATTATGCGGAGTCTCCACCGTCGAACCAACCAGAGCTCAATATAAAGCTACTAATACGTTGAAGTTCAAGACTAGCAACCGGGGCTGCCAGAAGCTTTGCTCGGACTTGTGGCATTTACTTATGCCTTCTTTGCTAAAGGTTGAAATTATCATAAAAGCAGTATTTTCGAGGAGACTGGATAGCTCAATAGTGGCGCCCGTGCTATTAAAGTTCGAAACGAATGGCAAAATTACATCCTTTGTTGCCTTCAATGACTTTGTAGATGTCAAATTTCCCCATTTCTTTTCAGTCATAGCTTTTCTTAATATTTGATATTTATTCCTTGTTAGACCCAAGTTTAGAACATGAGCTAATGCATCTTTATTAGTAAAATCTGTCTTAGACTTAGGCGTTGGTATGGTTTCTACCATACGTTCTATTCTCTTTGGAGATGCTGTTGGAAGAGCATCTACAATTTGGCCAACTTCCTTCGGTTTGTTTTTGGTTAAGACACTTCTTTATAAGGCATTCTTTATAAGGCCAAACAAGTGGTTTTTAATGAGGTCCTCTTGCTTTCTCTTGTGGCTTTTTAGTTGAAGTTCCTCGTATAATTTATTAGGCCTTGTATCATACCAATCTGTGTAACTATATCGCTTTTTAGCCATTGTTCAGCTTGTTTTTGGAACTTAGTTTTGTTATGATTTAACTCTTTCATTTTTCTTTCGTACGATACCAAAAAGTTTTCTATTTTTTAGTAGCATCTTCATTTAGTTTTAACCGAAATGAGTTGTCAATTATATCTATGATATTGGAACAGTTTTCTTGGCGCAATAAGCTAACAGGAACGTATTCCCATAGAAGTTACATACCGCATTATATTTAATACTAATTTCCATAACAGTTCAATATAGAGTAATTATTCTTATAAAAGAACCCTGCGTTTTTATACAATACAGCATACTTTATAAGCACCTTTGCTAATTTTGTCTAATTACCTGGTACTGTGAAATGTTATTTATTTTAAGTAGTAGCATAATCAGGTAGCAACTCCCGATGCCGCTGTAAAATAAAATAAAATAAAACCAAGTAAGAGTGATATATTTGGCTGTGCCGAATCTTATATTCCCTTTACCAAAGTGCTTTTATATATTATAGAGGTACATACATAAGCACATACATAAATTAAAAACAAAAAGAATAAAATAATTTGACCTACATAGTTACTTTTATGTAGAAAAAAAATTAATTTTCAAACCCTAAAATCATCATTTTAGATTTTTTTGATTCCTAATACCTATCTAGTAGTTCTTAAATATATATAGAAAGTGTGTTAAGTGAAAAAAGAAAAAAGAAAATGAAAAAATGTTTTATTTATTTGCTTTAATATCCAGGAAAAAGATTCCATCTCTGGAGCTGTGGTTTTTATTTTTTTCAATTTTCTATAAAAAACTGTTCTTTCCAAAACGTAAAATATGTATAATTTAAAAAGGAAAAGATAAAAATTAATTAGACTTAGTAACTTTTATATATCACAAAAAGTTTAAGATTTCCAACCCTGAAATCAACCTTTTTGATTTTTCTGATTTCTTACACCAATCTCTTTCTTTTAAGAATTTAATATATGTTTTATTTATAGAAAAAAAAGAAAAATTGGTTTTAGTAAGTTACTTTTGTACAGAAAATAAGGTTTTCCAACCCTGGAAACGTCATTCTATTTTTTTTATTTTTTTATTTTATTTGAAATACCGAATTCATTCGTACTGAAGTATAAAATAAATTTACTTTATAAAAAAAATTAAAATTAGCTTTCGGTAGCTAATTTTTTATATAACAAAAACTGTGGGTTTTCCAACCCTGAAATCATATATTTGATTTTTCTGATTTCTTATACTAATCTCTTTATTTGAAGAATATAAGGTCTCTTTAATTTAAAGAGAAAAAAGAAAAATTTGCTTTAGTAAGTTACTTTTGTATTAAAACAAGAAAAGTTTTCCAACCCAACGTGTTTTAAATTTTTGTAAATTGAAATACCAATTTTATTCGTACTATAGCATAAAATAAGTTTATTTATTTAAAAAAAAAATAAAAATTAGCTTTCGGTAGTTAATTTTTTATAACACAAAAAGAGTAAGTTTCCCAACCCTGGAATCATCCTTTTTGATTTTTCTGATTTCTTACACCAATCTCTTTCTGTTTTATTGTATTTATTTATGTTTAATTTATAGAAAAAAAGAAAAAAATTTGTTTTAGTAAGTTACTTTTGTATAAAAATGTTAAAGTTTTTTAACCCTGGGAACATCTTCTTAATTTTTGAAGTTTAATTTTTAATTTTAAATACCAATTTTATTCGTGCTGAAGCATAAAATAAGTTTATTTAATAAAAATAATAAAGATAAAATTTGCCTTTTCCCGATTTCATGACTGCAGATATTTATAAGTTTTTTACTTATTTTTATCGGAAATTTAATGCTGTCTTTTAATTAAAAATCCAACAATGGACTTAAAAGTTGTAGGTGAAATACTAAAAAAAGTCAAGGAAAAAAAAACATTTTTTTTTTAAGTCAAATATCTTCTAAGTTATGAGAGACACGAAAACACATCTGAGGATGGTAGTTCTTAAAAATGTTGAGCTTAGATCAAAACGCTTTATCCCATAAAAATCGGATAATTTTTCTAAAAGTTACAAGCTTCATAATTTTTTTGAGTCGCATGTTGTTTTAACAATTAACAATTTTTTTTAAACAAGTAACAAACACAAACACAACTCGCAAAGCGATTAGCTTGTCTGCTTGTCAACTTAGGCCCACTGTAACTCCTGTCCAGCTTAAGCCAGACGACTGCCAAGGCATTTGTTATAAAGCCTAAGCCATCCTCTACAAATATGCGAAGTTTCATATAAATCGCATCAGTAGTTTAGAAGTTCCATATTTATTACCATTTATTTTGCAAAAGTTCCCACTGTGAGTTATTTGTTTTTGAGGTACTCATATAGAGATTTCCTCAACGGCACTTTGTTTGTGTTTTTTTGTTTATGTTTTTTTTTTTGTTTTTTGTTATTTATGACTATGTAAAAAAATTTAGCAAAGCAATTAAAGCTTATTGATCAAGGTTAAATATGTATTATTATTATTATTTTTTTTTTGATTTTGTTTGTTTAGTATGTATGTATGTTAGAAAAACTCCGCTAAGAAGATACAACGAGAACTCCAGGAAAATCATGAAAATTATTTTTCCTAATGTCAAAAATTAATTTTTCCTAATGCCGAACATGATTATTATTTTTTTCAAATGCCGACGGCAAAACATGATTTGTTTTTCAATTTTTCGTAATACCGACATGAAAATCATGAAAATGACTTTCCCTAATGGGAAATTGTGAGTGTTGGCAGGCTGTGTAAATTTGTTATCGTAATACCATCAGGGAAATTAGATGTGATGACTACACGCGATTCTCATATGAATCGTGGGATTGTGTTTGTATGATTTCCTCACGCTAATAAATTGTTTATAGATAAAATCATTAAACAAATTAATAAACAATTTATTTAATTATTTCATATATGTATAAAATGTTCTGATATATGTGAACGCCCCTAATGCTTGTGTGTAGGGGTCGAGTTAGTTTGTCGCTGATAAGCTTAAATTTTGTTCATTTGCCTAAAAAATATATATGACAGCGCATAGAGAAAGGGACCTAAGGGTAAAAAAAATCAATTTTCACTTTTTTTTCTTTTGATGTCGACAACATCTGAGCATCGAATGAGACCGATCCCATGCCCCTAAAGTGTTCCCTCCCAGAGATATGCGCGTTTTATTCAGTAATTGCACACCAAAGACACACGTATTTAAATCTCTAAAATGGCTCTCCTGAGCCAAACAGGTTTTTACCCTTAGGTCCCTCTCTATTTTGCGCGTCACATATATTTGTTTGTATGTATGTATGTATGTGTATGTGACCTTGGGAATTTGTGCGTGGAATATTTTTGTGACTGTGTAGAATACAAACGTTGTGTGTAGATACATTAATATTTTTCAACTTAGTCATTTCTTTGGCTACGATTATTTTAAAGCAGCAGAGTTTCAACTAAGCACAGTCATCACCAGAGAAACAAAAAGTAAAAACTATGAAGGCTACTTCTACTAATTTTCGTATAAATGCGCCAACTTTTCTAAAAAACGCATCAGTACTTTATAGTATTTACAAGCGTCATTAATACTTCCGCTTTCATAAGTTTGAGCAATTTATTTTTGTTCTAAAAATTAAAATAGTAATTCCATAAACTAATTAAAAATTAGTTCTTCTGGATATATGTATGTGTAATAGTTTTTTTTTAACACATAAACACACAAACACAACTCACAAAGCGATTAGCTTGTCTGTGAAAAACACCCAGGGTCTATGTTGGGAATCGAACGCACGACCTCTGGACTGAGAGTCTAGCATCGCTACCACTCAGCCACAGGGGCACCCATAAGTCATAAGGTGTACCAATACCCAAAGTTCTTTTTCGACCAAGTTAATAATCATAGTGCAGGATCAAGTGATCGTAAGCCGGTGCACAAATCAAGAGCAACCGCAGACATTTCTTCAAAGTCACCAACAAACAGTGGGACATTTAAAAAAAAGTGGAAATAGTTCTGCAGTTTCTACACGAGCCGTCTGATTGTAATGAAATTTCATACATACATTAAGGAGGTGTTACTAAACTTAAATCTGAAATTAAGATTATATATCCCTAAAGAGGGTGGAGCCACAATGCCCCAAAATGGGCAACCTCGGGTTAATGCAAAATTCAAACCGATGCCAAGCTGAGGTTTTTGATCTGATAAAAAAAATTTTGCAGGTGGATTTCTCTATCCAAGAGCTAGAAAAAATTCTGCTACATTTATGCAGTTTCGCTTACAGTTTAGGAGATATTCGAGAAAAATTTTTTAAATTTTGGGGTTTTTACCAATCTTGGTCCACTGTTCTGCTAATGAGCCCCCAGGCGAATCTATTTTGACTACGGGTGTGGCAACTCCGGGGCCCCAGCTGGGGTGTTGTGGCTTTTTTTATTGCCGTACCTTTGGTACATTACCCATAGAACTTATGTGTTACTACCCGATCTCTGGCAACAGAGCAAAGGATGTGCACATATTTATAAAAAAAAGGAAGACAGGTCCTGTTGATGTCAGTTAGGTGCAGCGTCACCTAGAACTGCCCCTGAGTTCAAAAGAGGATAGAGGTGAAGCCATTGTGGTGGAACTTCGAGGTCTCACCAGAGGCTACTTCTGGTGCTACGGGTGCCGGTTGCCGGACAGTCGAGCAGCTTGGAGTTGAGTGTATTGCGGTCGTCAGAGTATTGTGCTGAAGTAATAAGTCGACTTCGTTCCACCCTACGGGGTTAAAGAGATGATGCTGACTAGAGTAGGTACTAATATCTGGCGGCAAACTTGCATTCTTCTCAGAAGAGTGGCCGTACTGTGCTGGCAATGGTTGAAGAATTCTCTTGGAGACCTCGCTATAGGTGTATACACAACACCTTGGCGTGGAAGCCGGAGAATTATCGTGGTGGCTGTGGTTGCTACCAATAATGCTGGGAGAATAGTCTTGGCTTCCCAGTTTTAAATCAATGGTAGTGGTTGGTTTGACGCGGTCAGCCAGACACTATTCTAGGTGCTGTTGCCATTCAACAGAAGCTGGTATGGGCACGGACATAGCAGCAGAGTTTAGATAGCTCAAATTACCTCAGCAAGGTAATTGAATATAGTGCAGGGATAAGATTGCAACCTATGTGCCTTATGGAGTGGGCCATAGGTTCATTCTAAAAGGGTGTATGGGGGCGTTGGTCTGGCGTCTAACCCACACCCAGTGCTTTGGCACACGTGAGATTAGGCCGTAATGGCAGGTACTCACGTAAAGCAATTGCACATCTGTTCTGCTAATGGAGAAATCAAATATTGTTCGATTTTAAAATAGAAACACAAAATTTTTAACATTTAGAAAAAAATTGATATCAAAATCATTATTAAATCAAATGTTATGCGCAAATTAAACAAAATATTTAAAAAAGTCGATTTTATTTCGTTTTTTGCAGTAAAGATTGGGTTAATTATTTTACTATTTTTTTTAAATTTTTTAACGTTACCAACCCTATATTTTTGTTTATTCAGAAGATAATACTGTAAGGCATTTTCTCAAATTTTTGACTTTACCTTGAGACATTATATGTTTTTAAATATTTCCCAAAATATTATCTGCGCCCGGCGAAAGATAAGAAAAATACAGCAGAAATACCGAAAAATCCCGTTTTTGGGATTTTAGAAAATCTTTTTGGGAATTGCAGGGAACTCAAAAGAAAATACTTTGTGGTTTTTTTGTGTACTTATCGCTTAATTTTTTACCTAAATGAGAATTATCAGCCGAAAATGCGAAATTTATAGCATTCCTTTGTGTGAGACCTCTGTCTTCTCGGAAAACTCTTTATATGTTGTAAGCAGATGCAAGTAATTAGAAAAAAATTAGTACAAATTTATTTTTATAGGAAAATTAATACTTATTTATTTTTTTGTTGTTGCTGTAGCTTGTAGCTGTTATAATTGAATATATTGGTGTAATATTCATCTATGTTTTTTGAGTTCTTGGCAATTTACAAAAAGATTTCATAAAATCCCAAAAATGGCATTTTTTGGTATTTCTGCTGTATTTGTATTATCTTTCGCCAGGTGCAGATAATATTTTGGAAAATATTTCAAAACATATAATGTCTTAAGGTAAAATCACAAATTTTTTGATTTCAGCCTCAAAATTTGAGAAAAAGTGCCCTACATTTGTAGTTTATAACAAAAAGTTTCATCATTAGTAACACCCTTCTCTACAGTACCCCCAATTTCACTTACCAGTGAATTATCAGCAATACGTTATTTCTAACTCTTACCTTACACCAATGTCATAGAATAATCAGTTTTTGGGATCAGGAGTACCAATGCAGCGTCAGCAGTATGGGTATCCAAACTTCACTTATAATCCCGTTACACCAGATAATCAATTGCAGCAGTAGCAACAACAACAAGCTCAACAACAAGAAGTGGATATCCTTAAGGGGACTTTCTTGAATGATGCTATGGATATAAGTTTACCAGATAATGATGAAGAAGTAGAAGAAAGAAGAGAGAAAACTCTGCCAACCCCAATAAGTACTTTGCATGCTAGGACAGAAGAAGTCGAAGAGAATGTGAAATATTACAAAATATCAAAAGCATTCAAAAATAATATCGTCACATATGGAATTCCAAATAAAAAAGACCAACTTCTCTTGGAAGAGTTTGTTAAGGAAAATAAAAACATTTTTATTAAGAGGCTTCAAATCAATTTGACTAAGCATACAATAACTAAATTTGATGCAAAAATTGTGGCGGAGTACATTAAAATTGTTGAAGAAGAATTGGAGTTAGGCATAATAACACATGTAGCCAAAGTAGCTGACGAAGGCAGATAATATAGAAGATATATTCCGTAAACAGATTGAGGAGATTTTAACCAAAATATCCGAATTTGAAGAACGAAATTCTGGTTGGACTTCATCGCGCATAGTCCGATCTGATCGAATTGGATATCATCACCTCAAAAACTAGAAAGAAGAAAAGCTGGGATGAAGCGATGATGAATACTGCCTCAAGTGGTGTCTGACTGCTGCCATGTATATTATCAAATACCATCAAGTAAGTTGTAGCTTGTATAATATCCAAGACATTGATTTTTACACAAAGTGCGCTAAATTTTAAAAATTTAAGCTACCCATTAGCACTAAACCAAATCAAGGAGTTCGAGGTAAATAATCCGGCTATAAGTGTGAACGTATTTGGGTATGATGAGGGAGCAGATAACATCATTGGTCCTTATTACTTGACCAAGGACGACAAAGTGAAAGTAGTAGTGGAATGTGCATTCGGAGACAATAAAAATTGTTAAATTTTAGTTACAATAGGTAAATTTTGGGTTAAAATTGTGAAATTTTAGTAATTAATATTTGAAAATTTATGCGAAATTTGATAATTGTGTTTGTTGTTTACATTAGTTTTAGGTTTTTTTTGTTTATATTAAGTCTATATATGTTTGACCATAGGAATTTGTGCGTGGAATATTTTGTGCGAATGGATTAAGGGGTTTTATAGTCTGGAGGGTTTTATGTGTGTATATGTCGACCGAGAAAATCATGAAAATGGTTTTTCCTATTGCCTACGGGAAAATCATCAAAATAATTTTTCTTAATGCCGACGGGGAAATGATTTTTCCTAATGTCGACGGGAAAACGTGAAAGATATTTTTTCTAATGTTAATGTAGGTGTTGCTAGACCGGGGAATTCAAGGCCAAGACCATCATTTGGATGGGTAGGGTTGTTGACATATTATGTAGCCAAGGAGGTTTGTGGGTGTCTGTAGGAATTTAAGGCTTCTCAGGATTTGTATTGGGTGGGGTATAGTTGAGGTAGATTCATTGCGTGTTCAGATAGATCGATTGCGTGATCGTAAGTTATGAGGTGCGAGGTGTTCTAGTAATATGTAACCGGAGGAATCTGTGTGTATTTGTGTGTCTGTAGGAGTTTAAGACTGATCGTGATTTGAGGTGTGTGAGGATCTCGTTGGGGTAGACCGATTGCGTGTATATATTTATGTATGTCTGTGAGAAATTAGTCACAATTATTAGGGGCGAGCTGTTCTTGTAATATGTATCCGTAGGAATCTATGTGTATATGTGTCTGTAGGAGTTTAAGACTGTCCGTGATTTTTGGTTGGTGAAAATGTTGTAATATGTATCCATGGGAATCTGTGTATATGTATGTCTGTGGAAGTTTAAGGCTGATCCTGATTTGTGTTGTTGATATTGATCGATTGTGTGTATGTGTATGACTGTGGGAATTTGTATATGTATATCTGAGGGCGAATTCATGGGTGGCCGTGATTTGTGAGGGGTGGGGTGTTGTTGAAATTTTCATGGATTTTTCTTAGATGAATTCTACTTTGTGTGTGTATGTGTGCGTGTGTGCATATGATTTTCTCGCGCTGGTATTTATATGTAGGTAGAAATAAATTATTTACAATATCGACATTTGGTACTGTAAAATACTATCATATATCTGAACTTCCCTATTACTAGTATATTTCCAACCTAAGATGTAAGATTTGTTTATATTTTCTCATGCTTAAATTTGTCTCGCATTAAAGTCTGCATATAAGAAATTTGTTTATATTACAGATTTGTTTTCTTTAACTACATCCGCCTTCTTTGACTGAACGTGTTTTCTTACGATCATTGGAATCTATAGAGTTTCTCTATCCATGATAAGTTGGTTTATCTTTGGCATTGTGATTGTTAAGAACTAATAAATACTTGAGTATTGATAAGAAATTTGATAATATGTGTACATACATATCTACAAATAGATTTTATGTATGTATGTACATACAAATAAGTGTTTAGCCTTTGAATAAATATTTTTTTGTCATGTGATGCGTAATACGAGTATCTTCAGAGTTTTTTTTATCTGAAACTAAATTAATTCAGTGAAGTGTTACTTCGACCCCCACACGAAGGGTTCCGTACGGATACTAGAAATGTAATTCAATACGAACTTTAACTTTAACTTTATATAAAATATAGTTTTGGCATCTTTTTTCGTTTTTGGTTTTTTTCGGTTTTGAACGTTTATTATTTTTGGCGTTGTTTGTGTTTTTCCGGTTTGGCGCATTTTTAGTTTTAGCACTTTGTTTTCTCGTTTTGACGACTTTTTTTCGGATTTTTACTTTTTTCATTATGGAGATTTTTTCATTTTGGCGATTTTTTTATATTGTCGATTTTTTTAGTTTGGGCAATTTTTTCGGATTTTGCGATTTAGTTTAGTGTTAGAATTTTTTTTAATTTTGGCGATTTTTTTAAATTTTTGGCGATTTTTTATTCGGATTTGGCGATTTATTTTAGTGTTAGAATTTTTTTTAATATTGGCGATTTTTTTCGGTTGGTGTTTTTTTCATTTGGTGTTTTTTTAATTTCGGTGATTAAATTTAGTGTCGATTTTTTTTTAATTTTGGCGATTTTTTCGTTTTGGCGATTTTTTCCGATTTTTGGCATTTTTTTCGGATTTTGCAATTTGTTTTAGTGTTAAACATTTTTTTAGTTTTGGCGTCTTTTTCGCGATTTGGATTTTGGAGACTTTTTTTATATTGGCGATTTTTTCGGATTTTACAATTTTTTTAGTGTAAATATTTTTTTTTAATTTTGGCGATTTTCTTTCGTTTTGGCAATTTTTTTAAATTTTTGGCGATTTTTTTTCGGTCCGTCACACGCTATTTTATAAGGAACCGTAAGAGCTACGGATCTGAATTTTGAACAGACTATGTAGAACCTTGGCCGCTAAAGCAATAAATACATGAGAGTTAAAAATTAAAGGTTTTTTTTTTTGCAACCGTAAGATGCAAACTCTTGAAATTTTCAAAAACGCTAAAAATAAATAAATCCGAAAAAAACCCAAAAACGAAACAAAAGCCAAAACTCTTTGTTATATAGGCTAAAGTTCGTAATAAATTACATATCTAGTGTCCGTACGGAACCCTTCATGCGCGGGTCAAAGTCGCACTTCACTGAATTTATTACTAATTGTCGTACATTATGTTATCATAAGCAAATAAAAACAAATAAATAAAATGAATCCAAAAAAATTTAATTTTTATAACTTTTAAAAAGATTTTTTGCACTTTTTTTAAGAAATTTACTAAAACAAACCAAATAAGGAAAAATATTCAACTTGTCAAACTAAAAGTCTTCTTCATCTTTGAGATTGTCATTCATACGCACAACAAGATGTACAGAGAAACTTAACAGCTGCATATAAACACCATCTAGTGTGCAATAGTAACTACTAATTTTCACTAACATATAATTGTGCTAGTGCTGTACAGTTCGAAAACCATTGCTAAAAAATAACTATATGCATTACATTTCAGTAAACAGCAGTGTGCCCATTTACGAACCAAATAAGTTAAATAAAACAAACAAAAACCAGCAAATACCTATGTATTTACAATATTGAAAGTTTTGATACTTCTAAATGATTAATTAAAAAAATATACTAAAACATAAGTACTTCCAACTTAAAAAAAAAAAAATTTCATTACTAGATGTTTACACATCTCCCCTGTGATCAGACTCACATTGCTTTTTTATATGGAAAGTAATGCCATACAACAAAAAATAACGGAAATGAAAAAGCTTGTCACTAGTAAATACTGTTGCAGTCACAAAATGTGAAAGTGTATAGTCGGCATTAATTTTTTATAACATGTTTTTAGCTGGTGGACATGGAAGGGTATTTTAGAAAGTAATTAGTATGCTGGTGAGGTATCAATGTTTTGTTGTTGTTGATTTTAATTTTTTATGTGTAAAGAATTTGAAGAAATGAATAAAATATACAATTAATGCGTGTTGTATTTATTCATTCTTTTCACCTATTTTGTAAAGAAATTGAAGTTTGTGATATTAAGGATTGTCAAAGATTGGTTGTTATTTTCACTGCTTGCTGACATTTGTCTTTGTCTATTGACTCTTACATTATGCATATGACTTGATCGTAATGCGTATAAATTGAGAAGTTTTCTGATCTAGCAGCAAGTACAGAATTGTATCTAGCAAGTAGAGCATTGTATATATAATCTTAAAAAATAAAAAATATTAAATATAATAATATTAAAAATATATATTATATATTGTATAAATTAAATAAAATTAATTCTTTGGTGTATGAATACAATCATGAGAACTCTTAAAATTGCCATTTGTACAATTGAGCAAACTTGCGAGATTTGTTTCATGAAGCCCCTTTTGAACCTTTGCGCAAACAGTTTATGTTAATTTGAGGTACACGTCAAAAAAAAAATATATATATATATATATATATATATATATATATTTCTATAAAAATAAAAAAGTGTGTGTGTGTGTCTAAAAATGTCTAAAGAAATCCAATAAAGTAAGAAATTGTTATTTACAAATGCACAATTGCACAGATTTAGTTTACAATTCAAAATTATTGGGCAAACTTAACAGGTTTTTGTAAATAAATTTCTATAAAAATTTTGACATTTTATCTACGAGAGTGTTAAAATGCAGAATTGCACAGTTTGCGAGACTTTTGAACATTCTCATGAAATTGCGACTTGGCATATTAAAATTTACTTTGCTGAGCAGGAACTACGAGCAGACTGCACCGTTCATCAAATTTACAAGAAAGGTCACATTTAGCATTAATCGTCTACTTTCCAACGTGGGCATTCTAATTCTAGCTAATCTAGCAGTATATGGTTGAGGACTTATATTAGGGTTCCAGGAAGAATTGCCCAAGCGGAATAAAAGAAATTGTTTCTGAACAGATTCAATAGATTTTTTCTCGTAATTAGTGTAAGGATCCCAGATAATTGATCCGTATTCCAAAGTAGGCCTTACTAATGAAGTGTACAAACGTTTAGTTATTGTAGGCTCTGTGAATTCCTTAGACCAACGTTTAATAAATGCCAGCATACCACAGGCTTTATTTACAATCAAAATGATAAGTTTTTTAAAACTTAATTTTGGGTCAAGAAGAACACCTAGATCCATGTACTCAGTAATTAGTTCAATCTTATGTCCACCTAGTGAGTAAAAGCCATAAGCATTCCAGTTTCGTGGGAACCGCGTGCACTTAAATTTTTTTAGATTCAGATCAATTAAATTAGAGCAACTCCCTGAGGCACTCCATATTTTGCATAGATATATTTAGATTTGACATTATTGATAAGAACGCACTGTTTACGGTGCGACAGGTATGAACATATCCAGTTTAAAGTATTCGTCGTGAAGCCCATAGCACGAAGTTTCAGCAAGAGTAAAACGTGATTGACTTTATCAAAAGCCTTGCTGAAGTCAGTATAAATAACATATGTTTGTTGTTTGTTATTAAAAGCATCGTTTACATGGTGGTAAGTTGTAATAAATTAGTTGTAGTAGAACAACCTCTCCTAAACCATGTTGATGAGGACATATTAATGAAGATATCTGCCGGTTAATGTTGTCCGTAATAAATTTTTCAAAAAGTTTTGGAATTGCGCTTAGTTTTGGGATACCTCTATAGTTACTAATATTTTATTTGTTACCAGATTTAAAAAGTGGTATTATATATGAATCTTTCCAAAGCTTATGAAAATAACCACCCTTTATGGATTAGTTGAACAATATTTCTAAAGGTGTAACAAGTGCGTTTGCACAGTATTTTAAAACACAACTGGGTATTCCATCAGGCCCACTCTTATAAGATAATTTTACACTTCCCGCAATTGGGTATGGGTACAAGTTATTTTGATATTGGGAATGTGAATATGTAGTGGACAAAAAGTCAGCAAACATATTACTTATTGTTGAATTGTTACTAGACTCCTCATTTAAGTATTTCATAAAGTTTGGATAGCCTGTAGATTTACGTTTAGAACATGATACAATAATATAAAGGTACAACCACATTTGACGTATAAAATTAATTCTGACTTTTGCCCCAATTATTTGATTACTGTTTTTTTATAAACAGAGAGGAAAGCGTTGCCACACACATATAATGGCAACTTTTATTTAGGAATGCTTCTTGAAATGTGTAATTTGAGTTTAGAAATTGTAGTTAAACACGTATTTTTTTGAATGTTAATTGAACATGAGAATAACGAAATCTGTGTGTAATAAGACCTACAAAAGCAAATATTTGATTAATTATTTAATTCAATAGACAACAAAAAAAAAAAAAAGCCTCACGGCTTGGGATGCTACTTCGTTCTTAAGAAAATTCGATATAAAGATACGGCGTTTCTTAGACGAGATACATCGATGTTTTATTAGCGGAATTCACGGTTGTTTCATGTACATAATACACATTCACATATATTTCGTGTGCAAATTTATTGCTGCCCTGCAGTCAGATTGGGTTAAATGTCTCTATGTCAACACTAAAATTCTAGTAGTAGTTGCATTGTCTACAATTTCTCTTCTATTCGTCAGTATAAAAGAAATAGAGAAAACAGATGTGGTGTATTTCTGGTGGATTTTGCAACAACTTGTCAATATACATAAATTTTTATGTACGTAAGGTATAGAAATGTATCAGTAAATGTCTGGTTGGTATGTCTCCATGTTCCCATAAGAACTATGAATTCACTACATAGTCAATTGTTTTAGTGTTACTAACAGATTTTCAATGACAAGCACATGCTAAATGTCTATAGCACAAAGTATTGTATTTGGAATAATTTTAGAGTACTGCTGGTGACAAAGTCAAAAGCGACTCAGTACATTTTCACCATCGACATTTCCTTCAGGGTGGCTTATATCAAGCACAACACACATACTGTGACATTTGCATTTAAGGTAAACACCTTTCAAAGCTCATAAATTTGTTCTTGTTTCTTTGCAAAGTAACAGCAAGCATTGTTGTCGCCGAGATCTGGTTGGCTGTTATGCTCTCGTCGGTGTGAAAATACAAAAAGCTCTTTAGAAAAGTTTGCACATTGTGCATATGGCTTGGACGTAGCTGAACAAGAGTTAATGCTTTGTTGATATATACTAAAAGTGACCGCAAGCTATGAAAAAGTACACAGTATTGCATTTTTTTTAAAGCAAATAGTGTTTGTAGTGGTGATCGTAAGTGTGAAACAAAAATAGAGAACAAGGAAACAATCAGCACACAAAACCATTGTACAACAGTTGAATAGACAGTTGTATCAAGTGTGCAATATTTTTATTGTACACTTCATAGTGCACAATACTTCATTTCACGAACTAAAAATTTCATAAAATATTAAGTGATAATAAAACTGTTTACAATTATATTCATTGAGAAATATATTATTTTTGTTTTATTTATTTTGTTATTTTATTTTTTAGTGGGAATGGACAGATATATAACAGTGGTAAAGCGTGGGCGAAGCCCAAATTCTTCAAAAATTTCATCTGCCCCAAAGATGTCTAGGGATAACAGCACATCATCTACCAATCGTCAAAATCGTTTTTCATTATTGCAAGACACCGACGACAAACCCTCTACATCATCGCAAAAGTCTTTTAAGCCACCACCTATTTATCTGAGAGAAAAAAATTCTAACGCGCTTATAAAAAAACTACTGTCGACCATTGGTGAAAATACTTTTCACATCGTTCCAATTAAACCAGGTAATATTGATGAAACTAAAATCCAAATATATAATGAAAAAGATTTCCGAAACATTGTTAGTGAATTCGAAAAAAATAAAACAAATTTTTACACATACCAACTTAAGAGTACTAAAGGCCTACAGATAGTATTAAAGGGCATAGATTCATATGTTGAACCCGAAGAAGTAAAATGTGAACTTGTCGACCAAGGATTCAAGGTAAAAAATGTTACCAACATATTTAATAGAGAAAAGGTCCCCCAACCCCCTATTTCGGGTTGAACTGGAGCCGAATAACCTACAATTGAAAAAAATGAAACCCATCCAATTTATAACGTAAAGTATCTCTTACATCGAAAAATCACAGTTGAAGAGCCACGTAAGCGTTCAGGTCCCGTACAGTGCCATAATTGCCAAGAATATGGCCATACGAAAACTTACTGCAAGTTACCGACAGTGTGTGTTATCTGCGGTGAATGGCATGGTACTGCTAGCTGCACTAAGCCAAAAGATCAAGCAGAAAAAAATGTAGTAATTGTGGAGGTAATCACACAGCTAACTATAGAGGGTGCCCTGTATATTCTTACGTTAAACAGGCTGTGGGACAAAAACCCAAGTTAACTCCAGCTCAACAAGTAAGCGCGAACGCCGAAACTTTTGCTCAAATCAGCCAACCAGTTACTTCACGTGTATCGTATGCTGATGCTGCTAAGAAGTTCAATTCCCACGCAAAATGTTCCACCGCCAAATAATTCAACGAATTCAAACTCAAGCTTTAACTTTAGTCGCCTTGAAGCTACTATTGAGAATCTGGTGCTAACTATAAACAACTTTACTACAAATATGACAAGTATGATGCAAGAAATGCTGCGAATGCAGAATACACTGCTTCAAGCATTAGTTAATAAACCATGAACATGTTAAAAATATGTTTCTGGAACGCAAACGGCATTCGCCAACATAAAAATGAACTTGATCACTTCCTCATGGAAAAAAAATATTGATATAATGTTGGTTTCTGAGACTCATTTGACCTCAAGAAGCTTATTTAAAAGAAATGGTTACACTTTATATGATACAAAGGACCCGAGAGAGAGCATGTGGTGGATCAGCAATTCTGATTAAGTCAAGACTCAAGGACTATGTCCTTGACAACGTTAGTGAAGAATATTTGCAAGCAACGAATATTTTCGTAGAAAATTTTTGTGCGAATTTCGTGATATCATCAATTTACTCACCTCCCAGAGAAGTTCTACAAATCGCTTGGATCTTGTTTCGTCGCAGCTGGTGACTACAATGCAAAACATACGTACTGGGGATCGCGTCTTGTTACACCTAGAGGTAGATCCTTGTTCAATACAATTTCAAAATTGGGCTTACATGTCATTTCAAGTGGGGAGCCTACTTACTGGCCTACTGATTAGATTTTGCCGTCACGAAATATATTCATAGGGACTTAATTCATGTAGAGGCCTCTCTAGATCTGTCCTCCGATCACTCTCCAACAATAGTTACAATTTTCAATCAGCTAAGGAGTGATCTAACTAACTCATATGTTAAGTTGATTAATGGAATCAACTGGCTGGCATTCAAAAAATATCTTAGTAGTCACTGCGTAGAAAACATTCAGCTTAGATCATGCGATGATATTGAATTTAACATTGCCAATCTTAACGAAAATATTAAACTGGCTGTTGAACACGCCACTACCTCCTATCCGCAGACCGGCTTTAACAGAATTTATTCTACGGAAATTGAACGTCTTGTATGTGAAAAAAGGAGAGCTAGAAGAGAATGGCAACAACACAGATCACCCCTAAATAAAATCAGACTTAAAGAATGTACTAAACAACTCAAACAGCTGCTATCGCCGGAAAAAACTGCACTACTGGAAAAGTATTTAGAAGGTCTTGATGTAACGTCCGCATCTAATTAGTCTTTATGGCGCGCTACTAGAAATCTTAAACGACCCGTTGATATTAAATCACCATTGCGTACTGCGACCGGAGGCTGGGCAAGAAGTGATAGTGAGAAAGGTAACTTATTTTCTGAGCATTTAAAATCTGTATTCACTCCCAATTCATGTACGGGTGCTGCTGATTTACCGAGTGTAGTTTCTCTACCCT
Organism: Tachina grossa; assembly: GCA_949987645.1. NCBI lineage: Eukaryota > Metazoa > Arthropoda > Insecta > Diptera > Tachinidae > Tachina > Tachina grossa. The sequence goes on along the minus strand of OX465274.1, from coordinate 110,998,323 downwards.
CTCGTCCCTTAAGGTTTAAGATGCGTGAAGTACAAAAAGTAATTGCTGAACTCAACCCGAAGAAAGCTCCAGGTATTGATGGCATTAGTAACAAAATGCTCATGAACTTGCCTCATATTGCAATAAGAATCCTGCAATTTACTTTTAATGCTATATTAAGAATGCAGTATTTTCCACATAACTGGAAACTGGCCAAAATCAAAATGATTCCAAAGGCGGGCAAAGATCTTACCAAGACTGAGTCATATAGGCCTATAAGCTTACTATCTACAATCTCAAAGCTTTTCGAAAAGCTGCTCATGACTAAATTGTCCAAAATTTTAACTGATAATGGGTGCATCCCGGACCATCAATTTGGCTTTAGAAGTCAGCACAGCACGATTGAAAAAACGCATAGACTGGTCCAAGTTGTAAGAAGAACATTTGAAGAAAAGAAGTATTGTTCTGCTCTATTTATTGATGTTTCTCAGGCGTTTGATAAAGTATGGCACGAAGGCCTGGTTTTAAAATTGAAGACATATCTGTCAATAATTATTCAAAAGCTTTTGGAAAGTTATATTATTGATAGCAAGTTCACTGTTGTGGAAGGAGAGTTCACGAGTGTGCCCGAATCTATATCTTCTGGTGTGCCACAGGGTAGTATTCTGGGTCCTGTCTTGTATTTAATATATACTTGTGATATGCCTGTGAGCAATAATATCCATATTTCTACTTTTGCCGATGATACAGCCTGTATGAGTGTGCACGAAAACCCTTATGAGGCATCCCGCAATCTCCAGGAACATATCACTCAGCTGGAAATATGGTTGAACTTATGGAGAATTAAAGTCAATGAACAAAAGTGTGTCCATATAACGTTCACCCTAAGAAGAGATACTTGCTCTCCCATTCGAATCAACAATCAAAATATTCCTCAACATTCCCAAGTGAAATACCTTGGTATACACCTTGATCGAAGACTTACATGGAAACATCATATTGACTCTAAGTTAACTCAGATGAAACTTAAGTTAACTCAAATATATTGGTTGATTGGCAGAAATTCAACACTCAGCCTAGACTGCAAACTTTTATTATACAAGTCGCTTTTGAAGCCAATATGGCGCTACGGAATTCAGTTATGGGGCACTGCTTCAGCTTCCAATGTCGATAGAATCCAACGAAGGCAAAACAAAATTTTACGGTTAATAACATCGGCTCCATGGTATATCCAAAATTCTATTATACATCGTGATTTAAATATGCCACTAGTGACTGAAGTAATTGCAAAATACGCAGGCAAATATTTAACAAAACTCGAATCACATCCTAATCCGCTTGCTCGTAATATTTTGAACTTTACTGGACACATCCGCTTAAAAAAGAGGGCCACACGGGCTCTTATACCTAACACTCCAGATGGGACTACTTGAAAATACTTTCCCCCCCCCCCCTTTTTTTTTTTTTTTGATTATCAGTACTAATGTATTATTTATAACTATCACTAAGTTTATGTCCGACACTGGTCGGGCCTAATAATTTTTTTTATAGATTTAAGATTTGAATACTTATTGTTAGTTCATATATGAAGATACAATAAATAAATTCATGCAAAAAAAAAAATTATTTATTTATATTATTTTTTAGTCTTAAAGTAATAAATTATAAAACTTAGAACCAGCGTGACCATTTTGGCAATTTTGCAGCTAAATTTTGCATCCTTTTTTGTCGAGTTAGCTGCAAAATTTTTCATTAGGATTTTAGTTAGGATTTTTAGGGTTCCGTACACCAAAGGTGAAAAGGAACCCTATTGTTTTCGCTACGCTGTCTGTCTGTCCGTCACACGCTATATTCTCCGGAACCGTAGGAGCTAAGAACGTGAAATTTAGACAGAGTATGCAGAACCTTGTCCGCTACAACAGCAATATTGGTACTTTAAATTTGTAAAATTATTGTATTTTTATACATACTGCAACAATTAACACTAAAATTAAAAAAAATTTAAATTAAAGGGTGGTCCATCAGTTAATGCAATTTTGACAACTTGATATATCTTGGAAACCGTAGGAGGCAAACTCTTAAAATTTCAAAAAATGGTAAAACTACAAAAATCGGAAAATTATAAAATCACCAAACCAAAAAAAAAAACCGCCATAAACAAAAAAAATCGCTAAAACGAAAAAAAGCACAAAATTAAAAGAAATTATAGCACTAAAATAAATCGGCAAAACCGAAAAAACGACAAAATGAAAAAATCGCCAAAATAAAAAAAAAATCGCCAAATTGAAAAAACGAAAAAAATCGCCAAATTGAAAAAACGCCAAAAACAGAAAAAATCGCCAAAACGCGATACAGGCGCCAAAACTAAAAAAAGTCACCTAAATGAAAAAAAAAATCGCCACAATGAAAAAATTCACCAAAATGGAAAAAACCCCAAAATTAAAAAAAAAATCGCTAAAACGCGAAAAAGGCGCCAAAACTAAAAAATCGCCTATATGAAAAAAAAATCGTCAAAATGAAAAAACGGCAAAAACCGAAAAAATCGACAGAACTGAGAAAAAAAATTGCCAAAACTAAAACACGCCAAAACTAAAAAAAACGCTCAAAACCGAAAAAACCCAAAAAAAAAACCAAAACTCTTTATTATATAGGCTAATAAAGTTCGTATTGAATTACATATCTAGTGTTCATACGGAATCCTTCGTGCGCGGGTCAAAGCCGCACTTCACTGAATTTATTCAATTATTTATTTAGCTTTTTCCAGCATTTTTTGTTAAGTGTGTAGATTATACACTTTTTAACAATATAATTTATGCAACTTTCGGTATATTAGTAATTTTGACGAGTAACCAATTTGATGATGTATTTGTAACACGAAAAATGATTCATTTGCTTATAAATTTATAAGTTGATGTAGGTACTAAAACTGAGAACAAGATACTTGCTTGCTTAATCTACTTGATGTACATTCAGAGTGACCGATGACATTTTTCTAAAAGTGGCACCAAATATGGGATTTCTGGAAAAAAGGGGCAGCATTAAAAAAACGAGACAACTACACTAAACTTCTTATTTTTCACGGTTTGTGCACACTTCTACTAGGTACTAAATAAAAATTTTAAATCCATTTAATTTTTCATATTAATATTGCAGCAATATACAAACTGCCTTATTCACAAAAAATATTTCAGGTTTATTAAGCTCTTATTTGACGTATTTCTATGGGAAATTTGTCAAATAAACCTGTAATAAACTTAAAATTTTTTTTATGAATTAGACCGAAAGTATATAATTTTAATTAAATATGTGTGTAGAAATATACACGAACATTTGCTATTTAATTTAACGATATTTTCAAAATAACAACCACATTAAAATCGACCGAAAAATTACAAAGTTGTAAGCTCGAGATATGATTGGTCAAGTGGAAAAAGATCGAAAAAATGGAAAAATTACTAGTGTTATTTTATAAAAAATAATTTTTAAATATTGCTTATCAACGAAATGCATGTTAATAAGGGCTTATTTTCGAAAAACCAACAGCGAATTAACATTTTTGCTTTGCATTTATTGATTTTTAACTATTAGTGCATAATGCATTATGCACAATGAAAAACTGAAAGTTAGCATAAGTGATAAAATTTAACTAGGTTTTAACGAGTTCCATCATACAATTTTACATAAACAATTTGCCCAGAATGTATTTTTAACTAACAACTTCATCCTAGCGTGGTTTTTAATGTGAAACTATATAGCAAAGATCGTTAACACATTCAGTTTTGACACTTAAGTATGTATGCTAAACACATGGCAGGTTCTCCAGAATTTAAAATAAAATTTGGTTCATTCAAAGGAAATACAATAAAAGAATAAATAGCAAAAATAAGCACTTTAAAAGAAACAATGTAATTAAAAACAAGTATGTTTTTAATTTTAGCATTAGGTTTTAGCACTATAATTATTTTTTAGCTTTTTTTGAAAGTCAATTTAGCTGCAAAACTTTTTAGGATCTGGTCACACTGCTTAGAACAGTAGCATGCGAACTAACACGCTCAAATAATCTACGATGTACATTCTACGTTGTTGTTTTTTCTTTTACACATACACATAATTTTAAAATTGTATGCTCATTTCACAATTGTCATTCGGTGTGCACTAGTGAAATGTGCTTCGACACAACAATAACTGATGCCCTCCCCTGAAGGAAATGTCGATGGTGAAAATGTACTGAGTCGCTTTTGACTTTGTCACCAGTACTACTCTACAATTATTCCCCATGTAATACTTTGTGCTATAGACATTTAGCATGTGCTTGTCATTGAAATTCTACTAGTAACACTAAAACAATTGACTAGATAGTGAATTCATAGTTCTTATGGGAACATGGAGACATACCAACCAGAAATTTACTGGTATATTTCTATACCTTTATTTATGTATATTGACAAGTTGTTGCAAAATCCACCAGAAATACACCACATCTGTTTTTTCTCTTTATTTTATACTGACGAATAACCGAAAAATTGTAGACAATGTAACTACTACTAGAGTTTTAGTGTTGACATAGAGACACTTGACCCCAGTCTGACTGCAGGGTCGCTTGGCAGATAAACAAATGCTGTTGCATGCTTTTTATGAGATTGAATACCATTTATAGTGTTCTCATAAAATCAAGAGCACTAAAAAGAGAGAACAATTCAATGATGAACATCATGAAGGCTAAGCAACCAAGCACACTTTTGCACAACTCTAATATATACAACAAACAATGTTCTTCTTTTTTGTTTGCTAAGGACATGGCCTATGATTGGACTAGGAACATGTAATTATCACATTTCTCCTTAAAATAGACCAAGTGGTCTAATAATATCCGTAAGGATGCTACAACCCGTTAACAATTTCATCCGAATAATGTAAGGCAGCTACGTCTAAGCACACATACTCTAATATATCTATTTCAGTTAAACAGCTTTGTTATTGTTTCTTTGATGTCGCCGAGATCTGGGGCAAATCGCGGTAACCGGTATCGAATTACGAAGTATTTCCACATAAATTCTATTAGAATATTTCGTAATTACTTAATTTGCCCCCTCCTTGGATGTTGTGCTCTCGTCAGTGTGAAAACACAAAAGGTCTTTTATAAAACTTTGCATATAGTCCGTATAGCTTGGACGCAGTTGATGTAAGCCAATACACCAGAGAGTATAAAGACAAAGTTCCGCCTTGATTCATTTGGAAATTTCCTTCCTGTTGTATCTTGCTTGCTGCCGTTGTTGGTGCTGCTGTAACTTTTTTGCTGTTTATTTTTTATAAATTTATGAAATAATTAAAATATTTTCCATTATTTTTAATTTAATAAACAAAACAAAAAAAATAAAAAAAAACTCGGATGAGTTGCATAACAGATTCAACCAATTTGTATTATACATAAGATGGTTTAATTCTTCATAGTTAGCTCTTTTAAAACAATAAACTTTCTCATTAGTAGTATTTACTTCTGACGAGCGATAAAACAGTACGTTTAAACTTATATCTAGAGTGGGGTGATATCTATCTTCAGGAGCAACAATAGGATATACACGTGTTAGTGAGCAATCTGTTGGCGCATTTGTAAATATCAGATCTAGTAATTTAGCACATTTGTTATACACTCCGTTGATTTGAAATAAGCACAAGTCGTATAATTTATTTAAAAATAGTTCAATCTATTCAGCTGCTTTAATTGGGGTATAAAAGAACGTATCATGTAAAAACTTCCAACAAATATTAGGCAAGTTGAAATCACCAAAACAAGAATTTAATCGCCTGGCTTTGATAACGATACTATAATTTTAGATTTTCATTGTATAAATATTATAGTTGTTACATAGTATTTCAGTGTTCAGTGTATTTTTGTTGAGCCAAGCTTCAGTAAATATAATAATGTGATGATTAAATTCATAACTATTTGTATAAAGCTTACAGGGTTTACTATTTAAGCCACAAACGTTTTGATACTTAACACGTAATTGATTGTCAGTGGAAATTTTGAGTTTTTTTGAACCGAAGTAACAGTTACAGGTAAGAGTACTATGGCGTTTGGACGTTGGTTTAGTTTTGGTATATATTCCTTCAAAAGTGTATTATCAGGCCAAAAACATGGATTGATTACTTTATTAAAAATATCACATGAGACTGTTATTTTAAATGAAGTAATACTTCTTGGTTGAGAATATGAAAATTTGTAAGTTAAAATGTCGTCATTTAAGTTTAATGTAATAATCTATGTCCTCAACAGTAGTGTCTGCAGCAAAGCGCGATATAAATATATGTTTTTTATGCGGTAGCACATGAAGTTCACGGGGAGTGTTGTCAGATTTTTCAATTGCATTTTTAGACGATCCAGGAACAATACATGAATTATTGCTAGCAGATTGAATTAAAATATCTGATTCGGTATTTTTCGATAATACTGGAACAAGACAAGTGTTACTGCCGGTAGCTTGAACTAAATTATCAGACTCAACAACATTTATTTTATTCGCATTTCTTGCTAACTTACATCGCTTTGGAGAAGACTGTTGAGGAGAAGCATGCTTAGGAGGTTCTTGACAAAGTATAATGTTATCCAAAGAAGAATAATTATTCAATAATTTACCGTATTCATTCAGATGATTTGAAACGTTGTTGAAATCATTTTGGATTCCTTGAAATAATGATTTTCTTGCCTTGAAAAAATTGTAAAAATCAACACCAGTTTTCTGCAGTTGAGACAACACCAGAGTATCATCATAGTTTTGAGTGGCTTCAGATACTAGAGTAGGAATGCCACAGCATTTAAAGTAGATTAAACCATGGCATAACCAGCATACCATCATTCTTTCATCAGTATTAGTTATTGAAAATTTTTATAGCTATTGCTATTTATGGCGCGGTACAGGAGCTAGAAAATGATTTTCGTAACAAAATAATCGACACTATTACAGTTGTAAATTTAATTTTGTTTTGATTTCCTTGTACTTAAGACCAGAGTACGAAAATAAACGAAACAAATTGTTTGATTTTGTTTTGTTTCGTTCTTTGAAGTGAGTGGCACAAAAAGCAAACAAAAACATTGAGACCGAGAACAAGTGTGCTGGCATAACATGCCAGTTTGTGGGTGAGAGAGGCAGAGGGAGTGGTTGGCATTATTTTTCAATACAGCAGCACAAAACCAAGCCACACACAACTTAAAAAACCGCAAATGCTAAAGCAATGCAAAAAACACTAATAAACACAGAGCTGTGTGCAAGTATACATTTTTATGCCGGATGAATTCAGCGTTACCGTTGGTGCTACTCTTTAGTAGCTACTTTTAGCAATTTGTCACTTTTTCGACTGCTTGGATACTATTGTGCTACCTTTACAAAATGCACCCAAATTTTACACTTTTTCTAATTTTTGCCACTTTTTGTTATTTTTTACTGAACGTAGATATACTTTTTGGACTTTCGGTTTTATTAGTATATTCAAAAATTGTTTTAGTTAAATTATGTAGTGAAGTTTTGTGAAGAATTAATAGAAGCGATAAAAGACTGATTTTATTAAAGTATTTATTTAGATCCGGTATCTATTAAATTGTTTCCGTTCTTAGTAATATAATAAGCGAACTTGAGGTAAAGTCAAACATTTGCCCAAAAAAGCGTAACCACTAAATGCCAATGAAAAGTGTTTAAATTCAGAGAAAAATTCGCAAGGTTAAGGAGTATCCAATATTGGTGGATTCTATGACATTGTCTATTAGTTGTGTTCGAAACTGTTTTATATGATAAACAAGTGTCTAGATCAAAATTTTTTTCTTTAGTGTTTGTTGGTTACGCGTTTTGGGGCAAATGTTTGATAAGTGTGACCATAGCTTAATCTAAGCAAATAAAGAATGCTGTGATGTGATTTTCAAAATATCTCAACTTAAAATCTTGGTACGAAATTGGTACAGCAATTTATCAAATTGCCCGGATGAAAATTTATATTCATAGTTGCTTACATTTGCTCCATATGTTTATGTATATTTAGTTAGCTGTATGATATTACTCTTGCTGAACGGTTCTTTTTCTAAATTGGAATCGTTTGAAAATAAATTAGCTAACTACCTGAAAGCTGAAACTTTTCATTCCGTGGTAGGTATCTGCTATAAGTTTGTAGCAAAGTGATTTGGAAGATTGGACACAGAGGATACCAGAGTTGAAGAAAGTGACTTCTGAAAAAAGCTAGAATCATCAATGACGCAGGTTCTGCGTCTGAAAGGAACAACTGTAGTATATTTGTTATTAAGAGAATAACAACATAATCAAAACAAACAAGAGCAAATGTGTATTTTGTGAAATGAAAACGTGTACATATATACACATTTACAAAATTAAATGAAAGAGTTTGTTGCATTGAATTAAAAAAATAGAGTGTGAAAAAGATTATTGGTATTAAAAAGTAATTAAAATTTATTTCCAAATGATTCCTGATTTGACTTTAAGCATTTTCATTGTACAATTTTAATTTTTACCATTTATTTACAAACATCGCATAGCGAATGAGGTTACAAAGTATACAATGAAAATAAGCTAAAAACTGCCACCACTAAAGGAGGTTTAAGAAAGACGCAGTGACTGAGTGAACGAGACCTCAGAAAACACTATCTCGTGTCATATCTGGAGACTGGATTCCAAATAATGAACTTATTCAAAAGTGCAGATATACAGTTTAAAAAATTGGCATATACTAATAACTATTAGAAATTTATAAAAACGATATTTTTCCGTCAATTAAAAAATGCAAGGTACAAAAAATTTACAGAATTGTAATATGCCAGTGTCTTCAGAATTCAATACTCAGATATTTATCAAAAGTTAAATACATTTTTTCTTAAGTAAATAAGCTGAGTTAATTTTTTTTATAAATAAGTGACAATGCCAAAAAAAACATTAAAAATATTTATGTATGTATGTATCTTCAGAAAATACAAGTAAGTTATTATTATACGCGCAGATTATCGGGCCTGTTCTGTAAACCGAATCCGAGTAAATTTCTCGTTTTCAAAAAATTAATAATGATCCAGCAGACATGTTTAAGATCGTACACGATAATTTTTTAAGAATCTATATAGTAAAAAAAATTAAACAAAATCTAAAAAAAAAATATTCCTATTGTCGGAGTTAGTTTTCAAAATTCAAGCGATTTCAAATCGATTGGTTTACAGTACAGGGCCGTATATTAACTATTTTTATATTTTTTAGCTTTGTTTTATCATAAAAAATAGTAATTTTTACTCTTTATATATGCAAAACCTAATTTTTATTATTGATGTTTTCAAAATCAAGCAGATCTGTTTTAATTGTTCTTGTTTTTAAGGTTGCCCCTATTTTTTCTTAAAATCCCCTTTTTGATGACACCTGTTTTAAAAAATCCCCTTTTTGTGGCGCTTTCACGGGGTTTTGGTTCGAAATGTTAGAATTTTGTGAAAATATCTTATCTTTAACTTTTTTAGCTTGTTTTTTAAAGTCCTGCTTCTTTGATATTCGCAGTATGCGACAGCCAAATTATTATTAAACCGGCCACAAACAATACATTAATTTAATCGTGTGCCGCTAGAAAAGATAATAATGGGAAATAAATGGAAACGATTTAGTATATTTGCGGCAAATTAGACATCATCATATAATATAATTTTATTGCACTGTTATTTAATACATTAAGGGCCATTATTACAACTTAAAGTTAGTTAAAAGTAGGATTTTATCGGACGTATAAAAAGCTTTCCATTAGTGAAAATTAGATTTAACTTACCATGTAGGATAAAATTGCCTGTAATTTATCGCTCACTTTAGGTTAAAGTAAAATTTTGCAAATGATACTGTTTTTATAAGTACGATAAAGTCCTACTTTTAACTAACTAAGTTGTAATAATGGCCCAAAGTTTGTTTTATATAGCTTAGTAGCAATTGCTATAACCGGGTGTCCTAGGACACCTCTCTTCTTTTTTTATTTAATATGTATAACAAGGTATATATATACCAAAAGTGCTGTTTGGATCACATCCAAAATTATGGTGTAGAGGAGCAAGTGGTCATAAGTCGACACTCAAATCAAGAACGACCACTACCAGTGAATAATCATTAATATACAAGCTTAACTTACCCTCAACAACTACAATATGCTCAACAATATCAATATCGTTATCAACAATATCCTCATCAAGAACAACAAGAAATTTCCTCATCAAGAACTACAACAGCAAGAACTATAATGTCTTCAACAACAACATCAATATCGTCATAAACAATATCCTCACCAGCAATATGCTCATCAGCAATATCCTCATCAAGAACAACAACAGCAACAACCACAATTACAAATGTATTGGCAGAAAACTGCTACTCACATGCAATGGTACCCAAATCTGCAGCAACTTCCTACTCCAATATATTGCTATCCAAATACTGACAAACACCAAATACTACAACCTCAACAACAACAGCTGCAATGTTCACATAAGTAGTAGCTTAACAAATAATATCAAGATTGATGGTGAGTGTATGAAATATTATGAAATCAGAAAAGCATTTAAAAACAACATTATTTCTTATGGAATACAAAATAAAAAGGATCAACTTCTCTTTGAAGATTTTATTGTTGAAAATGAATCGACTTTTATAAAGAGGCTTGTCTAAGCACTTTTGGCATACACACCAACCAATCAATTTTTAATTTAAATAAAAGTTCTTCTTGTTTTACGGTTTTAATTTGTTTTTCTTTGATTTTATTTACTATAATTTCTGTGCACTTTGATCATGAATTTACCTTCGCTTTCAATCATGAATTTACTTGATTGAATCATTAAACTAAACTTATATGCTAAAGAAAAGTGGCATGAATGCATATGTCATCAACATAAAAGAATTGCCAAAATTATTATTAAAATAAACTTGAGTATATATTTTATATTTGGGTCAACTGTAGAAATATTCAAGAAACTTGATCCTAGTGCATATTTAGGCCACTTGAAATTGTTTAACAAAGAGAATTACTTATTGTGGGTGACAATGCACTCAATAAGAATGTCATAGTATGTTGCATTGCATTTTGGTTGACATTGGATATGTTAAAACAATTAAACGAAACTTAAAGTGTTATTAAAGAGGAAATAATTATAGAAATTGTTGTGACACCTGTTTAACATACATTCATGACACTTCCCTTTTTCGGAAGAATGATCTTATAATTGTTTGGACAATTATAAGATTATTCTCAATAAATTTATATGAATTTATTTATAATTATTTTTAATTAGTTTCCATTTTTTGTTAATTAGTTTTAATTAGTTTTGATAGATTTTAATTAGGTTTGGTAGGGTTTAATTAGGTTTTAATTAAGTGTTTTTTGTAATTGAGGGATCCCTAATTATGTATTTATGTAACTTAAAGTTAATCCTTATGAAAAAATTTTACTCTGTTCTTATGAACCGTAGAGGTTTAATTGTTTTTTATTCTTATAACTATACTCTTATCTTCTATTGATCTAACTTGTGTCCAGGTGCATTCTCTACTAGGACCATGTCATTTACTTGATTGTCTTGTTGACACGATATTTTATCAAAAATTCCCTTTTGCTTGAGCTTTGTTTTCTCAATTAACAATTTGGCTCGGTGGTGTGCCAATTGTAGTCGATAATTTACCTCTTTATCATAGGCTTAAATATTGTGTATGGGATCTACCTCACATTTTAAAAGAAAGTTGCGTAGTGTGGGCGGTTTGCCTAACACCAACTAAAATGGAAAATATCCATGTACTGAAGGAGTGGTGTTATAGCAAAATTCTAAATATTTTACCCAGTCTTCCCAGTCCGTTTTGTTAGGTGATAAATAAGTTCTTAAATATTCTTCATGGTGATGAGCTGTGGAGTGTAATTGTTTTATTGCAAGTAGTTTGCAGAGTTCTGCAAGTACTTGATTCTTGTATTCTGTGCCCATTTCTTTTTTTTAATGCATGTTTTTATACCCTTTATCAAAAAATGGTAAAAGGGTATATATAGGTTTGTCACTCCATTTTAATTTCCAGAATATTAATAAGCGAGACATAAAGTATATATATTCTGGATCCTTATGCATAGGGAAGACGAATAAGCGATGTCCGTCTGTATGTAAGTGAAATCGGTTTTCCGAAGCTCCCAGAAAAGCTAGAGACTTTGTTCTTGGACTGGTGTGTCAGAAATAGTCCAAAAAAATTGGTATTGAAAATCAGCAAAATCGAGCACACGGTTTCAGAGCTGGGAAACTTCATTTTGCCACACAAAATAACTACTGAAAAGTAGTTTTTATTATTTTTTTATTAAATAAACTTATTTTATACTTCAAAATTAAAAAAATTGGTATTTCTGTTTAGAAAAAAATTTAAAAAAAATCAAAAAAATTAAAAAGACGTTTCCAGGGTTGGAAAACTTTAATATTTTTCTTACACAAAATTAACTTACTAAAACAAATGTTTCCTTTTTTCTACAAATGAAACATATATTATGCTTTTAAAGGATAGAGATTGATGTAAGAAATCAGAAAAACAAAAAGGATGATTCCAGGGTTGGAAAAACTACAATTTTTGTTATATATAAAATTACTGTTAACTAATTTTTTATTTATTTTTATTAAATAAACTTAATTTATACTTCACCACGAATAAAATTGGTATTTCAAATGAAAAAAAAAATTAAAAATTTAAAAAGACGTTTCCAGGGTTGGAAAACTTTATTTTTTTTTCTTATACAAAAGTAACTTTTTTAAAACAAATTTTTCCTTTTCTTTATAAATTAAACGTATCTTATATTATTAAAAGAAAAAGATTGGTGTTGGAAATCAGTAAAATCAAAAAGGATGATTCCAGAGTTCGGAAACTGAAACCTTTTGTGATATAAAAAATTAACTACCGAAAATTAATTTTTATTTTTTTTATAAAATAAATTTTTTTTATACTTCACTACGAATGAATTTGGTATTTCAAAATAAAAAAAATTTAAAAAAATTAAAACGACGTTTCCAGGGTTGGGAAACCTTGTTGTTTATGCAAAAGTAACATATTAAAACAAATTTTTCCTTTTTTACTATAAATTTAACATATCTTATATTCTTAAAAAAAAAGATTTGTATAAGAAATCAGAAAAATCAAAAAGGAGGATTCCAGGGTTGGAAAACCTACGATTTTTGTGATATAAAAAATTAACTACCGAAAACTTATTTTTATTTATTCTTATTAAATAATCTTATTTTATACTTCAGCACGAATAAAATTGGTATTTCAAATAAAAAAAAATTTAAAAATTTAAAAAGACGTTTCCAGGGTTGGAAAACTTTAACTTTTTTTGTTATGCAAAAGTTACTTGCTTCTTTTCAGAGCATTACATATGTTTAGTTTATAGAAAAAAAGTAGAAACTTGTTTTAGTAAGTTACTTTTGCATAACAAAAAAAGTTAAGGTTTTCCAACCCTGGAAACGTATTTTTAATTTTTTTAAATTTTTTTTTCAGTTAGAAATACCAATTTTATTCATACTGAAATATAAAATTAGTTTATTTAATAAAAAATTATTAAAAACTAGTTTTCGGCAGTTATTTTGTATGGCAAAATGAAGTTTAAGTCTCCCAGCTCTGAAACCGTCTGCTCGATTTTGCTGATTTTCAATATCAATCTTATTTCGACAATGTCTGATCCACCAGTCCAAGAACGAAGTCTGTAGCTTTTGTGGGAGCTTCGGAAAACTAATTTCACCTACAGAGAGACGGACAGACAGACATCGTTTATTCGTATTCCCTATACATAAGGATCCAGAATATATATACTTTATAGCTCGCTTATTAATATTCTAGAAAACGGAATGACAAACCTATATATACCCTTTTACAATTTTTTGGTAAAGGGTATAACAAACCTATATATACCCTTTTACCATTTTTTGGTAAAGGGTATAAAAATAGGTAAAAAGAATTAGTTTTCGGTAGCTAATTTTTTATATCACAAAGAATCCTCCTTTTTGGTTTTTTTTTTGATTTCTTACACCATCTTTTTTTTAAGATTATAAGATATATTTAATTTATAGTAAAAAAGAAAAAATTTGTTTTAGTGAGTTAATCTTGTATAAAAAATAAGATTTTCCAACCCTGGAAACGTCGTTTTAATATTTTAAATTTTTTTTATTTTGAAATACTGAAGTATAAAATACCTTTATTTTATAAAAAAAATTAGTTTTCGGTAGCTAATTTTTTATATTACAAAAAGTGTGGACTTTCCAACCCTGAAATTAAACTTTTTAATTTTTCTGATTTCTTATACTAATCTATTTCTTTTAAGAATATAAGATATCTTTAATTTATAGAGAAAAAGGAGAATTTTGCTTTAGAAAGTCACTTTTGTATAAAAAAGTTAAAGTTTTCCAACCCAGGAAACATCTTATTAATTTTTTGAAGTTTAATTTTTAATTTGAAGTAGCAATTTTATACGTGGTGGAGTATAAAATAAGTTTATTTAATAAAAATAATTAAAAAATTAGTTTACGGTAGTTAAGTGTATATATCACAATAAACGTAGGTTTTCCAAACCTGGAATCATCCTTTTTGTTTTTCTGATTTCTTACATCAATCTCCTTCTTTTAAGAACATTCCATATGTTTAGTTTATAGAAAAAAAGGAAAAATTTGTTTAAGTAAGTTACTTTTGCATAGCAAAAAAAGTTAAAGTTTTCTAACCCTGGAAACGTCTTTTTAAATTTTTAAATTTTTTTTATTTGAAATACCAATTTTATTTGTGGTGAAGTATAAAATAAGTTTATTTAATAAAAATAATTAAAAAATTAGTTTACGGTAGCTAATTGTATAGGGTGTTTTTTTTCAGGGGTATAGAACTTCGAATTGAAATAAAACACAAGAAAATCGTTTTAATGTCCATCAATTTGACTTTATTGGAAGGATAATCTTATGCCATTAATGTTTAAATATGATTTTGGGCATGTGGCCGCCGCGGCTGGCTCGAATAAAGCCAATTCTACAGGTCCAATTTTCAACCACTTTTTCGAGCATATGGGGCCGTATGTTGGCAATAACGCCACGAATGTTGGCTTCCAAGTCCCCTAACGTTTCTGGTTTGTTGGCGTAGACGAGCGACTTCACATATCCCCAAAGAAAATAATCCAATGGTGTCAAATCACACGATCTTGGTGGCCAATTGACAGGTCCATTCCGCGAAATTATGCGCTCATCGAATGTTTCCTTCAATAAATCGATTGTGACGTGCGCTGTGTGGCATGTAGCGCCGTCTTGTTGGAACCACAACTCATCCACATTCATACCATCCAATTCGGGAACAAAATAGTCGGTTAGTCGGCTCCAATTGCTGTGCACGGTGGCGAATCGATTCATTCGGGTCCTCTTCAACACTTTGCTCTACAGCGGCAATTGTTTCTTCGGTGCGCACTGTTCGACGTCTCTGCGGATGCGTATTATCACATAGAGTAAACGTAGTGCAAAAACGATCCATGGTTAACCGAATTAATTGCTCTGATGGACGATTATGTCGACCATAAAATGGACGGAGCTTGCGGTAAACTTCGCGAACTGAACCATTATTTTCGAAATAAATTTGCACGATTTGCAAGCGTTGTTCTTTTGTCACTCTGTTCATGATAAAATGGCAAACCAAACTAAATATTAATCACTTGACAGCTGACAAAATGGCTGCCAGTTAAAAAAGTGATGCCAACTTAAAGTTCTATACCTCAATAAAAAACACGCTTTATATATCACAAAAATCGTAGGTTTTCCAACCCTGAAATCATCCTTTTTGTTTTTCTGATTATTTACATCAATCCCTTCCTTTTAAGAACATTAGATATGTTTAAGTTATAGAAAAAAAGGAAAAATTTGTTTTAGTAAGTTACTTTTGTAAAAGAAAAAAAGTTAGTTTTGCAACCCTGGAAACATCTTATTAATTTTTTGAACTTTAATTTTTTATTTGAAATACCAATTTTATTCATGGTGAAGTATAAAATAAGTTTATTTAATAAAAATAATTAAAAAATTAGTTTACGGTAGTTGATTGTATATATCACAAAACTCGTAGATTTTCCAACCCTGGAATCATCCTTTTTATTTTTCTGATTTCTTACATCAATCTCTTTCTTACGAGAACATTCCATATGTTTAGTTTATAGAAAAAACGAAAAATTTGTTTTAGTAAGTTACTTTTGCATAACAAAAAAAGTTAAGGTTTTCCAACCCTGCTAACGTATTTTTAATTTTTTTAATTTTTTTTTTAATTTTTTTTCAGTTAGAAATACCAATTTTATTCATACTGAAGTATAAAATAAGTTTATTTAATAAAAAATTATTAAAAACTAATTTTCTAGTAGTTATTTTGTATGGCAGAATGAAGTTTAAGTCTCCCAGCTCTGAAACCATTTGCCTGATTTTGCTGATTTTCAATACCAATCTTATTTCGACAATTTCTGATCCACCAGTCCTAGAACGAAGTCTGTAGCTTTTCTGGGAGCTTCGAAAAACCGATTACACGTACAGACAGATGGACAGACGGACAGACAGACATCGCTTATTCGTATTCCCTATACATAAGGATCCAGAATATATATACTTTATAGCTCGCTTATTAATATTCTAGAAATTACAAACGGAATGACAAACCTATATATATATATACCCTTTTACCATTTTTTGGTAAAGGGTATAACAAACCTATATATACCCTTTTACCATTATTTAGTAAAGGGTATACAAATAAATAAAAAAAAATTAGTTTTCGGTAGTTAATTTTTTATATCAGAAAGAATACTCCTTTTTGGTTTTTTTTTTGATTTCTTACACCATCTTTTTTTTAAGAATATAAGATATGTTTAATTTATAATAAAAAAGAAAAAATTTGTTTTAGTAAGTTATTTTTTATAAAAAATAAAATTTTCCAACCCTGGAAACGTTGTTTTAATTTTTTAAATTTTTTTTATTTTGAAATACTGAAGTATAAAATAAGTTTATTTTATAAAAAAATTTAGTATTCGGTAGCTAATTTTTTATATCACAAAAAGTGTGGATTTTCCAACCCTTAAATCAAACTTTTTAATTTTTCTGATTTCTTATACTAATCTATTTCTTTAAGAATATAAGATATCTTTAATTTATAGAGAAAAAGGAAAATTTTGCTTTAGTAAGTTACTTTTGTATAAAAAAAGTTAAAGTTTTCCAACCCTGGAAACATCTTTTTAATTCTAGAAGGTTAATCTTAAATTTGAAATACCAATTTTATTCGTACCAAAGTATAAAATAAGTTCATTTAATAAAAAAAATAAAAATTAATTTTCGGTAGTTAATTTTTTATATATCACAAAAAATTTCAGTTTCCCAACTCTGGAATCATCCTTTTTGATTTTTCTGATTTCTAACATCAATTTCTTTCTTTTAAAATAATTAGATATGTTTAATTCATAGAAAAAAAATGAAAAATTTGTTTTAGTAAGTTACTTTTGGAATCATCTTTTTTGTTTTTCTGATTATTTACATCAATCTCTTCCTTTTAAGAACATTAGATATGTTTAAGTTATAGAAAAAAAGGAAAAATTTGTTTTAGTAAGTTACTTTTGTAAAAGAAAAAAAGTTAAAGTCTTCCAACCCTGGAAACATCTTACTAATTTTTTGAAGTTAAATTTTTTGTTTGAAATACCAATTTTATTCATGGTGAAGTATAAAATAAGTTTATTTAATAAAAATAATTAAAAAATTAGTTTACGGTAATTAATTGTATATATCACAAAAATCGTAGGTTTTCCAACCCTGGAATCACCCTTTTTGTTTTTCTGATTTTTTACATCAATCTCCTTCTTTTAAGAGCATTACATATGTTTAGTTTATAGAAAAAAAGCAAAAATTTGTTTTAGTAAGTTACTTTTGCATAACAAAAAAAGTTAAGGTTTTCCAACCCTGGAAACGTATTTCTAATTTTTTTAATTTTTTTTAAATTTTTTTTTTCAGTTAGAAATACAAATTTTATTGGTACTGAAGTATAAAATAAGTTTATTTAATAAAAAATTATTAAAAAGTAGTTTTCGGTAGTTATTTTGTATGGCAAAATGAAGTTTAATTCTCCTAGCTCTGAAACTGTCTGCTGGATTTTGCTGATTTTCACTACCAATCTTATCTCGACAATTTCTGATCCACCAGTCTAAGAACGAAGTCTGTAGCTTTTCTGGGAGCTTCGGAAAACCGATTTCACGTATAGACAGACGGACAGACAGACATCGCTTATTCGTATTCCCTATACATAAGGATCCAGAATATATATACTTTATAGCTCGCTTATTAATATTCTAGAAATTACAAACGGAATGACAAACCTATATATACCCTTTTACCATTTTTTGGTAAAGGGTATAATAAGGTTTGTTGCTTTGATAACAAAACCAGGAAATTCGTATACCTAAAACAAAGAGAAGCATAGTGGAAAGACATCGAAGTGTTTTGAGAAAAACGACTTGATTTGCTTATATTGGAAACGTACTATTACGCTATGTGAATAACAGTATGAGGATTAATTATGCATTACTAAATGAAAAATTCAATTTTCTGCATAAGCCAACATGTCGTGGAAAAATTTCCCTCAGAAAACTATCACGCTCTATAGATTTTCATCGAACTCTTTGAGTAGCTTGTTTTTGATACAAACCTGTGATCAAACCCGTGTAATTTAAATGGGTTTGATAATAGGTTTGTGTGTGAAACGACCTGCTGAAAGATTTCGATACAAGTCCATTGCTTTGCTATAGGTTTGTTTATTTACAAAAAATTGTTACGAATTTGCAACAATTGTTACTAAAAAGTGCGCATTAACTCAAAAAGTCTGTAGTGTGAGAGCGTCCAAAGGGGGATAAAATTTAAACACAAAAAATTCCTAAAAAGTATTACTAGTAAAATTTTTACTTGCAAGAATTATCCAAACAGCTGTTCTGTGCTTTGTTTTCAAATAAATTATTTGAAAAATATCTGAAAAAGGAAAAGTCATAAATGTGCATTTCTTTTCTAAAAAAATATGTACACTAGACTGGTGGCAGCTAGTAGTAGGAAAATGGGGAATGGAATGAAAAAATCATCTTTTTGGGATGCATTTTTTGGGATGATTTTTATTTTGGAAGATTTTAGAGATGAAAATTTTGGGATGATTTATTTTTGTGTGAAATGCAGGTGCATAGAAAATTCTTAATGCTGTTAAATAGAATTTTTTATTTTCATTGCACACTTGATGCGATGAAAAATTTTAGGGATGACTTTTTGTTTAAAGAGCCTTTATGTTTATCTGTCGGTTTGTCTTTTTAATAATAGTTGTGTCTATTTATGTCTCTTAAATCAACTAGAAATAGTCAATAAAAACCTTTTTGTTTTTTATACATAATTATAAGCACCGGCTATATTTTGATATATCGGTTCCTTATTATTTGACAAATGCTGTTATGTGCACGTTCATAAATTTGCTTTTTTAATGCTGTTGGCTGGTAAGAAGAAAACGGGAAAGGAATAATCTTTTGTTTTATTTTGGGATGAAAGTATACAAATTGAAGGAATAATTTTATTTTAACAAGCCTTGTATAGTAATTTTATGTTTTTTGTGACTTTTAAATGGAATTAATGTTGTTTCTGCACATAACTATACATAAGAATTTTTTACATCTGTATGTTTAAATGAATATGTCAATGCATATGAAGATGCATATTTGTGGACATTTGCATATAATGTAATTATTTGAAATAAATTATTTAAAATATAAGAAGAGGCTTTTTCATTATTATATAGAAATTAAGTAAGAGTAATATGAAGGTATGAATAAAAATATTAAGAGATCAAAATTTTAGTTTCAGAAAACGCAGCTTCTAAAATATTACTATTCACTAACTCATTGCAATCCTTCAGTAGTCAACTATAACTTCGAAAAATATTACAAACATTGAGGTTGTTGAGGCTTTTAATAAACTAAAAGCAAAATCATATATATATCTGAAGGAGTTACAACCATCAAGGTCATATAAAGTGATAATGATGTTTCGTCATAAGACCAAATATGGAAATATAGTGATTGCAGAACTCGATAATAGAATGATATATCTTCCTAAGTGCTTAGCTCAGAAGACAAATTAATTGAAATTTACATGTCTTCGCTTGGTAATAGGCAAAGTTATGTTTTTTTAAGTGTCGTTTTTTGTTGGCAACGTTTGAAAATGTTACAAATTTTCGCTTGAGCTGTAAACATAGCTCACAATTGTAATTTGATGAATCTATTTCATTAATAAGCAAAATCTTTTAAATTATTGCTTTTTATACTCGCAGCTACTTTAATATTAAAGATAGTTGTAGGTATTTCAATACTAATACAAACAATCTAAAATTTAATTTGTGAGTAAGATAATTATATTCTTGACATATTTAAAGGATACTTTTTTTCTTTATATCCCCTTCTTCGCTTCCTTCAGATTTTGAAATTTTATAGGCTAGCTCAAATAATCAAATCAGGTTTCTAGCATACAATTAATTATTTCAGCTCAATGTCAATGCATCTTTTTCATGCTTTATAATTAGATATGAAAGTTAGAAACTAATGTTTACATGTTATCTTTCCAACTACATAAATATCCTGTTACGTATTATATAAATGAAATTATGTATTAATCTCATATGAGAGAGAAGTAAACATATACTTGAGTGACAATATTAAATTAGTCTATCTCTTTCATAATATATATTATTTTATAAGCAACAACATATTATTTTCTAACAGTCGTAGAACTACAGTGAAACAAGCAATTAATATTGATAAACAGAATTAAAAATAGCTGAAATATGAAGTGCAAATTTTGTGAACTTGTTTTGCTGAAAAGCAAATGGCTGAGATCCACGAAAGCCATCATTGATTAGATTTTCACAAGTGGTTTGGAAGCAAAACCCATTTAAAAATGCATCTACATCATCCACCATAACAACCAATCCAAAGAACAGTGAAGCGAATGGTGAGATGAAACTAGAAAACACGGCATTCTAAAATAGAATACAAACCTTCTCATATAAAAATGAGAGGGAGGAAATTTTATTTCCTGAAGAATTTTTTGAAAGAGTTCAAAGAAATTCTTTGAAAATATTATCACATGCCCACAGTAAATACAACATGGAGTTGGAATGCAATTATATCAAAATAATGGATGATGATACATTCCTGCACGATTTCGCACCGCTCCAAAGTGCAATTTATTACAATAAAAGATGATCTTTTAGAAATATTAAAAGATCAAAGTCAAGAAATATGTCGAAAAATGTCAGTGTTTCAAGAAAGGGACAGCGGATGGAGCCTTATTACAAATAAAAAATTGTATACAAACATAAATCGAGCGGAGTTTGTTAAGGGCTTAGGCGACATCCCTCTTCCACGGTAAATTGAACAGAAAAAATCATGCTTCAGCAACCAATACAATGAGAAAATCCATCATATTAATCTTTTGCTGCTATCTAAAGAAGGAAATTCTCATTATGTCCTAATAACAGATATCTCTAGGTAATTATATAATTATATTATATTATACAGTAGTTTTGACTTAACTGCCACACCATGTTTTGCACGCATTTTGTGGCCAAAAATTGGCAGTTCTCTGATTTGGTCCCATAAGTCTCATAAGTGGCATATAAGTGAGATTCACACAACATACTAGGAACTCACATACATATACACTTGTAGACTCAAAAGTTACATAAGGTTGTCTTGAATTATGCTGATATATACCCTGCAGAAAGTGCAAATAGTGAAATTGTGGTGATTTACTAGTGACGTTGTCAGTAGCACTACTGACCAGGTGTACCCCAGCTAATGGTATCATCTATTGACATTTAACATTAGCTTGTCATTGCAAATCGACCACTAGACTATAGCACTACTGACTTAGTAGTTCTTTCAGGACCACATGGAGACATTGGCACCAAAGATTCACTAGGAAATGTTAGGGGCTTTAGTCTCCAATATCGATATATCCTCTCTCGTTGTCAATAGTAAACTTATAGTGATTTTCTAGTGACATTGTCAATAGTGCTACTGACTAGGTGTACCCCAGCCAATACAAATGCCTATTGACAAATAACATAGGGTTGTCATTCAAAATCTATCAGTAGACTTTAGCACTATTAAGAAGGTAGTTCTTTAACGACCATATGGAGATATTTGAACCGAAGATTCACTCGTAGATTTTAGTGACCCTCGTCTACATATATTTATTTAATATTATTGCATAACATAATAAAAAAGAAAAAAAAACTTTTGACGCGTTCATTGACAATATCACCAGAAATACACTAGAACTGTCGTCTCGCGCATATAAGGAAAGTTGTCGACATTTTAACTAGTGCAATTGTCGCTGGAGAGAGAGTATTGACATAGAGAATATGGTTCCAGATGGACTAGAGGGTATATACAAACATACATATATATGTACATACATATATACATACTTATTCAAATGTTCTGATATTGCTTTTTTACCATTTTATAATATTCAATGGAACTTTTTAGCCGTCATGTAGTTTTATGCTCCATTTTTATCGTTCCTGGTATGTTTCTCATATACTTTTTTTTCTAATACGCATGT
The DNA here is from genome assembly GCA_949987645.1 of Tachina grossa. NCBI lineage: Eukaryota > Metazoa > Arthropoda > Insecta > Diptera > Tachinidae > Tachina > Tachina grossa. Next base: position 110,975,684 of record OX465274.1, on the reverse strand, counting down.
ACATGTTTTGATATGCAAATTTAATCTGGCTGGATCTTGTTAGAATTTGATGTTTTGTAGCAAATTCAGCGATTTTTTTCTATGTATATAGAATAAAGCATAAAGTAAAAAATTAAAATAAGAAATATGGGATCACAGCATATTTTATTATGATAGAAGACATGTACTCCCAGGCTCAATTTATGTGCGGTCATGTATGTGTGAGTGTGTTTGGCTTGGTCAATAGTTTTGACTTGAAGAAATGTCGTCATAGCTCTTGCGATTGTTTGCCACTTTTATTGGAGAAGGGTATGGTTTTCAGTTTGCTGTGCAAAGTGAAGCTACATACATACATACATATATACATAAATATGTAACATATGTATATATCTGCTAGTTCTTATTTGTTCTTTCATAGGTTTCGCGATTGTTGGATTTTTGTTATTGTGGAACGTTAGGGTTTTCCGTTTTTTGTGCAAAGTTTAATAATAATATAAAATAATTTCATCAATATATGAACATTGATCAAAAAGCAAAATCAAATATTCAAAAATAAATATTAGTTCACTTTATTTTAAACTATTTTATTTTAGATACTTGTGTACACCAATAACATCTTATTCGTTTGAAATTATAAATGTTTTAAAGATTTTTAATTTTTTTTAATATTTATTCATTATTTTAATAATATTTTATAATACATATCTATTAAATTATTTATTATTAACTTCAAAAAAAAAAAAATTGGCTTGTTTTTATGGCCAAGCAACTGTCCATATGCACTTCGTTCCCGCTTGTGGAACTCGTCAGTAGTCTTCAGCCCAAAAAAGTGTTGAATTCACTTAACAAACTCCGTATGTTTTTATTAAGACTCTTAATACTATATTGGGAATCACAATATATATACAAACATAATAAGTTTGAAAATCGCAAATTAAATAAAGACATTATGTCAAATAAATATACTTCAGTATTTCATGTATGAAAATACATATTTTATTTTTCTTTTTGCTTTTTAAATACTTTTATTGTTGCCCAATGTGGCAGCTAATGGTAAAAAGGTGGTGGAAAATAAAATAGATGCACAGTTGAATAAAGATGCTTGTTTTGTAAAGATTTTTGTTTGCGGTTTTCAAACTTATTATGTTTGTATATTGTGATTCTCAATATAGTATTAAGAGTCTTAATATAAACATACGGAATTTGTTAACTGAATTCAAAACTTTTTTGGGTTGAGGTCTACTGACGAGTTCCACAAGCGGGAACGAAGTGTATATGGACAGTTGCCTGGCCATAAAAACAAGCCAATTTTTTTAAATTAAATAAAGACATTATGTCAAATAAATATACTTTAGTATTTCATGTATTTATTACTAACTTTCTTAGAGAGTAGATGGAGCACGTACAGGTGTCCGGACCTTCAGTACTACCAGGGTAATACCAGGGACAGCATTTGAAGTGTCCGTCATCTTTGTCTTAATTCTCCGTAACTCAAATTTCCTCGTTCTCGTCCAGCATATTGATGGAAAAATTTATAAGCTCCGAGTGGTCATATAGCGGGAACCATTTGACATCTATAAAAAACTGATCGAGTTTGCACCTGATTCTAATCATATTTTTATTTAATTTATGAAGATGACAGTTCTTTGAGGGTTCCTTTGTTACTAATTACATATATTTACAAATTTTTGAAAGCTCTGATGTTTAAAAAAGTGTACATGTACATAGAATCAAATCAATTGTTTCTCCCCCTAAATTATATATATTTTACGTTTCGGAAATAAAAGTTTTTTGTAGAAAACTATAAAAATAAAAACCACAGCTCCAGAGCTGGAAACTTTGAACTTTTTTTTTTGGATATTAAAGTAAATAAATAAAACATTTTTTTGAATTTTCTTTTTTCACTTAACACACTTTCTATATTTTTTAAGAACTACTAGATTGGTATTAGGAATCAGAAAAATCTAAAATGATGATTTTAGGGTTTAAGAATTAATTTTTTTTTGTACATAAAAGTAACTAAAAAAGTTAAAAAAATTAAAACGACGTTTCCATGGTTGGGAAACCTTATTTTTTATAAAAAAGGAACATACTAAAACAAATATTTCCTTTTTTACTATAAATTTAACATATCTAATATTCTTAAAAAAAAGATTGGTATAAGAAATCCGAAAAATCAAAGAGGAAGATTCCAGGGTTGGGAAGCTTACACTCTTTGTGATATAAAAAATTAACTACCGAAAATTTATTTTTATTAAATAAACTTATTTTATGCTTGAGTACGAATAAAATTGGTATTTAAAATAAATAAAAAAGTTTAAAAAAATTAAAAAGACGTTTCCAGGGTTGGAAAACTTTAACTTTTTTTGTACAAAAGTAACTTACTAAAACAAATTTTTCCTTTTTTCTATAAATTAAACATATCTTAAATTCTTAAAAGAAAGAGATTGGTGTAAGAAATCAGAAAAATCAAAAAGGATGATATCAGGGTTGGGAAACTTACACTTTTTGTGATATATAAAAGTAACTAAGTCCAATTAATTTTTATCTTTTCCTTTTTATATTATATATATTTTACGTTTTGGAAAGAAAAGTTTGGCATAGAAAATTATAAAAATAAAAACCACAGCGCGAGAGCTATAAACTTTGACATTAAAGTAATTAAATAAAACATTTTTTTTAATTCTCTTTTTTTATTTTTTCACTTGACACACTTTCTACATTTTTTAAGCACTTTTAAATTGAAAGTAATTAGGTCAAATTATTTTTGTCTTTTTGTTTATACTTCATGTATGTGCTTATGTATGTATCTCTATACTGCATAAAAGCACTTCGGCAAAGGGTATATAAGATTCGGCGCAGCCGACTATAGTACTCTTACTTGTTTATTTATTGTATCTTTATATATGAAATAACAATAAGTATTCAAATCTTAAATCTAAAATATAATTACCTAGTAGGCCCGACCAATGTCGGACATAACTTAGGCCCAATAATCGACTTCTCAATTAAGTGTCATTTAGCTAAAAGCCACTTAATTTTAAGTTGCACTTAATTGCAGTTTAATTTTTTCAGTCGTAAAATTAAATGAGCACTTAAATACTATGAAACTATGGTAGCACTGTGAAATGTTGATAGTTCTAAAAGAAAATAGATGTTTAATGTAAATAAGAAAGTTAGGTTATCAACAAGTAGAAAATTAAAATTGCATAAAAACACATTTTATGAAACCAAAAGAGCATCAGAACGCATTTTTCTATTTATTTATTCAATGATATGAAACCATGCATTGTATATGTTATATATATATATGAAAATTAAACAAAATTCTTTTTAATACGACCACATGATGTTTATGTACATGTTTTCAATAAACACACACAAGCACAATAACATATGGTATGCTCGTAAGACTTAAGTGTGATTTAAATAGACAAGGTTGGGCATTTAAATGGCTCTCAACTTTATACTGAAAAAATGAATTCGGTACTTAAGAGGCACTTAAAGATAAATGGCACATAATTGAGAAGTCGATTATTGGGCCTTAGTGATAGTTATTAATAATACATAAGTACTGATAGGCAGTATTTTCAAGTAGCTTCATCTGGAGTGTTTAGTATTAGAGCCCTTGTATCTATCTTTTTTAAGCGGATGTGTCCAGTAAAGTTCAAAATATTACGAGCAAGCGGATTAGGATATGACTCGAGTTTTGTTAGATATTTTCCTGCATATTTTGCAATTTCTTCAGTCACTAGTGGCATATTTAAATCACGATGTATATTTGAATTTTTGATGAACCATAGAGCCGATGTTATCAAACGTACAACTTTGTTTTTTCTTCGTAGGATTTTCTCAACATTTGAAGCTGAAGCAGTGCCCCATAGCTGAACTACGTAGCACCATATTGGCTTTTAAAAGCGACTTGTATATTAAAAGTTTGCAGTCTAGGCTGAGTGTTGAATTTCTGCCAATCAGCCAATGTACCTGAGTTAATTTTAGTTTCATTTGAGTTAACTTAGAGTCAACGTGATGTTTCCATGTAAGCCGTCGATCAAGGTGTGAACCAAGATATTTCACATGTGAATGTTGAGGAACAACTTGATTATTAATCCGAATGGGGGAACAAGTATCTCTTCGTAAGGTAAATGTTACTTGAACACACTTTTGTTCATTTACCTTAATTCTCCATAAGTTTAACCATAGTTCTATCGTGCTAATGTGTTCCTGGAGTTTGCGGGATGCCTCATCAGGGTTTTCGTGCATATTAAGGCAGGCTGTATCGTCGGCAAATGTCGAAGTATGGATAGTACTGCTCACAGGCATATCACAAGTATAAATCAAATATAAAACTGGCCGCAGTATACTCCCCTGGGGTACATCGGATGAGATAGTTTCAGGCATACTCATAAAGTGTCCTTCCACAACTGTAAATTTTCGGGCAAGAATGTAACTTTCCAAAAGACTTAGAATATTTATTGGTAAGTATGTCTTCAATTTCAAAATCAAAAGAATTTTCAAAATATGTTACCTTTTTCAGTATCGCTTGTTGCCCAACCTCCGGTAGATGTGCGCAGAGGTGGATTAAACTCAACGGGTGTTTTAAGCTTTTTAGCAGTGCGCCACAACAAGTAATTAGATGCTGGTGTGACATAAAGACCTTCCAGACAATTTTTAAAGATGCAAGCAACTCTTGGAGTCGTTTAGTGCATTCTTTAAATCTGATTTTGTGTTGACGTGATCTGTGTTGTTGCCATTCCCTTCTAGCTCTTCTTTTTTCACATACGAGACATTCAACGTTTGTAGAATAAATTCTATTAAACCCAGTATGCGGATGGGAGGTAGTGGCATCTTCAGCATCTTCAATATAATCGAGTGTTCTTAGCGTAATAATTTCCGTGCAATGACTACTAAGATATTTTTTGAATCCCAGCCAATTAACACAATTTATCATCTTGACATATGGGTCAGGTAAAGCGCTTCTCGGTCGGCTACAGATTGTAACGATCGTGGGAGAGTGATCGGACCAGAGATCTAGGAAAGCTTTAACGTGAATTAATTCCCTAGAAATACTTTTTATGACGCCAAAATCTATAACATCCGGAATTTAACATACCTCAGTAGGCCAGTAAGTGGGCTCCCCAATCGAAATAACATTCAAGCCAATTTTTTAAATTGTGTTGAACAACGCCTTACCTCTAGGCGTAACAAGACGCGAACCCCAGAACGTATGCTTAGCATTGTAGTCGCCAGCTGCTACGAAATAAGGTCCAATAGATTTGTAGAAATTCTCGTATTGATCCTCAGTGATTGAAAATCTAGGAGGGGAGTAAATTGTAGATATAACGAAATTTGTACAAAAACTTTCAATGCCAATATTTGTTGCTTGTAGGTGTTCTTCACAAATGTTGTCAAGAATATAGTGCTCGAGTCTTGACTTTATTAGAAGTGCTGATCTACCGCATGCTATCCCTCTAGGGTCCCTTGAATCATATAAGGTGTAGCCATAAATTTTAAAAAGACTTCTCGAAGTCAAATGAGTCTCAGATACTACCATTATATCAATATTTTTTTCCGTGAGGAAGTGCTCAAGTTCAGTTTTGCGTTCCAGAAACATATTGTTAACGTGTTCATGGCTTGCTAATTAATGCTTGAGGCATTCGAAGCATTTCTTGCATCATGTTAGTCATATTTGTTGTAAAATTGTTTATCTTCTGCACCAGATTATCAATAGTAGATTCAAGGCGATTAATATTAAAGCTTGCGTCAGTATTTTTGGAATTATTTGGTGTTGAAACATTGTGTGTGGGAATTGAATTTGTCTTCACAGCACCTGCATACGATAGACGGGAAGTAACTGGTTGGCTCATTTGCGCAAAAGTGGCAGAGTAAGCGTTTGTTGATTGAGATGGAGCTAATTTAGGTTTTTGCACCATAGTCTGCTTTACGAAAGAGTACACAGGACAACCTCTGCAGTTAGCGATGTGATTACCTTCACAATTACTGCATTTCTTATCACTTTAATCTTTTGGCTTATTGCAGCTAGCAGTGCCGTGTAATTCGCCGCACATAACACAAACAGTAGGTAAATTGCAGTAAGTTTTCGTATGGCCATATTCTTGACAATTATGGCACTGTACGGGCCCAGAACGCTCGTGTGGTTCTTCAACTGATATTTTTCGGTATAACAGGTATTTTAAGCTATAAATTGGGTGCGTCTCATTTTTTTAAATTTTATATCATTAGGCTCAAGTTCAACACGAAATAGGGGTTGGGGAATCTTTTCCCTATTATTATATTGGACACATTTTTTACCTTAAACCCCTGGAGGACGAGTGCATCTTTTATTTCCTCGGAAAAAACATAAGAATCTATGCCCTTCAATACGATCTGCAGGCGTTTAGCGCTCTTAAGCTGGCATGTGTAGAAGCTTGTTTTATTTTTTTATATTCAGCAACCATTTTGCGGGAATCTTTTTCGTCATAAATTTGAATTTTCGTTTCATTGATGTTGCCGCGTTTTATTGGAACAATATGAAATTTATTCTCACAAATGACCGAGATTAATTTTTTGATAAGAGTGTTTGAATTTTTTTCGCTCAAATAGATTGGTGGCGGCTTAGATGTTTTGTTCGTGGATACATCGGGTTTGTCGTTGTCATCCTGCAATATTTGAAAACGGTTTTGACGATTAGTAGAAGATGCGCTGTTATCCCTAGAAATCTTTAGAGCAGATGAAATTTTTGAAGAATTCGGGCTTCGCCAACGCTTTACCACAGTAGTAGGGAACTACCCCCACCGCAATTAAAATTGTTAAATTGTTGCTGAAATTGTTAAATTTGGGTAATTAAAATTTGAAAATTTTAAAATTCTTGAAATTTTCGAGGGTGGTTCAATAAGTCCGTCTTTTTCCTAATGCCTGCGGCAAAACAGGATTATTATTTTTTTTTCCTAATGCCTACGGCATGCATGATAATTTTTCCTAATGCCTACGGCATGCATGATAATTTTTCCTAATGCCTACGGCAATGCATGATAATTTTATCAAATGCCGACGGCAAAACATGATTATTATTTTTTTCAAATGCCGACGGCAAAACATGATTATTATTTTCTAATGCTCCCAGTGTTGCCAGACTGTAGAAATTTGTTATCATAATACTATATCAGTAATATCAGAGAAAGTAGATTTGATGACTACTAGGTTATATAAATAAAATAAAATAAATAAATTATTTTATTTATTTATAAAACGTTCTCATGTATGTGAACACCCCCTAATGCTTGTGTGTTGGGGGTTCAGCTTGTTTGTCGCTGGTAAGCTTTTAATCTGTTTATTTGTTTAAGAAATATATTTGTATGTATGTATGTATGTACATATGTATGTGTGTATGATGTAAGTGTCTATGTATGTATGTATGTGCGATCGAAAGAACTTGTGCGTGGAATATTTTGTGGCTGTGTAGAATACATTTATATTTTGCAACGTAATCATTTTCTTTGGCTGCGATTATTTTAAAGCAGCAAAGTTTTAACTAACTACAGTCATAAGCAGAAAAACAAAAAGTAAAAATTTGCAAGTTAGCAAAATGCTAACTTCTCCTCCTCCTTCCCACTTCATTCTCTTTCCTTTATGTAGTTTGTATTTGAAATAAGAAAAGACTTGTAGATTTTTTATTTTTCTATACATTTATTGTTTAAAATTTTTTAAAACTTTATAATAATACATACATTAATATTTTAAAGAGTGAAAAAGTTCATTTAAAGCAAGATAATTATTTCTTTTGTTAGTAAAATAGCATTTTTTTTAATGCGCAAACACCAAATTTATGATAATTACAATAAAAATATTCTGGATACTTAGGGTCTTATGCAAAAAAACTTAATAAAGCTTTGCCAAGCAATGTTAAGTAAAGCTGTATTCTAAAAAAATTATGGTATAAAAATTCTAAAGTAGGCACCCACGTTTTATAAGACTACTTTAAGTTGATAGTTCCAAAATGTGTATTTTGTACCTCAAATATTTTTACTAATATAGCACATACTGATTCATGTTACATCTGAAAATGAAGCTAGAAGTGCCTGCTTTCATCTTAAATTTATTATTTCTGTCATGTAATGGGAAACATCACCAAATTGTCCAACTGATTCGAAATACATTTCAAAATCCATAAAAAAAATATTAAAATAAATACAATTAAACAAAAATGTTTGAGTGATGTACATACAATCAAAACAAATCGAAAACAGCTGGATATTCAAATACTCGTTTCATTCGAATAAAACAAATTGTGATAATTTTTCACATTTTTTTACTTTTACTTCATGGTTGTGTTCATCTGTTTTCCTACTATGAAGAAGCTCATATTTTTTAAATTGGGTTGCTTTACTTCAAGATAATAAAAATTTATTTAATAAAATAAAAAAAATATTTGAATACCCGAATGAAATTGTATTAAATTTTGTACATCATAAGCTGTGAAGTGGTTGTTGAACACGGTGGTGTTACCAGTATTTATTATTAAATCACAAAATATTTAAAGTTGTCTTTTGATTTTTAAAGTTGATATGATTTTTTAACAAAGCTATGTTAGCCTTAAAGTGCTTTTCAACTACTATGAACTTTAAAGATAAAGTAAAATATTTTTGTGCATAAGGGGGTTAATCTCCATTTGTTTAAAGTTGATACAGCCTATATCCTCAACGTTAAAAATTTTTCGGCATAAAATTTTTTCCAACCATCGTCTTTTCTCTTCTCCTTTTACATAAATTTTAGAACATTTTGCATTGGCTTTTAAAAAATTGCAAACGCTTTGAAAAGAAACTGATCCAGCAGTCCAGCTGAGGTGATGATAGTTTTTCGTTAGCCACTTTGCTTCTCTTTGCCTTTTTATTAATAAGCATTTAAAATCAAATGGTGGTTTTATAATGAAATTGTTATATTCATAATTGTTGAAAACAATCGCTACTTCTTTTGCGATGAAATCATTTGAATTACTTTTGAAACCTTGTACGTCTATAAAAATTGTGTTATTTTCCATATTACTCAATTTATAAGACTTTTCGAACTTGTCCTTTGATGGGTATATATTCTAGTATACGATCATGAATAAGAATGCAGTAAGCTGATGTCTTTGCTGCAATATTAGTTGCTGTTTCAAATGCTATTTTTATATCAATCGGTCCATTATTGAGTGATTCATTCTGATGACTGACATCTACTACAATAATAGGAGCTTTTGTCTTAAACTCTGATGTAGATAGAAGCGGTTGAGATTCCCTCATATAGTAACTTTGTTGGAATTTTAGATACATATCATATAGAATTGCATATCGTTCATTTTTGAACTTTATGTTAAGATCATCATATGGATATGAGACTGAATTTAAATGTACTTTTAAATTAGTCAAATCACTATGAACAAACTTATTTTCTTGTTGAAAAGCAATCAATACAAAACGGGGGCGTTCTCTATTTGCAGCCAGTTTAACATTCCAAATATGGCTAGTACCTGTGTTTAATTGTGGATTAACATGACAATCCCAACTGGGAAATGCTATAGGTATAGAAGCACCATTGTTAATAATTTTTATCATATTCAATTTGCTAAAGTCGGATAATTGTACATGTGGGATTCTCCATGAGATGAGTGAAATTGTAAGTTTAGCTTTTTCAGTAGAAACACTCGAGCGTACAAGATCTTCATCATTCTTATTGCGCAAGAGTATCAATTCATGTTTTCCATTTAGTATAACTTTGTTGTAGTCTTTGGCGAATCCTAGAAGCATTTTTAGAGGTACATAAAATTTGAAAAATCCATTTTCAAGAGTGACATCGTCAATTTTATTCCATCCAGCATTTTGCATCACATTGCTTTCTGTTGGTGACAGAGAAACCAAATTTTTTATAGTGCTTGTGGCTCCTAAATATCTTGTATGGTCAATTTCAATTCCATTGAGCTCATAGCGAATTTCATCAAATAGATATGCCACAAAGTTGTTTTTTAATAAAAAGTTCTCCGAAGAAGAAGAAGAAGATTTGGCCTTATTATCATCGGCAACAAACCCCTCTACATAAATGTAGCTCTCACTGGGTAGCACATACAAATCTTGATTTTGTATTGAAATTCTAATTTCATCATTATTGTTGTACGATTGTAAGTATGGTACATATGTATGATAGTCCTTTTTGATTATATTCTCATCAGACAAGGGTTTATCTAAGACATCTATTATTGAACTCATTTTGTCTTCAATTTAAAATTCAAGGACTTTAGAAAATTTTTATTTGATGTTGTTAGAGCTATTTGTTGAGCTGGTCGCTTTAATGTTGTTGTTGTTCTTGCTGCTATATTTTTCAATGTATTTGTGTTGTATATTAGCATTATTTAGTTGGCCTTAAATGTATTCGTATTGTAATTTCCTCTCCTCGGAAATTAATTAAATCATCGTGTTGATCCCGTACGCGCAGCGCTAGTGAACTTATCTCTCTGGTGTTTACAGGATTTGTTGGAACCTCATCTATTTTATAGCCTGGAGGCATATTAATCGGAAATTCATAAAGTGTATGCGATTTGGAGTTATTCATATATGTGTTTATAGCAACACTACTTTCAATTCGCAAGAGATTCACTTTAAAAATATTAACTTGAAGATCTGAATAATAATATTTGTTTGGTGTTAGGATTTTGCTATTGAATCCTAAAAGTTTTCAATTGTATTGTCTTTATTAAAATATACAGGATCCTTGGAAATATTAACTTTAACTTGCATTGTATTGCTATTGGCTCCAATAAAAATCTTATTTGCTGGGCAGAGTCGTTTGTATTGCTCTTCTATAAAATCAACTATATCATTTAATTCGTAAGATCCAATTGGTATTTCAATTATATGTTCCCCTATATGAAACATATTGTTGTAGGTATCTACATTTGGAATACTGTTGTATGAATGAAAATCAGTTAGAGCATACTCATATGCACCATGTAATTCAATAGGAGGAAAGTAACTAGCAGATAGTTCTGATGAGTTAAAGCTCAGAGTATTTTATTATTGACATTATAACAGTCTGATTACAATCAAATAATGTTTAGTACACAGTATGGTTTATAAGTATGATTTACATATTAATTTCATTTTCTTATTTTAAAATTAACATTAGTTTTTTAATATTAATGCTATTGTTGTTGTTGCTATTGTTGTTGTTGTTGCTAATTTAGTTTTTCTTCCAACTATAATATTTCATCTTTACTTATCCAAGAATTGTGTTGATTAGAAAATCTTAGCCATTTAACATATACCTCCTTCCCTTTAATTTTAAGAACCTTTTCAACTAGATATGTATTTGGAAATCTAGTTTTTGAAAGTTCCTCAGTATAAAATACACCTTTAATAGGATTGCCAAGATAGTCTTCTAATATGTATGTTGCAGGATTTGTATTTTGAACTCTTGTAATTGTGAAAATTTCTGTAGTCCAATTAGGAGTATAACCTTTTTCAAATGTGTGCTTATATTTGCTTATGCGAACATGATCTCCCACATTAAATTTCGACATTTTATACATTTTCAAATGACTTTAATAGGAGACATTTTAATGGTACGATGAACTTTTCTATTGTATGCATTGAGTAAATCTTTGTATATATCAATCCACTTATATGAACCATTATAACTAAATTCTTTCCACATCAATCCTTTCAATGTTCTATCAAATCGTTCTACTATTGATGCTTTCATACTGCTATATGTTGAGTAGTGATTAATGTTGTATTTATGCATTAATTTTCCAAAGTGTTTGTTGAAAAGTTCTTTGCCATCATCTGTTTGTAAGTTTTTTGGTACTCGTCCCAATTCAAAAATATCTTCCATTGCCTTGGTTGTTTCGAGTACAGTTTTTGTTTTTAGCGATACTGCCCATGCAAATTTTGAGAATGTGTCAATTACAGGCAACAAAAATCGATAATTTCTATTTTCTTTAGAATAGTTCCCCATTTCAACTAAATCAGCTTGCCAAAGATCATCTATTCCTTTCATTACAACTCTGCGACGCACAAAATATTTTTGTGCTTGCTTATGGAGTTCGTTTACTAAATTTCTTTTTGAAGACATTAAGTTGCTTTTAAAGATTTTTTGCAGAGTGTTGTGATCTACTTGACGCACTTCAGAGTAGTATGAATAAGGGGTTTCTAGATAGAAATGTGCAAAGGAAAAATGTGCATACCTTAACCCTTTAACGGTCGATGGGGTTAAATTCGACCCCATGATATTTTGTGTTATGAGGCGGCAGCGTGTTCGGTTTTGCTTAAAGTGAAGTCGTGGTGGGGGGTTCGGTTTTGCTTAAAGTGAAGTCGTGGTGGGAGGTTCGGTTTTGCTTAAAGTGAAGTCGTGGTGGGGGGTTCGGTTTTGCTTAAAGTGAAGTCGTGGTGGGGGGTTCGGTTTTGCTTAAAGTGAAGTCGTGGTGGGGGGTTCGGTTTTGCTTAAAGTGAAGTCGTGGTGGGGGGTTCGGTTTTGCTTAAAGTGAAGTCGTGGTGGGGGGTTCGGTTTTGCTTAAAGTGAAGTCGTGGTGGATGTTATTTTTGTTGAAGTGAAGTCGTAACATTTAATGTGTTCGTTAGAGGGTTAATACAATATGAATTAAACTACATTAGGGCGGTTTACGAAAGTGTGATTTTTTTTTGCTAGTATTTAATAAATAAAATTCATTTACTGCGGTATATATTAATATCCCTAATACTACTCGTATTTGTTATCAGTATAAAATGTTAACCACATTATTTAAAAACAAAACACTAGTATTTAATAAATAAAATTAATTTACTGCGGTATATATTAATCTCCCTAATACTATTTGTTATCAGTATAAAATGTTAACCACATTATTTAATTAAGTGTAGTGGTAATAAAATAAAATCAAATTAATAAAATATATTCATTGCTGTACTAAACTCTAAGGTGTGATTATACTTTTAGTTATTTATTCACAAAAAAAAAAATAATAAAATAAATCAAATTGAAATGGGTGGCAACTTTATTTGTGATATCTGTGGAAAAGTGTACAGCCGCAACTTTTCATTTAATAGACATATCAGGATGCATCATCATCAAGGCTATTCATTAAGGTGTACGACTTGCAACATTAATTTTTCAAGTAAACAAGATTATCTTAAACATATCCACTTAATAGAGCATCAAAATAATCAAAAGAAAGAAATTATACACTGTAAGGAGTGTAAAGAAGATGTAGTAAGGAAACTGTGGATATATCATCAACGCACAAACAAACATAAATATAATTGTTTAAAAATTGTTGATGAAATCAATAATATAAAGTGTTTAGATGCTTGTTTCAAAAACCGTATTACTACATTTCGGTTTAAAAACAACAATATGCATAATCTAAATCCCGAATTGTTTTTCAATAACATAAAGGATAATGTAGCATGTGTTTTGAAAGATCATCTACAAAAACATACAAGTTTAAAATTTAATTTCGAATTACTCTGTGAATATATAAAGATGAAAGACGATGAAGAACCCATAATTACTATAATACTACATCAAACAAAAATGTATATTTTGTCTTTAACTAACCATATGAATGATATTGAAAGATTTTATGCAAATAAATGTGAAATAATTATGCAAAAAATGGATGAGTTCCAAGAACGTGATAGTGGTTTTGCGTTAACAGAAATTAATCACCTTGATGTTAATATTAATAAATATGCATGTATAAAAGGTTCACAGTATATTTCTTTACCAACATACATATCAAAAAAAAAAGCTTGTGTTAATATACAAAACAATGACGTATACTGTTTTAAGTGGGCTATAATATCAGCGCTATATCCAATAGAAAATAATAGTGTAATTTGTTCTTCGTATAACATAACCAACATTCAAGATGATATTATAGTCCTGGAAAATAATATATTATTAAATTTTAAAAATTTAAATTTCCCGCTATCTGTAAATAAAATACAGCAGTTTGAAGACAACAACCCGGGAATAAGCATAAATGTCTTTGGTCTGGAAAGATCTTTTGAAAAAGATGCGTATTTAGAAGTTTATAATGTTGTGGGACCATATTATTTCTCTCAAGAAGAAAAAAGTAAACATATAAATTTATTATTGATGGAAGATGAAGAACGATTCCATTATGTCTGGATAAAAAATATATCAAGGTATGTTTATCGTTATTTAAATTTATACTCAAAGTGAAATTAAACTAATTAAAAAAATGTTTCCTTTTATATTTCTTTAATTGTAGATTATTAAGAAGTCAATTTACAAAACATAAAAATAAGGTGTATATTTGCAATACATGCCTCATACACTTTTGCAAAGAATCATCTTTAAAGAAACATAAGGAGGAATGCAACAAAATCGTAACTATAATGCCAACCGATAAAAATTCTATACTTAGATTTAAGAATCATAAAAACCAACTAGATGTTCCGTTTGTAGTTTATGCAGATTTCGAATGTATTCTGGAATCAGTTGATATTCAAAACTCAGCTAATATTAATTCAGTACAAAAGCATATTCCATTTGCATTTAGTTATTATATTAAATGTTCCTATAATTCTAGTTTAGATATACATAGAATTTATAGTGGTGAAAATGCATCAACACATTTTTTTAAAAGTTTAGTCGAGGACGCATTATATATTTATAGTAACTATTTGAGTGTAGTAATACCAATGGAACCTTTAACGTTTATACAACAAAAAAGACAAGATGAAGATATGAATTGTCATATATGCGGTGAAATCATATCTATTGGAGATAAAGTAACTGACCATTGTCATCTAACAGGTGATTATAGAGGTCCTGCACATAATATATGTAACTTAGAGTATCAAATTGGAAATTTTATCCCTATATTTTTTTACAACCTTTCGGCATATGATTGTCATTTATTTATAAGAGAACTTTCATCAGTAGCAGGTGATATAAAAATCATTCCTTTAAATAAGGAATTATATGTATCCGTATCGAAGAGAATTAGTGTGAGTGAAAAAGATACTATTGAGCTACGTTTTCTCGATTCATATCGTTTTATAGCATCAAGTTTAGATCAACTTGCAGGTTTCTTGTCTGATGATGATTTGAAAACTATAAAATCGGTTTGTTTAAATGATAATGAATTTGATTTAATGAAACGTAAAGGTGTCTTTCCCTATGATTATTTGGATTCAAAGAATCGTCTCATGGAAACACAATTACCACCTCGTTCTCTCTTCTTTAATAAACTAACTGATGAAGCGTGTAGTGAAGATAATTATAAACATGCTGAAAAGGTATGGAATACATTTAGATGTACGACTCTCTTGGACTATTTACTATTATACTTGAAAGTAGATGTTTTATTACTATGTGATGTTTTTGAAAATTTCCGTAAAGTTTGCAAAAACATTTATAATTTAGATCCATGCCAATATTATACTGTTCCTGGATTATCTTGGGATGCAATGTTGAAAAAAACAAGAATAGAGTTAGAACTATTAACTGACATTAACATGTATAATTTTGTTACACGTGGTATTAGGGGAGGAATTGTTCAATGTTGTAAACGACATTCTGTAGCTAACAATAAATATGTAAGTGATTATGATTCTACTAAAGAATCGAACTATCTTATTTATTTAGATGTAAACAATTTATACGGTTTTGTCATGTCGCAGTACCTTCCTTATAAAAATTTTGAATGGGTTGAAAACATTGAAAATTTTAATTTTAATGCTGTGGAAGATGATTCACCATTAGGGTATATATTGGAAGTGGATTTAGAATATCCATCCACCATACACGATCATCACAATGATTTCCCATTTTGTGCAGAAAATAAAAAAAATGAACATATGAAACAGTCTAAATTAATAACGGATTTAAATGATAAAACAAAATATGTAATACACTATAGAAATCTTAAACAATGTATTAAACATGGTCTTATTCTAAAGAAAATTCATAGAATTCTTAAATTCAATCAGTCGGATTGGTTGAAAAGTTATATTGATTTAAATAATGATCATAGAACCAATGCCGAAAATGAATTTGAAAAAAAATTTTTTAAACTTTTAAATAATGCGGTATACGGTAAAACAATGGAAAATGTAGCTAAGAGAAAAGATGTTAAAATAGTTTGTTCATGGGAGAGTAGAGGTAAGAGGTTGGGAGCTAGAGCTCTTATAGCTAAGCCAAATTTCCATAGTTTACTTAAGATTCAAGAAGAAATGATTGTCATTGAAATGAGTCGAGTGCGAACGGAATATAATAAACCAATTTATATTGGGTTTTCTGTTCTAGAATTATCTAAGTTGAAAATGTATAATTTCCATTATGAATACATGAAACCTAAATATCAGGAAAATATTTATCTGAATTATATGGATACTGATTCCTTTGTTTACGATATTAAGACATATGATCTATATAAGGATATTCTAGATGATATCATCTTACAGTTTGATACGTCTGCTTATCCGAAAGATAATGTTTTTAATATACCCTTGTTAAACAAAAAGGTTTTAGGAATGATGAAGGATGAATGTAATGGTAAAATAATTAAAGAGTTCCTTGGTTTACGCGCTAAAATGTATTCAATTAAAATTGATGAAGAGGAAAAAGAAATTAAAAAAATTAAAGGAGTTAAAAAATGCGTAACCAATAGACTAACGATTAATGACTTTAGAAAATGTTTATTTGAAAAAAAAAAATGTATTATGATTCTATGTATGTATTTAGATCAAAGATTCATGAAATATATACTCAACACATTAGTAAATTAGCATTAAGTTATTTAGATGATAAGCGATTTATTATTAGAGATAATAGTATTAATACATATGCATGGGGACATTATGCAATAAATAGTCAACAACCATCATCATCATTATCATCATATCCCAATGAAAATGTATTAACATCATCTTCAAGTGATAATATTGTACAATAGTATTAAGTGATTTTAGATTATAAGTGAATATATATAACGTGAAAAAACAAATAAATAAATAAATAAAGAATATCATTAAAATATTGTAGTTTGTTTTTATTTTAAACTATAGTTATCTATTGAATAGGAATTTTAAACACAAGTAACCACAATTTGTTTTTGTGTGAATAAAATTTAATCGTGCTTGTTCTTAACCTTACTCAACTAAGTTGATATAAAATTTAATCGTTTAGAAATAAAAAAAAAAAATCAAAACAAAACTTTTTTATATATTATTTTATTTGTTTGAGAATTTTATAATATAATAAAAATAAATCTCATATTGAAGTATATATATATAATATTATTGAAGTTCATCTTTATTGATCCAAGAATTATGTTGATTGGAAAATCCCAACCATTTTACGTAAGCCTGGTGCCCCTTAGTTTTAATAACATTTTCAATCAAGTATGTATTTGGAAAATGTGTCTTTAATAGTTCATGTTCATAGAATCCACCAACAATCGGATTCATTTGATAGTCTTCCAATAAATAAGTAATGGGATTTGTGTTCTGTAAAGTACGAATTTTAAAAATTTCAGTTGTCCAGTTTGGAGTATATCCTTTTGAAAAAATATGTTTATATTGGCTAATTCGAACGTGATCTCCAATTTTTAGTGTACCAAATTTATATATTTTGGGATGATTATAGACTTGTTTTAGTATAGAACTTTCATTTTCTGTGTTAACAGACTTTGGCGTCATTCCAATTGTTCTATGCTTTTTATTATTATATTGATTAATTAAATCCTTGCATATATGTATCCATTGATAATTTCCTTGTAGACTAAAATTTTTCCACATCATTCCTTTTAGAGTTCTATTAAATCGTTCTACAATAGACGCTTTCATGATACTATATGTAGAATAGTGGTTGATATTATGTTTTATCATCAAGTTTTGAAATATTTTATTATAGAACTCTTTACCATTATCTGTTTGCAAGTTTTTTGGAATTCTCTTTAGCGAAAAAATAGATTGCATAGCATTGGTTATATCTTCACTACTTTTAGATTTTACGGGTACAGCCCAAGCAAACTTTGAAAATGTATCTATAACTGTTAAAATAAATCTATAGCCTTTGTTATATTTTGAGTAAACGCCCATTTCAACAAGATCTGCTTGCCAAAGATCATCAATTCCCTTGATCACCACTCGACGTCGAATGAAATTTCTACGTGCTTGCTTATGAAGCTCCTGAACCACTTCTTGTCGCTCCATTTCTAACGTCTATCTTAGATTACATCAATTTAAATGCTGCTTATATTGAATTTAAATCAAAAACGATTTACATATCTATGTTTTAATGGTTTGTAATGAGCTTCGTTTTTTCATTTAGACGTTCTTCAACTGAATCAATTTTGTAATTAAATAATGATGTCATTTCTCTTAGTGATTGATTGAGATTATTTTGTATTATACTTTGATCATGTATTAATTTACTTAAACGTGTTTCTACATTATCAAATTTTTCTGTAATCAACACGTTTTGTTGTTGTATTATTTCGTTAACACGATCCTCCATTCCCTTAATTCTCTCCATGTACATTGTATCCAGTTGTTTCTTTATTTCACTTAAATAACTTTTCATGTAAATTTTGTTTACAGCATCGTTTTCCAATACAGGACTAGCAATATTTTTTATTCTCCGCAAGTTAAAGTTGAAATTACGATCACTATCCAAATGAATCTTGAAATGTTGATTTTGGTATCTTGCAGATTTTTCAATATAATGTCCAAATTTATCGATAGGCATTTTATGAATATGAATTGTTAAACATTTTTAATACTATTTATATAATAATTGTTGCTTCTCTCAATTCCTCAATAATTGATACAATTTCATTATTATGATTTGAGTGACCAGCTGTTGTTGATGAAATCAAAAGACGCAATCTATCAACCAATTCATTAGGATCATCCCAATAAACATAATTATGCTTTTTTCTATTCAATTTCATTAAACCTTTTCCCTTATGAATTTTCTGTTGTTTAAATAGGTTTTTAATAATCGTTGTATATTTAATTGAACGATTTCCTTTAATTTGTCCATTAATACTGTTATTTCGTTTATGGACATTAGTCATCTCCAATATTTGTTTATAATTATTTAAATCTGTTTTATTATAACTGATTGGGTTCTTATAAACTAACAATTCATATAAGCCTGATGTGAAGGGCCATTTTAAATTACCTACAGTAATATTGGTTGAATTGAAAGCGATGGGTTCATTACCCAGTCTCCATATTTGATTTTTATCCTTATGAGGACCATAGGTTTTATCATATATATTTAAGTTAACTTTTGATAAATTATATTGAATACTTTGATTGGGATGTATTGCAATGGTGTTATCATCATCATTGTTATCATCCTCATTATCAACATTATCATTATTATCATCATCATCATCATCATCATCATCACGGTCATCATGATCATTTTCATCATCAAATGATTGAAACGTGTTTGAACTTTTCTCGATTTTCTTGTTATTAAAGTTTGGAGAAAACGTGTTATAATCAAGCTTACTCTTTTTATATGGTGTACTGAAGGCAACTTTATTATTCTCAAGATCATGTTTAAAAGAGTTATCCGGATATTTTTCATGTTTTATAATGTTATTATTAGTTGATTGAACTAATTCTTTTAATGGTTTTGATATTGGTTTAAATGTCTTTTCCAACAATTCATCATTTGCAATTTCTCCAAGCAAAATATTCTTATATTTCTTTTTTAAAATATTTCGAGTTTTAATAAGATTATTAACTAGATTTATGTTCATATTTATAGATTGAATTAGAAACAGATTCAAAACAGATCAGTTTAGCAGTTAGCAATTTAATAGCTAGTATCAGATTATAGTTGAAAAGTTATTAGTTTAATAATTAATCTTGTACTGATTTTAAAATATCTGTAATATTTCTTTTATAGGTTTATAAATATATCGAAACCTTTTCTATATCAACCATTATTCATAGAATCATCTTTGTTAATAACTAGAAAACCATATTTTTCTTTCCAACACTCGGTACATAACTTATAAAATGTTTTTAAAGTCATATCAGAACCAACATGATCATTTTAAATATGCTTAATATTCATTACATCCTGTTTAAAAATTATAATCATATTTGCATTATCGCGAATCAAGTGTTTTGGTATACGTGTATAAGTTTGACATAAATAAAAACTATCAATGTCTTTATGGCGACCCATACAGAAGTAAGAACGTACATGATTTTGTTTCTCACAAGCTATATCATCGAATATAAATATTGAATTCGGTTTAACTTGGTCTGGGGATAGAACATCATCATTATTAGAAAATGATGAAAAATTTATCTCCTTAATGGGTTTAATTAGACTTTCTAAGTACTTATATTTCGGTTGTTGTGTTGACTTTGAATATAAGTAAATATTTTTAAATTTCAATCCATGAGGACTTTCAATAAGACTGATCATAACATTTGTTTTTCCGCAATTTGATGGACCCACAATAAGAGCTCGAATAGAATTCGGTAGTAATGAACTATGACGAATTTTATTTGATGAATCGAACTTTGATTCGATATTCTTTACATCAATTCTTTTATGTGGTTTAAAAAAACGCATTCTGAAATCTAATGATAACATAATATATAAACCAGTCTCTTTTATTTGTTTTCAATCAATTTAATTTCAATCTTTAATCGATAAAGTATCAATAGATATGACTATCATTTATAAAAAGTTATTCAGTCGCCATCCATCCTTCATTGGTAAAGGTTACCTAAATAAAATAATTAATAAACTTCCCATTGAACTTCATCTACCCGGTTATCAATTTTGCGGACCTGGTACAAAATTAAGGAAACGTTTAGCTAGAGGTGATCAAGGAATCAATCCATTAGATACTGCTTGCAGAGAGCACGATATAGCATACTCAAACAATAAAGATTTAGAGAAAAGACATATTGCTGATAGAATTTTAACTGAAAAGGTTTGGCAAAGGGTCAAAGCAAGCGATAGTAGTTTGGGTGAAAAATCAAACGCTTGGTTTGTTGCTACTGCAATGAAAGCAAAAACAAAATTCGGTATGGGTAACGTTATTAGTAAAACTAAAAAGTCGTCTCCAGTAAATACCCACAAACTATTTACACATGCATTGAAAAGTGCAAGAAAGAATATAAAAAAAAGTGAAAACTTGAAAGATGCTATAAAGATTTCACGAAAAGTTGTAAACAATATTTTCAAGGGGAAGAAAAAATCGTTAATAAAAACACCACGAATAATACCGCTACCAAAATCTGGAGGTTTTCTTCCACTTGCCCCCATATTTGCTGCACTGGGTGCACTTGGTGGTTTAGCTGGTGCTGTATCTGGTATTACAAAAGCAATCAATGCAGTTAAAAATGGAAAGGAACAGCTGACTGAAGCAAAACGACACAATAATACAATGGAAGCCATTGCGATGGGAAAAGGCATGTTCTTAAAACCATATAAAAAAGGTTTTGGATTATATTTAAAGCCTTATCAACAAAATTTTTAATGAAGCTACCTAAAAGAGCCCTTTCTGATGTAGACTTGAGAAAATATGCAAAACATATTCCAAATTTTAGAGCTGTGTTTATGTGTAACACTCTTCCAAGTACATCATTTAAAAAAGAATGTGGAATAATTAATCTGGATACTTCAAAGGGATCTGGCACACATTGGGTAGCGTACTGGAAAAACAACAATCAAATTGAATATTTTGATAGCTTTGGTAACTTGCAACCACCGAAACAATTAATAAAATATTTAGGAAAAAACATAAGTTATAATTATGATAGATATCAAAATTTTAATACAATAAATTGTGGCCATTTATGTTTAAAGTTTTTGTTTTCGAAACTAAACTAAAAAGAAACTATAATTGTTTTAATAAAATACATTGATTAAGAATCTGTTTTATTTATAAATAAACATATTATTTCATTTATTAAAAAAATTTCAAAATAAATATGATTAAATAATTTTTCTAATTTCGCTTGTTAGAGGTGAGTATTCGATTAAACGATCATGAATAACTAAACAGTATGCTGATGTATTATCTGGAATTAGTTTGTTTGCTTCAGTATCAAATTCAATTCGTACATCAATAGGTCCTATTTTAACAGCCTCATTTTGATGTGAAACATCAACAACAATAAGCGGTGCATAAGTCTTATATTCATCAACATTTAATAATGGTTCAGGTTCTCGCATGTAAAAGCTTTGTTGAAATTTTGCATACATATTATATAGAACAGAATACTGACCCATTTCAAAACGATTATTTAAATCATCATATGGATATGACTCTGAGTTTAGATAAACTTTTAAATTAGAGATATTGCAATGATCAAATATATTTCCTTCTTCTTTAATTTTCTCTTTTTGTAAACCAATTATAAGAAATCGTGGTCTTTCGTTTTGTGGAGAAAGCTTTACATTCCATAAAACCTTTGTACTCTTTGGTAAAACAGGATTTACATGACAGTCCCAACTTCTAAACGCAATTGGTATAGAATGTTTGCTGTTGATTATCTTAAACATTTCCAATTTTGCAAAGTCCGATAGTTGAATGTGTGGCATTTTCCATGTTATATCCAGAATTGTTAATTTCAACTGATCAGTTGCATTTGTAGAATAATATGATCTCTCATCGGATGTAGAACGTTGAAGGATAAGCTCATGTTTCGAATTTAATAGTATTTTGTTATAATCTTCAGCAAAACCCAGCAAAATTTTCAGAGGTATACAACAACTAAAATGACTTTTTACTAAAGCGCAAGTTTCAGTAAGAGACCAACCAGCGTTTTTTAATACATCACTTTCAGCCTTATTCAACGATACAAAATTTTTCATGGTGGATGAAATTCCAAGTTTACGTGTACGATCAACTTCAAAACCATTAATTTCGTAACGAATTTCATCAAACAAATATGAAGCAAAGTTGTTTTTTAATTTCACATCTATAGCTGGAACCTCTTTGGTTGCTTCCTTCTTTACTATAAAACCATGAATGTAAATCATACTCTCACTTGGTAAGACGAAGAGATCCTGATTTTGAATTGGTATACGAATCTCATCGTTGTTGTTAAATGATTTTAGATATGGAGAGTAACTATGATATTCCCTTTTTACAATACTCTCATCATACATAGGTTTTTGAAGAACATTTAGTATTTCATTCATTGTTGAAGATTAAATCCCAACGATTTTAAGTATTCTGTATTAGATGAGGACAACAGTTTTTTATTTTTTATACTTTCTCGAATGTGAGTTGGTGCGGTATTGAATGGAAATCCTCTTTGCACTATGTTTTTATTGTAAATGATCATTATTCTGGTTTGAAGTGGAGTCTAAGAGTGATTTTTTCTCCTCTAAAATTTATAAGTTCACCGTCTTGATTTAAGATTGTAATCGTTATGTTGTTTATTTGTTGACAGTTGACGGGTAAATAAATAATATTTCGAGGTTTTTCGTTTATTTTATATCCTGGAGGAACATCAAGAGGAAATTCATGAATAGTATGATTCGAAGTATTATTAATAAATGAACCGGTTGTTAAGTTGCTTTCAATGCGTATTGTATTAACATTCGTAATATGTGTAGGTAAATCAGATTCAAATAACTTTGTAGTATTCAATGAATTAACATCTACAATCATCACTTCCAAAGATTTATCATTTTTAAGATTTTGATTAGTATTATAATAGTAAGTTGAATTTACTTCTAGTTTTCTTTTACTAAATCCAAGTAACTTTCCTATACTGTTTGGTTGTGAAAAATCTATATCCATAGATTAGGTTATTTCAGTTTTAAGTGTGTTATTATTAGCTTCAATTATTAGGTAAATTGATTCATCGATATCTCTTAAGCTTGAGTTTAGGAAAAAATCAATATCTTCAAGTTCGTATGAACCAACTGGAATAGTAATAACATGATTTCCTATATGAAACAAATTGTTGTAAACATCTACATTGGGTATGGAATTGAATGCTACAAAATCAATAAGTCCACAAACATAATTTGTAGACAGTTCAATTGGAGAAAAATATTCTCCAAATAAAGTTGAAGTGTTTCCGGTTAAAGAGATCGTTATTGACATTACAAGTATTCAGAATGAACTGATGATTGATGTTTATTTTAGTCGATTTAAGTGTTAAATAATAATAATCAAAAATTTCTTTTTTTATAATTTTATGTTTTCTTTATTAATATTTGATTTAATAAACTTTCTTAAGAGTATTACATTTTTTTCAGCACATATACAATATTTCCTATGAGAAGAACAAACATTTATAGATTTATCATTTTTATATAATGTTTTCAAATTTGGACAATTTAGATCATCTAGGTTATAAAAATTAATTTCGTCTTTAAAAATATTTTGAATCCACTTAATTTTTTCTAATCCTTTAACATAATAAATAAAATTGTTGTCTTTAACATGTGTAATATAATAGTTCATAACATTTGATAAGGTTGAATCACCATCTTTCCATTTTAATCCATGATGATGATTATAAAGCCAGTCAATTAAAGCTTTTTCTTTTGTTGTCAACGATGAATATGGAAAAGGTGGTTTAATAATAAATGTTTGAACTTGTGAGTCGTCAATTGAAATACTCAGTTCTTTTACAATGAATTTATTGTTGAGATAAAAACCTTGTACATCTACAACTAAAATTCTCTCCTCCGACATTGTTTAGTACTAATTAAGTGACAACGATGACTGTAGAACTGTTGATAAAGTCTATGCTTTTAAATTATAATAAAATATACCGCAGTAAATGAATTTTATTTATTAAATACTAGTGTTTTGTTTTTAAATAATGTGGTTAACATTTTATACTGATAACAAATACGAGTAGTATTAGGGATATTAATATATACCGCAGTAAATGAATTTTATTTATTAAATACTAACAAAAAAATCACACTTTCGTAAACCGCCCTAATGTAGTTTAATTCATATTGTATTAACCCTCTAACGAACACATTAAATGTTACGACTTCACTTCAACAAAAATAACATCCACCACGACTTCACTTTAAGCAAAACCGAACCCCCCACCACGACTTCAATTTAAGCCAAACCGAACCCCCCACCACGACTTCACTTTAAGCGAAACCGAACAACCCACCACAACTTCACTTTAAGCAAAACCGAACCCCCCACCACGACTTCACTTTAAGCAAAACCGAACCCCCCACCACGACTTCACTTTAAGCAAAACCGAACCCCCCACCACGACTTCACTTTAAGCAAAACCGAACACGCTGCCGCCTCATAGCACAAAATATCATGGGGTCGAATTTAACCCCATCGACCGTTAAAGGGTTAAGGTATGCACATTTTTCCTTTGCACATTTCTATCTAGAAACCCCTTATTCATACTACTCTTCAGCTATTGATACAAACATGTAATTTTCTAATCTATAAATTTTTTCATTAAGCTGTTCAATTTGTTCTTCAAAGGATGTTTTAATTTGTAGAATATCTTTTTCAATTTTATAATTTTCTTCTATATCTAATTTTATTTCGCGTTGTAGTTCCTCAATTTGCATTTGAATATCTCCTCGTATTATAGTATTATCTCCCTTAAAGTATGTTAATAATTTCTCTTCTAATTTTTCGATTTGAGTTTGCAAAAACAATTTATTGATAACATCGTTTTCCTCCAGAGCTTTTGCAACATTTTTGATCCTTTTGTTTTGGACATCAATATTGTTGTTCGTATCCACAAATAACCCCAGCAGTATAGGTGCATTTTTCAAAGAAATTGTGCTGCTAGTATCGTTTAAATAGTGTTCAAATTTATCAACAGACATATTCTATATACTTTATTAAAGCTAGTGTATTATATTTGCTTCACGTAGTTCTTCAATAATTGATACAATTTCGTTATTGTGATTAGTATGACCTGCACCTTGTGATGCGAGCAGTAGTCGAAGTCGAGCTACTAACCCATTTGGATCGTCCCAGTATATATAGTTGGGCTTATTGATATTAACTTGCATCATTTCCTCACCTAAATAGCTACCTTTGGGCTTAGATCCTGTTGATTCAGGTAAATTCTTCTGGTTTTTCTCATCAATAAATTTGTTAATAATATGTTTATATTTATATCCTCTAGTACCCTTAATTTGACCATCAGGTTTAAAATCTCTTCTATATGCATTAGTAGTAATTAAAATCTTTTTATAGACTTCAAGTTCAAACTTATCGTAATTTTTTTGGTATTTTATGAAACATTAGAGAAAATAGTCCTGGTGTTAGAGCCCATATTTGACCACCAACATGTATTTTATCTTCATTCAGTTTTAGGCTACTATCACCAAATTTCCATTCATTATTTTAATTTTTATGTGGGCCATAGTTTGTATCTAATTCATTTCTTCCTTCCAAAACTGATAAATCAGTTTAAGTATATTCTGTATTGGAAGTCTGTGATTAAAAATCATCCTTATCATCATCATCATCATTTTCAGTATAAAGATCATTAAATAAGATGGTATTATCAAAAATTGTCCCTTCTACTAGTTTTTTTGGTGTACTTGTCTCTATCTTGACTGATGGGTTTTTAGGCTTTAAATTTGTATTATTTTCAACTTCTGTCTTGATGTTACTTTCTTCTTTCATACGAATTCTTTTAATATTTTTAGTACTATTTATAAATTCTTTAAGAGGTTCTGTTATAGGCTTGAATGTATCTCTTAATTGTTCACGTATATCTATTTCACCAGTTTTTATACTACGAAGCTTTTTCTTCAACACATTTCTTGTCAACACCAACTGTTTTAAAATTTTCTCATCCATGTTTGCTAAGGGCAAATAAAAGGTATCAGCAATCAGATCAGCTTATCAGGACCTGGTCTGGTTTTCAGATCACCTTATCAGGACCTGGTCTGGTTTTCAGATCAGCTTATGAGGACCTGGTCTGGTTTTGAGATCAGCTTTTCAGGACCTGGTCTGGTTTTCAGATCAGCTTTTCAGGACCTGGTCTGGTTTTCAGATCAGCTTATTAGGAGCTGGTCTGGTTTTCAGATCAGCTTTTCAGGACCTGGTCTGGTTTTCAGGTCAGCTTTTCAGGAGCTGGTCTGGTTTTCAGATCAGCTTATTAGGAGCTGGTCTGGTTTTCAGATCAGCTTTTCAGGACCTGGTCTAGTTTTCAGATCAGCTTTTCAGGAGCTGGTCTGGTTTTCAGATCAGCTTATCAGGACCTGGTCTGGTTTTCAGATCAGCTTTTCAGGACCTGGTCTGGTTTTCAGATCAGCTTTTCAGGACCTGGTCTGGTTTTCAGATCAGCTTTTCAGGACCTGGTCTGGTTTTCAGATCAGCTTTTCAGGACCTGGTCTGGTTTTCAGATCAGCTTTTCAGGACCTGGTCTGGTTCTTAGATCAGCTTTTCAGGAGCTGGTCTAGTTTTCAGGTAGCTGGTATAGTTTGGAGATCAGCTTATCAGGTATCAGATGAGGTTATAGCAAATAGATGTTTCAAGTTTAAAGTTAGATTAATAACTAAAGTCAATCTTTTATGAGAAGTAGTTTATATAGTTATGAAATAGTCAAATTTCAAATTCGTTATCTTTGCTTATCACTAAGAAGCCATATTTATCGCTCCAAAACTCTTGACTAATTTCTTGGAACTTTTCATAACTCATGTCGCTGCTAATATGATCCCTATAAACATGCTTCATATTTGTCTCATCTTGCTTAAACATTATAATAACATTTGCATTGTCTCTTATTAAATGTTTGGGAATTCTAGTAGAAGTTTGACACAAGTAGAATGAATCAACATCCCTATGCCATCCCATACAAAAATATGAACGTATATTATTCTGCTTCTCACATGCAACATCATCAAATATCATAATTGAATTAGTTTTAGCTTCGTCAGGTGGAATAACTGATTCATTATTGGTGAATGTATAATATCCCATTCCCTTAATTGGTGAAATTAGTTTCCTCAAGTACTTATATTTGGGTTGATAAAGATATTTTGAGTATAAATAGATGTTTTCAAACTTGAGTCCATTAGGACTTTCTAGTAAGCCGATCATAACATTAGTCTTTCCTCAATTTGATGGCCCCACTATTAGAGCACGAATAGAATTTGGTAAGAGGGCACTATGCTTTATTTTTGAAGTGATGTTCGATGATTCATCAATATTACGAACTAAATATTTTTATGTTGTTTCACTAACTGCATTTTTGTAACTAAATACATTTCATAAATGTTACCTTTTATTATAGAAAAAATCAGATAATATGGTTATACGATATCAGAAAACGTTTAGTCATAAAAATACCTTCGTTGGAGGAGGTATAGTAGATAAAATAATAAATTCTCTACCTGTTGAACTACTTCATCTTCCTGGATATCAGTACTGTGGACCTGGAACAAAACTACAAAAACGTTTAAATCGAAGTGATAAAGGAATTAATCTATTTGACTCTGCTTGTAAAGATCACGATATAGCTTATTCAAAAAATAGGGATTTAAGCTCTAGACATAAGGCTGATAAAATACTTGAAAACTCAGCTTGAGATCGAGTTTTATCAAAAGATAGTAGTATTGCTGAAAAATCATTTGCCGATATGGTTATTAACGCAATGAAAGCCAAAACAAAATTTGGTATGGGTGTGGAGAAAAAGAAAAATGTAAAAAAGAATAAGCTAAATGATAAAAACTGTTTAGAACATCACTTAGAGCTGCAACAAAAATACTAAAGAAGGAAAAACCATTAGATATTAACTCAGCAATTAAAATTGCCCGAAAACCTATTAACAAATCATTAAAAGGAAGAAAATCTCAAATTATAGTACCACGTGTAATACGTATCCCAAAAATTGGTGGTTTTTTGCCTCTAATACCGATTTTAACTGCTCTGGGTGGAATTGGTAGTCTAACAACTGGAGGTGCTGCTATAGCAAAAGCTGTAAATGCAACAAAGAATGCAAAAAAAACAACTTGATGAAGCAACTAGACATAATATAGCGATGGAATCTATAGCAGTTGGAAAGTTACTTTACTTAAAACCATATAAAAAGGGTTATGGTTTAGTTTACAAAGAAGAATCAAAACACTCTTAGAGATGCTACCCGACAGACCACTATCTGATGTGGACATAAACCGTTTCTCTATTAGTATTCCACATTTTAGAGGAGCGTTCATGTTGAATTCTCTACCAAAACGAACAAAGAAAATAGAATGTGGAATAATCAATTTAGACGTATCAACAGGACCTGGTACACATTGGGTAGCATATTATAAAAACAACAATGAAAAGAATATTTCGACAGCTTTGGAAACTTACAACCTCCTTCGGAAGTAGTCAAATATCTTGGTACAAATATAAAATACAACTATAATCAACATCAGAATTTCAATACATTTACCTGTGGTCATTTATGTCTTAAATTTCTTTATGAAATAACTGAAAATATTAAATAAAAAACCACAAACATTTATATTTTACAAAACTCTTTCATTTCTTTTTATTTATAATTTAAAATACATAATTAATATATTTCATTGCCAAATAGGAAATTGGGAATTTCGAATTAGAAATTCACTCAGCACGCTTTCAACAATTAAGCTTTGTTCACCTTCTCTGCTTAAGCAATATGATCCGCTCGAGAGTTCTTTAATTTCATCATCGGTTAAAGTATTATATCGCTTTGGCAGGAACATTATGTGGTTTTCCATTTCAACTTTTAGTGTTGGCCCATATTTTGTTGTTACTCTTGTCACTTTTCGAATGGTGTATTTAATTGATGTCTCAAGCTCCTTTATGTGGATTAAAGTTTTATTTTTTAGTGAATTAAATTTTGACGTTAGATTTGTTGTAGACTCCATTTTTTATTTACTTCTGCTCACTTTAAATGTTTAACTGAAAATGATCTTAAAAGTAGCGATGATGACTTCAAGAAGGCTAATCGAGAATATTTATGGTGAAATAGTGAATAAGTGGGGGATAGTGATAGACAAAGAGAGATGGTTATAGAGAGAAAAGGGATAGAGAGAGATAGAGTGCTAAAAAAAAAAGTATGGAATATATATGATGGTATAGATATTTTAAGGATCAAGAGATACTACTTTAAAAATTTAAAGAGCAAATTAGTCTTAAAGAAACCTTCAAACAATCATCATTCATTAATTTATCGGCAAATAAAATGAGCCAAACCAATTTATAAGAGATTTCGAAAGTTTCAGGCTTTTTGATAATTGGGAGATGGTCAAATTTTTCGAAAATATGCTAGATGAGAACGAAGAATATGGTATCATGGAAGATGAAGAAAACACAGAAGGACACTTCAAAAGCTGTCCTTGGTATGATCCTGAGTGTGAGGAAGGACCTTATACTTGTAGATGTACAATATATTTTTTGTGCAAAAGTATATTAGAAAATTTAACAATTAAATACTATGAAATGTTTCCATCATTATAATTAAAATAAATAAAATTAAATTAAAATGTATTATTAATATAAATAAAATTAAATTAAATTATTCCTTGTTTTGAATTTTTTTTAAAGGAAATTTAGGAATCATTTATTCGAATAGAAAATTACAGAAACTTATATGTATTTAAAAATATAAGAACTTATCCGATTATCTTAATTGTTTCTCTTTATGAAAATATGAAATTTAATGGAATTTCATAATATTGTGAAATTCAATTTGTTTTGTGCAGAACCTCTCAGGGAAAACAAGACTGTGCATGTTTAAGCGATATGAAAACAAGAATTTGCAAATAAGCAAAAACAAAAATTTTTTGATTCAACGGAGTAAAGCCAATAAAGAAATAAACACCATTCACATATTTCATTCTCTTTTCAATATCTCATTTCAAATTTTTTCTTAAAAATTCATATACATATGTACAATAATTTTTCTTAATAAATAGGATTTTATTTACAATCATTTTTCTTAATAAATAGGATTTTATGTACAATAATTTTTCTTAATAAATAGGATTTTATTTAAAATCATTTTAACAACAATAAATAAGATTTTATTTACAATAATTTTAACAACAATAAATCGGATTTTATTTACAATAATGTTTCTTAATAACTAAGATTTTATATACAATTTAAAAATTAACCACTTAACTAAAAATTAACTAATTTTAGCTATTTTCTTGCATTCTAGCAATCTCATCTAGCAACATATCAAGTTAGTATTCAGGGTTAGTTTCCTTAATACGAAAATGATACCATGCATATGTGTTAATATTATTTGACCTAATTTTTCTCTTATCGTCTCCATAACTTAAGACTACCTTACTTAATTCACTAGTATATATCTGGTGAAGCTTAGATTTAAATGTTAACATATTATCGTATACATTAGTCTTATTGAATAAACAGTTTCTATAAGTAGCTAAACTATATTTATCTAATATGGATCTTTTTACCCCCTTCGATTTTTTAACGTCATTTTGATTTTGTGCACTGAATGAGTACATTTTTTATCGCAGCCCAACAAATTCTGTCATTATCTTTTCGCAGTTTTCATCCTTCATCATGCCTAAAACTTTTTTTATTTATTATTGGGAAATTATAAGTATTGTCCGTGGGATAGTCCGATGTATCAAAATGTTCTTCTATGTCATTTTTTATGTCAGCGTAAAAGTCATCCGTCTTTATTGAATATATAAAAGAGTCCGTGTCCATATAGTTCAATGAGAGTTTGTTCTTAAACTTAAGTTGCATGTACCCGTAATGAAAATTATACATTTTCCATTTGGACAACTCGAGTACACAAAATCCTAAGTAAATTGGTTTATTGTAGCAGGTTTTGACTCTAGTCATTTCGATTGCTACCAGATCTTCGGAAAATATAGATAAACTATGAAAATTTGGTTTTGATATCCAATCTTGAGCCCCCAAACGATTACAATTCATTCTCTCCCAATTATTGACAATTTTAACATCTCTTCTTTTATCCACATTTTCCATGGTTTTACCATAGACTGCATTATTACGTAGCTTGAAAAAGTTTTTTTCAAAAGCATTTTTAGCAGTGGCTCTATGTCTGGTATTTAGGTCAATATAGCCTTTTAACCATGGAGATTGTTTAAATGCTAGAACACGATGTGTTTTTTTTTAAACTAAGCCATTTTCTAAGCATTGTTTCAGAACTCTAAAGTGCTTTGTAGAGAAATCGGTTATCAACTTGCTCTACTTCGCTTGCAGTGGTTTTTTATTTTCAGCGCAAAAAGGTAGGTCATTATGCACGTCATGTAAGTGAGAAGGATAATCTACAGTGACCTCATATAAATAACCGTCTGTTCCATTGTCAGATATGCTGTTTGGATCCAGATTCAGCTCGTTTTGCGATAACCATCTGAACCCACCATGAGGAAGATATTCCGACATTGCCCAACCGTAAAGGTAATTTGCGTCTAAATAGACAAGAAACTCTGAGGGCTTCTCTTTATTGAAATCTTCCAAATATTTCTTGTTCGCTTTCGAATATCTTTGGCTACACTGTACGATTCCCCCACGTATACCTTTTTTCATAAAATTGTACATGTCTATGTCCGTCAATAATTCTAGTTCAATTTTTGTGTATTTTAACATTGCATCCCAGGAAAGTCCAGATGCGGTATAGTATTGACATGGATCCAGCTCATAAATACCTTTACAAACTTTTCTAAAGTTCTCGAAAATATCTGTCAGTAAGAGGACATCTGTTTTTAAGTAAAGTTCCATGTAATCTTTCATTGTTGTACAACCAAAAGTATTCCATACCTCTACAGCATGTGAGTATTCCTCTAACGAACACTCTTTATTGTTCAACTTATTAAAGAAATCACTGCGTGAAGGCAGCTAGCACTCGTCTAATTTTTGAAATTAATTTAGGTACTCATAGGGGAAAATACCTTTCTTCTTAATAAGCAGAAATTCTTTTTCTGCCTGAAATAAGGACCTTATAGTGTTAAAATCATTATCCGACAAATTGCAAGCTAATGATTCCAAACTCTCAGCCATAAAGCGTAATGTATCAAGAAATCTTATTTCAAGATTATGACCATCGCTCATTTGTGTAAATTGCGAGAGAGATATATAAAGCTCCTTATTGAGAGGGAGTACTTTCAGTTGCATTGAAATTTCACCTAGTTCTTTAATAAAAAGATGTGAGTCATAGTTTGAGTAATTGTGAAAGTAAACTGGTATAAACTTGGGAATTTGGTAATTCAAATTACAGTTATTGTGGGCTGCATCTCTATATTTACCGCTAATGTGACAATGATCTCTAACGCGATCTTTACCTAGAAATTTTTGACAAATATGACAATTCACCGCACTATAAAAATTATAAATATCAGAAGGGGATAAAGTATCCATTTGCCTATTATTTACTAAATGATTATTATAAATATCCTCAAATCTTTAATTAAACATTAAACAAATTTTTGTGAAGCATCTTTCCCTGTATAAACCCTTAATTTATCTAACTTATTGTTATGGAGACACTTAATGTAGTAACTAAAAGCACAAGGAGTGTGCTTTTTGATAAGACTGGTTTTACTACTCACGTTATTACTAATGTCTTCCAGGATGCATTCGAAGTCTGCGTACACCACAAAGGGGACATCCATTTTCCTCTTATGCCCCTTAAAACTTAGAACTGCATCTGGACCTGACGGCATAGTTGTCACGATTTTGCCGCATTCCACCTTATGATTACTCATGACGTTCTCCCTATGAGTGTACTGTAGGCAGCTATTACAAAAAATCAATATATGTCTATAGCTGGATATTTGATTCGTCAAAAGTCTGTTAATGAGAAAAAAATATATAAAAGTTTATAAGTAAAATGTCTCTATTATAAAATATATAAAACAAGTATATGTATCATTAAATTAAAGTGTTGAATAATTTTCTAACTTACCTTGATATGTCTTTTATCAAAATGTAGTGATGAACTTCACCATTCTCCAAAAGCAACAAGTTGACATGCTTTACTTTCTCCTCCTCGGTCACATAATAGGGACCGATGATTTGATATGTTCCCTCATCGTACCCAAACACATTAACAATTATTGCTGGATTATTTACCTCGAACTCCTTAATTTTGCTTAGCGCTAATGGGTAAGTTAAATTTTTGAAATTTAACGCTACACCATTTTGCGTAACAATCGTCTCTGCAGAAATGTCCTGAATATTATAAGAACTGCAGCGTATTGCATCATGATAGTTGGTAGTATCTATGGCAGCGATTACACACCACTTGAAGCAGTATTCGTCACTATTTTCAATATTGATGCATGCTTTTCTGCCTTCTAATTTTGGTGGTATGGATATCCAACTTGATCCTTTGACTAGCGAAGATTTGTTGATGTTGATTTCTGCTCGGACTATGCGTGACAAAGTCCAACCAGAATCTCGCTCTTCAAATTCGGCCATTTTTGTTGAAATCTCCTCAACCTGTTTACGGAATAATTCTTCAATGTTATCTGCCTTCGTCAGCAAACTCATTTTGGCTACATGTGTTATAATACACAACTCCAATTCTTCTTCTACGATTTTGATGTACTCCGCCACAATACTCATGTGAAATTTAATTATTATATGCTTAGACAAAGACATTTGAAGTCTCTCAATAAAAATATTAATGTTTTCTTTAATAAATTCTTCCAAGAGAAGTTGGTCCTTTTTATTAAGAATTACATATGTGGCGATATGGTTTTTGAAGGCTTTCTATATTTTGTAATATCTCACATTCTCTTCGACTTCTTCTCTCCTAGCATGCGAAGTACTCATTGTAGTTGGCAGAGTTTCTTCTCTTTTTTCTTCTACTTCTCCATCACTTTCCGGTAAACTTATGTCCATAGCATCGTTGTATAAAGCCCCTCCAAGGATATCCACACTTTGTTGATGAGCTTGTTGTTGTAGCTGCTGCTCTTGTTGATGATAATTAAGAGGTTGCCATTGCATCAAATTGGAATAATGCTCCATTTGATTAACTGGTGTGACGGGATTATAATTGTAACTTGGATACTCATATTGCATTGGTACTCC
Organism: Tachina grossa; assembly: GCA_949987645.1. Taxonomy (NCBI): domain Eukaryota; kingdom Metazoa; phylum Arthropoda; class Insecta; order Diptera; family Tachinidae; genus Tachina; species Tachina grossa. The sequence goes on along the minus strand of OX465274.1, from coordinate 110,940,655 downwards.
TGATGCCAAAAACTGATTACTCCATGACATTGGTGTAGGGTAACAGTTAGCCATACCATATTGTTGATATTGGGGATACTGTAGAGAAGGGTGCTGCTGGTGATGAAATGAATTTATCTGCTGTTGACGATTTTGAACAAATGCCTGCGGTTGCGCTTGATTTGTACCCCGACTTACGACCATTTGATCCTACACGCTATGACTTTTCACTTGATCCAAAAAGGACTTTTGGTATTTGCATACCTTATTGCATCTATTACACTGATAACCTGTATAACTCATTTTTAATTATTTTATTATTATAAAACTTTAACACAATTGCCGATGATACTACTTGTAAATACAATAAAGTACTGATCTGTTGGTGTATTTATACTAAAATTAGTGGCAGTATCCTAGCAGCATTCACAGTTTTTACTTTTTGTTTCTCTGCTGATGACTGTAGTTAGTTGAAACTTTGCTGCTTTAAAATAATCGCAGCAAAAGAAAATGATGACGTTGCAAAATATAAATGTATTCTACACAGCCACAAAATATTCCACGCACAAGTTCTTTCGATTGCACATAACTACATACATACATACATACATCATACACACATACATACATACATACATACATCATACACACATACATTCATACAAATATATTTTTTAAACAAATAAACAGAATATAAGCTTACCAGCGACAAACAAGCTGGACCCCCCACACACAAGCATTAGGGGTGTTCACATACATGAGAACGTTTTATAAATAAATAAAATAATTTATTTAATTATTTTATTCATTTATTTAATTATTTTGTTTTATAAGAATTTATTAGCGTGAGGAAATCACACAAGCACATTCACGATTCAGTAGTCATCAAATCTATTTTCTCTGATATTACTGATATAGTATTACGATATCAAATTTCTACAGTCTGGCAACACTGGGAGCATTAGAAAATAATAATCATGTTTTGCCGTCGGTATTTGAAAAAAATAATAATCATGTTTTGCCGTCGGCATTTGAAAAAAATATCATGCATTGCGGTAGGCATTAGGCAAAATTACCATGCATTGCCGTAGGCATTAGGAAAAATTATCATGCATTGCCGTAGACATTAGAAAAAATTAACATGCATGCCGTAGGCATTAGGAAAAAAATAATAATCATGTTTTGCCGTCGGCATTTGAAAAAAATAATAATCATGTTTTGCCGTCTGCATTAGGAAAAAGACGGACTTATTGAACCACCCTCGAAAAATATTTAAATGACTTATCGAGCCACCCTCGTAGGTATCAAATTTCACAAATTTCCAAGAATTTAACAATTTTCAAATTTTAATTACCCAAATTTAACAATTTCAACAACAATTTAACCAACAATTTAACAATTTCAGCCACAATTTCACAATTTTAATTGGTCCAGAAGTGGGAGTTCCCTACTACTTACCACAGTTATATATCTTTTCATTCCGACTTGTACCTTTCGTTTTGAGCTACTGTTATCTATAGTGATAACTTTGTTAAGTGATGAACACGAGCCTGAAGGGGATGATATTACTGACTTATATTAAGAAGTACTAGGCAACTGTAATGGTAATGAATCACTACTATTTGACATTGGACAAAGCGAAGTTGTTCGCTGACGAAAAATTGTCTCTGCCGTTAAAAAAAGACTTTCATCAGATTTATTTTTGATATTGTTTTCCTTAAAAGTTTCAGAACTCACAGTAAAATAAGCATTTCTGCCGTTAGAACTCACTACAAAATTTTTTGTATTTGAGGTACTCATAGAGTATTCCTCAAGGGCACTTTATATGTGTTTTTTTGTTTGCGGTTTTTGTTTGTTTTTATTATTTCTACTATGTAAAAAATATTAGCAAAGCAATAAAGCTTATTTATTAAAGTCAGTATGTACCTATTACGAATAATATATACTACGAATATTTTTTTGTATAATTTTTTGTTTGTTTAGTAAGTATGTAAGAAAAATTCCGCTAATCGATTGTTCGGTATGAATGTACAACGAGAACTGATATGCCCATATCTGTGAGTAGTGTTTTCATGAGTCCGAGTTTTAATATGCAATTCATGAAGATTGCTTTTGCAACAGATTTTGCTGATTTATCGCGTATAAGGACGGCTATTAGATATTTGGATAGGTCGCATAACATTGTGACCGCATACTGATTTCCTGTGTTCGATTTTTTAAATGGCCCTATTGTATCTACTATCACAATGTCAAAGGGCTTTGCTGGGGTTGGGGTAAGTGTCAAATTTTCTCTGTGTTTTGGGCGTACTTTGTTTAGCTGGCATTTTACGCAGTTTTTTACATACTTTGTGACTTGTTTAGTCATATTTTTCCAGTAATAGTATTTTCTAAGTTTATTCAATAATCTTGTGATCCCTGGGTGACCAACAAGCAATGGATCATCATGATTTTTACTTATTATTTCAATTTGTTCTTTTTAATGTACTATTATCTTTATTTTTGACGTTAACCGCACGAAGCGAAGTCATTAGAAGGGTAAACGTTGAAACGGAAAATAGTTCTATATTTGTACCCAACCAGGAAGTTGTTCCCAGTATATACATAGCCAACTCCATCACATCAAACAAATTACCTTACGTTCGTATTATTAACACCACAGATGAAAATGCATGCAAATGCAAAACTTAGATAATTACTATCTAGTTCAAACTCCACAATACCAACATAAAAACAGGGAATCCAGATCAAAACAAATTCTAGAAATTGTTTACGCCAACCTCCCCAAATTTGCATATAATAATTTGACAAAATTATGTTCACAATATACCGACATTTTCAGTTTAGAAAATGAAAAAATTTTATGTAATAATTTTTATAAGCAAGAACTAAGATTAAGGGACAAAACACCAGTCTACATAAAAAACTATAGGATTTCAGAATCACAAAGGTTCGAAATAAATAGTCAGGTAGAAGAACTCATAAGCGATGACATAGTGGAACCTTCTGTATCCGAATTTAATATCCCAATATTGATTGCAATAAAAAACTGTTACCAAATACCAACGAACAGAGATGGAGACCAGTCATTGATTATAGGCAAGTCAATAAAAAACTTATTGCTGACAAATTCCCTCTTCCTAGAATTGATGACATTTTGGACCAACTGGGAAGAGCCAAATATTTTTCATGTCTTGACCTCATGTCAGGCTTTCATCAAATAGAACTTGAAGATAGCTCCAGAGACGTTACTTCTTTCTCCACTAACACTGGATCTTACAGATCTAAAAGACTCCCTTATGGACTCAAGATAGCCCCGAATTCCTTCCAACGCATGATGGCAATGGCGTTCGCAGGCCTGAAGCCGTCTCAAACATTCTTGTATATGAACGATCTTGTTGTCCTAGGATGATCAGAAAATCATTTGCTTGTAAATCTTAAAGGTATTTTCGAAATATGGAGGAAATTCAACTTAAAATTACACCCTGACAAAGGGGTATTTTTTTAACTTCAGGTAACATTTTTGGGCCATAAATGTACTGACAAAGGCATTTACCCAGATAATGGAAAATTTTAAATAATAAAAAACTACCCGGCACCCAAAAATGCTGATGATGTGAGAAGATTTGTTCCTTTTTGCAACTATTACCTCAGGTTCATAAAAAACTTTGCTAAGCATTCAGTACATCTCACAAGATTAATGAGGAAAAATTCGCGAGGAAGCATGCCAATATCTAAAAAATTCTCTTTTATCACCACAAATATTATAGTACCCTAATTTTGAAAAGCAATTTTGCATGATAATCAAAAAGGACTATCATACATATGTACCATATCTACAATCATAAAACAATAATGATGAAATACGTACTTCAATACAAAATCAAGATTTGTATGTATTGCCCGGTGAAAGTTACATATATGTGGAAAGATTTGTTGTAGATGATAAAAGCTCAAAATCCTCTGATTTAAGCTTTAAATTAAAAAAACAACTTTGTAGCGTATCTCTTTGATGAAATACGTTATGAACTTAATGGTATTGAAATTGATCATACAAGGTATTTAGGACAGACAAGCACAATAAAAAATCTGATTTCTTTATCACCAACGGAGAGCATTGTCATGCAAAATGCTGGATGGAACAAAATTGATAATTTGAATATTGAAAATGGATATTTTAATTTCTATGTTCCACTTAAAATGCTCTTAGGATTTGCCGAAGATTACAATAAAATAATACTAAATGGTAAACATTAATTAATACTCTTGCGTAAAAAGAATGATGAAGATCTTGTACAATCGAGCACTTCTACTGACAAACCAAAACTTACAATTTCGCTAATCTCATGGAGAATTCCTCATGTACACTTATCCGATCATAGTAAATTGAATATGATTAAAATTATAAACAATGCTGCTGCTATACCAATAGCATTCCGCAGTTGGGATTGTCATGTAAATCCTTAATTAACTACAGGAACTAGCCACATCTGGAATGTTAAGATGGCTGCAAGTAGAGAACGACCCCGTTTTGTATTGATTGCATTCCAACAAGAAAACAAGTTTGTTCATTGCGATCTCACTAATCTAAAAGTACATTTGAATTCAGTTTCATATCCATATGATGATCTTAACATAAAATTTAAAAATGAACGCTACGCAATTCTATATGATATGTATGTAAGATTTCAACAAAACTATTATATGAAGGAATCACAACCTCTTCTAACTTCTCAAGAGTTTAAAAATAACGCACCCATTATTGTAGTGGATGTTAGTTATCAAAACGAAACACTTAATAATGGGCCAATTGACATAAAAATTGAATTTGAAACAGCAACAAATATTCCACCCAAAACATCAGCTTATTGCATTCTTATTCATGATCGTCTAATTGAATGCATACCTATAAGAGGACAAGTTCGTAAAATCTTATAAATTAAAAAGATGAAAAATAGTATAGTTTTCATAGACATGCAAGGTTTCAAAAGTAATGCAAATGATTTTATTGCAAAAGAACTCGCAATCGTTTTTAACAATAACCAACACATCAATTTTATCATAAAACCTCCTTTTGACTTTAAATGCTTATCAACAAAAAAGCAAAGATAAGCAAACTGGTTAACAAAACATTATCATCATCTAAGCTGGAACGATGGGACTGTTTCATTTAAAAGCATTTGCGAATTTTTAAGAGCTAATGTAGGTGATTCATACATCTATGTTAAAGGCGAGAAAAAGAGGCAATGGTTAGAAAAAATGGTGCAAAAAAATGTTTTTAATATTGAAGATATTGGCTGTATCAACTTTAGTCAAATGGGGATGAAATATCCAGGTCTATTTTATTGCAGCTATCACTTCAATGGTATTTGTGCTTTACGAAATGCAATCTTATTTGAAAAAGAAACATCAGAATGAAAACAAATTAGCATGAGTTACTTTTTTAGTATATTACTTGTTTTATTTTAAACATATATATTAATATATGTATGTTGATATGTTACAATCTTAAATTTAATTAAAGTGTATAAATAAAAATTTTGTAAAAACTAAATAGTAATTATATTTATGTTAAAAATTTATAAGTTTATGTATACATAAAAATAATATTTAAATAAAAAATATAAAAATAAATTTGCATAAATGTATATATATATATATATATCTTAAAAGTGAATGAATGAATGAAGGTAATACATAAGCATTTGAATGTAATACATAAACATAAAAAAAATATTTGGAATAAATATACATTCACGATTAAATATTGTATGTATTTTTATTAATTAATTAATTCTTTTGTAATATATGTTATAGATCACTGTATATATATATATATAAAAATTTCAATAGGTTACTCAACTACCATGGAGTCACTAGCTCGATCTCTATAATGACCCCAAGCTCTTGTTTTTACATGATCTTCCAAAATATTTCTTTTATCATCATTTTAGTTAAGGACTACTTTAAATAGCTTTTGTGTGTACAGTTTGTGAGTTTTTGATCTAATCAAATACATTTCATCTGATATCACTTTCTGATCAAATAAACAATTTTTATAATCGTTTAGAGTTAACTTATTGACGGCAGATTTTTTAACTCCTTTAGATTTTTTTACTTCTTCAGAGCTATGGGTTGAAAATGAGTACATTTTGGATGTTAAACCTACAAACTCTGTCATTATATCACCCTTATTCTCATCCTTCGTCATTACTAAAACCTTTTTATTTGCTAGAGGTAAGCTAAACTGATTCTTTTCAGAATAATCCGAAGTATCGAAATTGGAATCAATATCATTACGAATATCATCATAAAAAGCTTCAGTTTGAATCGTGTAGACAAAAGAGTCTGTATCCATATAGTTAAGAGAAATTTTATCTTTAAACTTTTGTTTCATGTAGCCGTAGTGGAAGTCGTACACCTTCCACTTAGATAATTCTAAAACTGCTAGACCTATATATGTGGGTTTATCGTAATATAGTTCCATTTCTTTTAACTCAACTGCATACATATTATCCCCAAATTTTATTAAACTTAAAAAATTCGGTTTAGAAATCAATGCCTTCAATCCCAAATGATTTCTGTTTGTAGTTTCCCACTCTGTCGCAATATGGATAACTTTTCTTTTATCTACGTTTTCCATCGTCTTCCCATAAACCGCATTATTAAGAAGCTTAAAAAAGTCCTTCTCAAATGCATTTTTGGCATTCGTACGATATGAAGTATTTAATATTCTGTGTATTTTATGCAATACAAGCCCGTTTGAAATACATCGAAGCAAGATTTTATGATGAATAACATAATTCTTTTTGAAGGTAAAGTCTGCTATTAACTTTTTAGTATTATACTGTGTTGTTCTTTTGTTTTGGGGGCAAAAAGGGAGGTCATTATGATCGTCATGAAGTGAGTCTGGATACTCAATATCTACTTCCAAATAGTAACCGACTTCTGGTGTATTAGTAACTTCATTGATATTAAAGGCTTCAATTTCACTAGAACTTAACCATTCGAATCCTCCATAAGGTAAAGGTTGAGACATTGCCCAACCATATAAATTATTAGCATCTAAATACAGTAAATATTCTGAAGGCTTATTATTATCAAAATCATTCATGTATTTGTTGTTAGATTTTGAATATCTTTTTGAGCACTGCACTAGCCCACCCCTTATACCATTTTGAACAAATGAATGCATTTCACAGTCTGTTATTAGCTCTAAAGTTACTTCTGTAGTCCTCAACATGGCATCCAATGATAGTCCTGGTGCAGTATAATAATGAGCTGGATCTAGATTATAAATACTCTTACATATTTTTTGAAAATTTTCAAAAATATCTGTAAGAAGTAAGACATCAGTTTTGAGGTAAAGCTCAGTATAATCCAGAAGGTTTCTACAATCGAACTCACTCAATACTTTTTGTGCATGTTCATAGTCATCAACAGAACATTCATCATTGCTTAAAATATTAAAAAAGTTCTGTCTACTTGGAAGTTCAGTTTCATCAAACTTTAAAATAGAGTCCATATAAGAGTATGGATACACTCATGGATCATGACTATCAGTATATAAGGTGGTGTGCCGGATCAGTTTCATTTAAAAATGTTTATACATTTTCATAAAGCAAAGCAAGATTTCGAAAACAAATGTAGAAAGTGAAGAAAAAAGTCTATAGTTAGAAAAAATTATGTACCCCAAAAATTTCTAACGTTAACTTACTAACGTTGCATCAACTTTAAGAAATGTTAATTGAGTATAAGGAATATTTCTATTATAGTTGCTATTACTATAGAGTATGTATCTTCAGGAATTCAGTTTTACTTAAAAACAGAAAATCCTCACAAACTTTTAAGTAAACGCAGATAAAAATTAAAACGTTTTTATTTTCAAATAAAAAAAAACTGAATATATCGCACCTATACACAGACGAATATTTACAACAACAACACCAACAACAAGAAGAACAAAAGACATCAATGACAAAAAAAATGTATTCAAAGATTGAAATAAACAAAATCTGTAATATAAACAAATTTCATATAGGCAGACTTTAACGCGAGACAAATTTAAGTATGAGAAAATATAAAACAAGCGTAAGTATAAAAACATAATAAGATTAGGGAAGTCCAGACATATGATAGTATTTTATAGTACCAAATGTCGATACTGAAAACAATTTATTTCTATCTACCTATAAATATTAGCGCAAATACACACACACACACATAGCATAATTCATATAAGAAATATTCAAGAAAATTTCAACAACACCCCACCTCTTGCAAATCATGACGAGCCTTAAATTCTCCCTCAGATATACATACACAAATTCCCATGATCATACATACATACATATACAATATATAAGATTAATCTCAACAACACAACACTCTCACCTACCTGAAATTACAGATAGTCTTAAACTTCTACAGACGTCTATACACATAGATTCTCACGGCTACATATTACAAGAACACCTCGCCCCTAATAAATCACAATCATCTTAAATTCTTACAAAAATATATACATACATACATACAAATAACCAAATTACCTCAACAACATCCTCACCTACCTCAAATCACGATCAGCCTTAAACTACTATAGACAGACACATCCACAAATCCCCATGGATACGTATTTCGTCAACAACCCTGCCCACCCAAATCATGGTCAGTCTTAAACTCCTACAGACATACAAACACACAGATTCCCCCCGGTTACATATTACTAGAACACCTCACCCCTCATAAATCACAATCAGCCCTAAGCTCCTACAGAAATACACACATTGAAATTCCTACAAACATACACACACACACACACACATACACACACACACATACACACACACATACACATACACACGCAATCGATCTACTACACCCCGACTCTTCCAATCAAACCCTCACCTAAATTCTCACAGACAGACAGACACATCCGCAAATTCCTATGGTTACATATTACGGCAACAGCGCCACCCACTCAAATCACGGTCAGCCTTAAATTCCCACAGTCTAGCAACACCTACATTAGCATTAGAAAAAATAACTTTCACGTTTTCCCATCGTCATTAGGAAAAAAATAATAATCATGTATTGCGGTAGGCATTAGGAAAAATTATCATGTATTGCAGTAGGCATTAGGAAAAATTATCATGTTTTGCCTTCGGAATTACGAAAAATCACTAGATGATTTTCCGTCAGCATTAGAAAAAACCATTTTCACGATTTTCCCCGTAGTCACATACACACACAAAAACCGCCAAACTATGAACCGCCTTAATACATTCACACAAAATATTCCACACACAAACTTCCCACGGTCAGGCAGGCAGACAGACAGACAGACATACACTTAATGTAAACAAAAACTCCTAATATAAACAAAAAACTCCTAATGTAAACAAAAAATTCCTAATGTAAACAAAAAAAACAAATTTCCAAGAATTTAACAATTTTCAAATTTTAATTACCCAAATTTAACAATTTCAGCAACAATTTAACAATTTCAGCCACAATTTAACAATTTTAATCGGCGCCCGAATGCCCAATTCCCTACTACTATCTGAAAAGATGATTTTTTTTTTGGCAAAATCAGCATCTTCTGTAAGTCGATCGCAGGCCCACTTAGGGAAGTGAAAACGCATTGGTCAGTTGGCTCGTTCAGCGGAAGGATAAAACTAATTATCTGTCAAATCAGACATGAGCTAAGTGTTACTATTCACGAAATAAGTACCATTTGAAAGAAAACGTTAGATGGCTGACCCTATAGTTATATTTCTACTTTGAACTCAAAAATATACAAAAAAATGGAAAATATATTTTTTAATAACGAAATATACAAAAAAAAAGGAAAATTTATCACTTAATAACAAAATATACGAAGTATGCTCCTAGTGGTACCAGGTCACGTTTTTGGGGCTAAGGGCTGTTGTAACTCGGTTTGACTTAATATAACAACAATTATGTCTAAAAAAATAAATTTTGAAGAACAAAATAAGCTTTCTTTAGAGATATTAATAGTGTTTCTTTTATATACCGTTCTGGAGTTATGGCTCCATATGTAAGCTTTTTTGTCAAAAATTTGGATTTCGTTTAATCGAGCTCAAATTTCGGCTATCTAAATATCTGGAAAGGAAAATTGTTTTGTGGGGTCCAGACAAACAAAATTCCGACATAGATTTTTTGCGGTCACTCTAATAATCATATATGTCCATATACTCTCATTTTTCGGATCCGAACCATATATGGGATATCATATATGTATGGGTAGATAAATTTTTTCAAAAAGTAATCAGATCCTCACAAAAACATAAATGTTAAAAAAGGCCAAGTTCTCATTTAAAATTTAGGCCATTAAAGTAGTGAAATATAAATTTGACCAAATTCTTGTTTGGCACAATACCTAATACTGAAACATGATATGCATTATATAAATTTGTAATCGTAAGGGTGTGATATAATTTCTAGATGATCTGCTAACTTGGCAATATTTTTAAATTTCTAAAAAAGGAGAGAATAATGTGTATGTGCTCATTTCTTTATATCGGCCTTACCAAATATAATTATTTTGAAATATCGCTTTTCGGCGGTATTTTCTTCAAAATTTCGCTTTTTCATCGATCCTTTCCCGCTTTTTGCAAAAACAATCTGGTCACGTTACTTATACGCACACAATCCAAATTTGACATTTGGCTTGGTATAATGACATTAGTCTTCTTGTGTAGTGCTGCCACCTAATAAATGCCTTGGTACATTCCTTCAAAAAACACAAAAATGCACAAAACACACACATGTAAAACTTAACACATTTACTGCCACGTCAGTCTCATGTAGGTTACACTGTACCATGTGGTTTAGGCCACGTCGGATACATATTTCTGACACGAGTTTCTTTCTCTCTACCCACCTAAAAAATATGTATGGATCACATATGATATCCCATATATGGTTTGGATCCAAAAAATTAGGCTATATGGACATATATGAAAATATATATACATAAATATTCATATATGTGTGTGTAAATATTCCCCATACAATATGCGAAGTTCATATTCATAATTTCTTGATTCAAATAAGCGCACTGCTGTTCGATAAATGAAATTACTAACATTATTTTTTTTAAGATTTTAATAACGAAGGTTGTATTTAATGAAACATTTGTTTGGAAAAATAATTAAAACGAACTAAGACATTTTGTTCGTCATTTTAAGAGAAAATGTGAATCGATTATTTAAAAAACACGAAACTTATATTATTACATAAAACTTAATTTAGGAAATCGGATTAAAAACTAATGAAATTAATTCTACATAAAAGAAAAAAATTATCCGTTTTTATACTAACACTAGTTTACAATATAATTTTTTGCAGTAATATGAACTGTGTTTCTTAAAAATATCTGGAGTATTCCATTATTTTTTATAAAATTAATGACAGAATTATCCATTTGATCATTTGATTTATTAAATAGGCCCACAATATATAAAATCCTACAATAATTATTTCTTTTTTGTTACACGATTTTTTTTTGTTGCACGAGTTTTTATTTTTAAACGTTGAGGCTCTACGCATATAAACTTTGCATACCGTATGTATTTTCTAATAAAATTTCAATTCACCAGTAATAAAAATGAGCGAAAAAGATCGAGTTAATAAAAACCAAGTTTTTTTGATTGCAAATGCCATCTTTTATGAGATATCATGCATGCATACATTTTTATATGGCGCCATATATTAAATATTATTTTTATATATGGATTCACATATGAAGAGCTTTATAATTAAATTTCCATATGTGAGCTCACATATTATAATACATTCTTCCATATTTTATTTCATATATAATAGTTTTGCCATGTAAAATCCCATATATTTCCATACATGAATTCATATATTAAAAATATATGGACCATATATAATTTTTTTAGCTGGGTAGCCATTTCACGCAATAGTGGCTGGTGATAAATAGGATTTTACTGCAGTAATATGATGCAGCTAAACAATTGATTGAAAAAAAATTAATTAATTTTATTATACACAGTAAGGAAAAAAGTAAAAGAAAAATTATTTTACGTATTATTTTTATCATAGCTCTAATAAGTGAATAGAATGAAAAATAAAAATATCTAGGCGCACGGTAGTGCGCCAGGCCAAGTTCTGGCCAATGCACGTAGTGTGTATATTTACACGAAGCCATTCGAGCTGTTTTTACCCCCCTCATAACTTTGTTCCACGCAATTGTAAAATTATTATATTTAAACCATAATTAGAATAAATTCATATAACCGCATATGCGAAGTTTGAAAGTTTGTTTCTTAAACAAGATTGATCATGTTTTGTGTCTTATCTGTAAGGGTGTTTTTACTCAAATAATTAGTAACTTATTTCTATAAATGTAGTTACCTACATTTAACATGATAAATTATAAATCTTATTTCTTTATTTCTTAAACAAGATTGATCATGTTTTGTTTCTTATCTCTAAGGGTGTTTATAATTCTATATTTCTAAAATCTTAATAAAGGAATATTTATGCTGAAAAAATATGTTGTGTTTTATCATTAGTGTTTTTCTTTGTTATTTGTGTTTATAATGGGTGTTTTTTATTGAGGTATAGAACTTTAAGTTGGCATCACTTTTTTAACTGGCGGCCATTTTGTCAGCTGTCAAGTGATTAATATTTAGTTTGGTTTGCCATTTTATCATAAACAGACAAAACTTGACAAAAGAATAACGCTTGCAAATCGTGCAAATTTATTTCGAAAATAATGGTTCAGTTCGCGAAGTTTACCGCAAGCTCCGTCCATTTTATGGTCGACATAATCGTCCATCAGAGCAATTAATTCGGTTAACCATGGATCGTTTTCACACTACGATTACTCTATGTGATAATACGCATCCGCAGAGACGTCGAACAGTGCGTACCGAAGAAACAATTGCCGCTGTAGAGCAAAGTGTTGAAGAGGACCCGAATGAATCGATTCGCCACCGTGCACAGCAATTGGAGCTTTGTCCATCAACTTGATCTTGGCTTGCGGTCTTACAAGATCCAGCTTGTGCAAGAATTAAAGCCGCGAGACCATGCAATGCGTCGTGATTTTGGTGTATGGGCCGAAAATGAGATTGATCTCGATGCTGATTTTCATCGCAAAATTTTGTTCAGTGATGAGGCTCATTTTTGGTTGAATGGCTACGCCAACAAGCAAAATTGCCGCATTTGGAGTGAAGAGAATCCACATGAGACCCTTGAGACGCCATTACATCCACAAAAACTGACTGTTTGGTGTGCTCTATGGGCTGGTGGAGTCATTGGGCCATACTTCTTCCGAAATAATGCTGGAGAGTCAGTTACCGTTAATGGAGACCGGTATAGAGCCATGATAACCGACTATTTTGTTCCCGAATTGGATGGCATGAATGTGGATGAGTTGTGGTTCCAACAAGACGGCGCTACATGCCACACAGCGCACGTCACAATCGATTTATTGAAGGAAACATTCGATGAGCGCATAATTTTGCGGAATGGACCTGTCAATTGGCCACCACGATCGTGTGATTTGACACCATTGGATTATTTTCTTTGGGGATATGTGAAGTCGCTCGTCTACGCCAACAAACGAGAAACGTTAGGGGACTTGGAAGCCAACATTCGTGGCGTTATTGCCAACATACGGCCCCATATGCTCGAAAAAGTGGTTGAAAATTGGACCTGTAGAATTGGCTTTATTCGAGCCAGCCGCGGCGGCCACATGCCCGAAATCATATTTAAACATTAATGGCATAAAATTATCCTTCCAATAAAGCCAAATTGATGGACATTAAAACGATTTTCTTGTGCTTTATTTCAATTCGAAGTTCTATACCTCTAAAAAAACACCCTTTACAAGGAAAACAAAACTGTGGAGCCGATGCTCTATCACGCATGAATTTTAGTGACATTAAAGATATGGGTGAACACATTAACATAGTACAAGTCACTACACGATTACAAAACAAAAATCAAAATATTGATAATACTGATACAAATTGTAACATTAAACAAATAAACATTAAGCCTCGCGTATATGAAGTTACTGACACAAACGAGGTTAGAAAACAGATTCGTTTAAATTAAGTTATGTTTTCTGACCAATTTGTTGTTATTATTTTTATGTTATTTTTTCGGGCTATTTGTGGTCATCTATTTTTCTCCATATAGGAAATAAAAATTACATTATTTTTGTTTTTCCCAACGTTTCGTCCGCTTTTTGCAAACTTCTTCAGGGGTGGAATTTTATTAATAGATATCTAGCACAAAAGTATATGTATTAATTTAAAATAATTTAAGGATCATAATGTATTATCACAGATTTAAAGTTAGTATTCCTCGAAATTTATTTTATGGTTGTTGTCTTTTGCGTGTTATAATACATTAAAAAGAACAACTTGAAATAATAAGTAAAAATCATGATGATCCACTGCTTGGTGGCCATTATTTTTACTATCTTTATTTTTGCCGTTAACGCAATTTCTAAATTATTTTATTTATTGTTCGCAATTTCTTTACATTTACTAACTCAAGTATTTTCAAATATTTTATCACTAAGCGATGGTTGCAACTTTTGAATGCAAATATTATTAGCCATATTTTTTAGCCTTGGTAAGAATTGATCTAAATCAATTTTTCCATTAATATTAAAGTTATCCATCGCGGTTTTCATCAAGATATCTTTCCCTTTTAATAATGAACTCCTAGATGTATATACTATTTGGGTAAACTTTAAACGAACTAGTTTTCTAACCTCGTTTGTGTTAGTATAGCGCCCAATTTAGCTATGCCTCTGTAGTTAGCTATGTTAGATTTACTGCCAGATTTGAATAGAGGATAATAAATGATTTTTTCCAGATATTTGGGAAGTAGCCATTGGAAAGAGATATGTTAAATAAGAGCATAACTAACGATTGGGAAAATTTAATAAGCACACAATTTGGAATACCATCAGGGCCGATCGGAACTTTTAAATGTTTTTATTGCATTCATAACAGAAGATGAGTCTGGACAGACAATTTGAGGCATTTCAAGAATTGTATATGGGTACTTTGATAGTTTGTTTCTTCTTGTTGTAAGTGGAAGAAAAAAGTAAAGTTTTTGAGTGCACTGTGTTCGAACCAATTTTCAGTCAAAAGAAGATAATTTATTTAACTTAATTATTATTTTTCGAACTTCATTTGTTTCTAAGTAGATAGGTAATGGAGGATGGAAATAACCGTCTCTTTCTAACACTATATCTATCTCTTTCTCTCTTGGGGTGTTGTGTAAGGTCACGGTTTGTGACGTCAGAAATGAGTATGTGTGTGTGTAATAGAGAGAGAGTGGGCGTTGACTTTAATATTTTGTTGTATTAGAGAGAGAGAGAGAATGAGGTGTTGCCTTATAATTTCTGATATCCCATCAATAGGGGATTTGTAGGTTCGTTGTTTGGTATTAATAATATATGATCATAGAAATTTGGTTCTCCAGTTCAATATATATGAATTCATTAGGGATTTAGAGGTTCGCCATTGGATGCATTTCAATAATATTGTAATCATAGAAATTTGTTTTCTGTAGATATACATACATACTCACTTACTAAAAATGTATTGTTGGATATATGTATGTATGTGTGTGCTGGTATCAGAAGGGTTGGTTGTTTAGTTGGTATACATGCTCGCTCTCCTACTACAAAAAATTATGTAGTGGGTGTGTACATTTTTAGAGTTGGATCTATGTGTACCCGTATCAGAGAGGTATAGATATAGTGTTAGAAAGAGATGGATTTTGCCGGAACTTTTGCATAATTGATAGCGCTTAGTTGTATGTGTACATATGTATTTGTCATTTTTAATATTCTATGTATGGATTAATTTTTTCTTGTGCTAGAATAGATGCTCCTCCAGTAAAAAATTTGCATGCTGCTATATTCCTTGATCTACACACTTAGTCCCCGTTCACACTACACAAGCCTTATTGCTAGGCTTATCACTTTTTCTTGTTTAAACTTTCATCAGCGTCCTCGCAAAACAAGTCTTATTTTTGAGTTTATATCTTTTATATATAGTTTTAAGTATGCTTGAGTTCTTAACTTAAAAAACTAAACATATTGAAAGTACATGTATAGTGTGAACTGGGACTTCTATTATTTGTTCTTTACTTTTTATATTTTGTGTGTGTGTGTGTGTGTGGTCACTTTTTAGCGTTTGATCTAGTTGAATTGCTTGTGTGGTAATTGTATACGTGTATGTATGTAAGTAAGTAAATGTAAATGCGTGTGTGTAGTTCAATAATTTTTGGGGATCATAGGAATGGTTTAACGTGCTGGAATAGCTGTTCTCCTGGCTCAAATTTGTTTGCTGATGCCGATTGCTTCTGCTGTTGCTTTTTCTTTTTCTATTACTCTGAACGGAAGCGCTTGGTTTACGAGTACATATATATGTACATACATACATTCTGTAGCAGTATCTAATTTAATGTTTGCATTACTTTCAACGTCTGCACGTACAATTAAAAGATTTTAATATTTCACTAATGTGGAAGCCGTACAAGTGACAACTATTCAAGGCCAAGTACAAATGTGCATCGACGGCAAATTTAAGAAAGAGTTTTTTATTGTTGGCACCTAAACAGCCGCAATCGTGAGAATGAATTTGTTTTTTAAAACAAGCATCATATTACGGCCAGATTCCACACGAAAACATGTGCACTAATTTTAAGTACATAATAGATTTAATTTCACTTTATTTTGTGCATACATGTTCGTATGTTTCAACATAAGTATGTCAATATGTAGGGTTAAGATTTATTCTCATAAGTAGTATATATATATAATATATATATATATGGTAATATATATATATATATATATATATATATATATATATATATATATATATATATATATAATATAGTAATTTAATTTTAATGGCAATTTGAAAATTACTGCGGCCTAGAGCTGAAACTAAATAAACAAAAACAATTTAAATAAACGATCATGCTTATATGGCGATCCTGCCATATTTTTTAGAATAAAGGAATACATAGCATATCTGCTTATCCTTTATCTAAAAATAAGAAAGGACAATAGGATCCAACATACAGAGCTTATGCTAAGTTGGATTCCTGTTAATTATTTTTCGCCAAGATGATGACGATTTGCGCAATGAAGAAACCAAACTAGTGTTACTAAAGAAGCTAAAGCAGTCACAGCACGTCAAGAAGGAAAACATTTTTGTGACTTCGAATATTGTATTGTCTACAAATCCTCTAGCGGCCATACAAGCAGCATTAACATCGAAGGGTGCCTTAAGTGTTACACCCACTACGGCGGTACCACTGCCAGCACTTCACATTCCAATAGTAGATTCCGTTATCATCCAGTAGATTCTACCGACAGCCGTTCTCAATCTCTAGTTTTTCCTTAAATGGTCCCAAATTTGACTCAAATCTTGAAGGATTTAGCGGAAGCCGAAGCCCGTTGGGAAAAGCAGCTACGAGACGGCGCAGATCCCAGCCAAAAACCTGAAATTCTATCAATAGGCCCAAAACCCATAAAGCCGAAAAAGAAGAAGGAAGAAAAGCCAAAATATCCAATAGTCCCTTTACCAAACACAACAAAATCTAGAGGTGGCCGACAAAACAAATTAAAGACGGAACTACGTGCTCTCATGCACCAACAAAATTACGCTCAGGGTGGTGAGCTGAAAAAAATCATAGATAAAATAAGTTCGGTAAAAACCGAAATAAAATCACAAACAAAAAAAATTTTAATTTGAGGCTTTATATGTAAAAATTTTATAATAAATACATACATCCTTATATAAGAATTTCTTGCATTATTTAAAAAAAAATTATAATAATTCTACAATATATATACATATGTACATATTAACAAATACTCTTTGGTAAAATTATTTGTAAATGGCCTTTATTGTTCGAAATTTTTGTTTTCGCAATGAATAGAAATAACAATAAAAATAAGGCTAGGCCAAAAAACCCAGTAGAATACGAAGAAGAGGAAATTGAAGGAGCTATAAAATTTTTAACTGAACTGTGGAAGGATTTAGGAATAGAAGGAACCCCTACTAGGGATGATGTAATTAACAGACGAAAAGTGGAATTAGAAACAGTGTTGTTAATGAGAAAATATCTAGATTGGTAATTTTTTTTAGGACAATATAATGGGAGCAAAAGAATCTAAAGTAGATCATCCCAACGCAAATGTTGTCAATAACGTAGAAATTATTGACCACAAGGAAGAAATTAACTCTATATGGCTACTTATATTAATCCTTACAATAATAACAGCTCTTAATCTACTGCTTAAAATTTACTTAGCACATAAAAGATCGCTCAAAACGGAGTACATTAGTAGGGCAAATGATTTAGATAAAGTTTAAGTCTGAATGGATTGGAAAACTATCCTCAGTAAATGTAGAAATATTAAAACAGAATTTTAAAAATCATATAAATGTCTTAGTATAGACAGACCAATAAAACATGACACCCTAAATAAACATTTTAAAATTCTTTTAGATTGCTTAGAAAAAACAAGAGTGATCCTTAATACTAATTATGCGCGACTAACATCTACACACAAAACTGCAGCAGACGCATTTTTTTATGATATTAGGAACAAAATACTAAAACTAGCAGCCAAAAAAAAAACATACAAATTGAATTGCCAGAAACAATACATGAACAAACTGATATAAAAATAATTTTTCCCCCTAAACATGATGAAAACTGTTAGGAAATGAGCCAAACAGTCGTAGAATTTCTCAGTACAGCTTCGAAGTTAATTACAGACTTCGATGGCAAATCTGAAAACTTGCGTTTCTTTATAGACTCACTATCACTGGTTGAATCTATTAAAGGCTCACATGAAAAACTGCAGTTTCATTAATTAAAACAAAACTCAAAGGAAACGCAAGAAATCTAATAAACACTGAGTCAACCATCTCGGAAATTATAAATAAGTTACAAAATACAGTAAAGGGTGCATCAGTAGAAGTAATAACGGCAAAAATACAAAATATAAAACAGAATAATAAAACTGCAAATACATATTGTGCAGAAATTGAGAATCTTGCAAAATCCCTCGAAAGTGCTTACATTACAGACGGGATACCATGTGAATTAGCAACTAAATACTCCACACAAGTGGCAGTAAAAGCTATCACGAAAAACTGCACCATCGATAAAGTAAAACATGTCATGGAAGCAGGATAATTCAATACCATGAATGATGCCATTAGTAAATTTGTCAACAGTTGCATAGAAGCAACTGGACAACAAAGTTCTATACCATACTACAAACAACGTCAAAACACTCGGAATAATAACTTCCGAGGTAATTACACAAGATTCCGTGGAAGAAGCAACTTCTCAAGAAATAATAGCAACAATAATAGTAACAACAACTATAACAGCTATAACAACAGACATAATAGCAACACTGTAGTTAGTCAGAGACAAAACAATAACAGTAGAAACAGATGTTACGTCAGAGCAACAGAATCAAACGAAATTGATTCGGAAAACCTAGATGTTCCCCTAAGAGAAATCCAATAAATAAACATGTCTACAATTTAAATCTCAACTTATGTTTCTGCGTTCAATTACAAATAAACAAAACTAAAGCGCCAATAACACTACTAATTGATACTGGAGCAGACACCTCACTAATAAAAATTTCACATTTTCATCCAAATGAAATAAATACTAACAAGATAACAACATTAAGAGGAATAGGACAGGGTGAAATACATTCCGTTGGAAGCATATTTTTTGATCTAAAACACAAAAATTTTCTTATACCACATAACTTACAAGTAGTAGAAAATGATTTTCCAATACCATGCGACGGAATTATCGGCATGGACTTTATTAAAAAATATAATTGCATTCTAGATTTCAATAATGACTGTGATTACTTTGTACTACGCTCTTTCAATATCACAACACCAATAGAAATACTAATCACAAATACTGGTGATGAAATAATCTTACCTCCGAGATCCGAAGTCATACGTCAAGTAAAACTAACATCAGTAAATAATGAATTACTAATCCCAAACCAAGAAATAGAACCAGGTGTTTTCATAGCGAACACATTAGTAACAACAAACAAAGCTTTCATTCGTATCCTAAATACTAACAACAATATTAGCAAAATTAAACAAAGCAAAATCAAAACCGAAAACATCTCAAATTATGATATAGTTAAAAACAATTATAAAACAAAAATAAATAGAAACAAAGAAATTCTAAAACTTTTAAAAGGAAATTTTCGACCACAATTCAATAATACTTTAACAACATTATGCGCTTCATATTGCGATATTTTCGGTTTAGAAACAGAAGCAATAACTACTAACAATTTCTATGAACAAAAGTTGAGAATAAAAGATACACAACCAGTATACATTAAAAATTACAGCATTCCACACGCACACAAAGAAGAAATTGATAAACAAGTAAAAAAAGTTAATAGACAACAAAATAGTCGAACCTTCACACTCTGAATACAATAGTCCAATCCTATTGGTACCCAAGAAGTCATTACCAAATTCAAAAAATAAAAGATGGAGATTTGTAATAGATTATAGGCAAATTAATAAGAAACTAGTGGCTGATAAATTTCCATTACCTAGAATTGACGATATTCTAGACCAACTCGGCAGAGCAAAGTATTTTTCTTGCTTAGACCTTATGTCAGGATTTCACCAAATTAGTTTGGAGAAAAATTCAAGAGACTTTACATCATTTTCCACCAGTAATGGTTCATACAGATTTACAAGGCTACCCTACGGCCTAAAAATAGCTCCAAATTCATTCCAAAGAATGACGACACCTGCTTTTAGTGGTTTAAAACCAGATCAAGCATTTCTTTATATGGACGACCTAGTTGTCTTGGGATGCTCAGAAACACATATGCTCTCAAATCTGAAAGACGTTTTCGATTTATGTCGCAAATACAACCTAAAACTTCATCCTGAAAAGTGTTCATTTTTTATGAAAGAAGTAACATATCTTGGTCATAAATGTACAGACAAAGGAATATTGCCAGATGATAGTAAATACTCGATAATTGAAAATTATCCAACACCGCAAGATGCTGATAGTGCAAGAAGATTTGTAGCTTTTTGCAACTATTACAGGAGATTTATTAAAAACTTTTCTGAATATTCAAGACATTTAACAAAACTAACCAAGAAAAATGTTCCATTCGAATGGACAAAAGATTGTGAATTTGCATTTAAATACCTAAAGAAAGCGTTAATAAGCCCCACATTACTACAATACCCCGATTTTAATAAAGAATTTTGCATAACCACAGATGCAAGTAAATACGCTTGTGGAGCAGTTTTAACACAAGAACACGAAGGTAAACATTTACCAATAGCGTATGCTTCAAAAACACTTACTAAAGGTGAAAGTAATAAATCAACAATTGAGCAAGAATTAACCGCCATACATTGGGCTATAACACACTTCCGACCATACATATATGGAAAACATTTTCTTGTCCGAACCGACCATAGACCATAGACTTATTTATTTTCAATGAAAAATCCAGGCTCCAAATTAACAAGAATGAGACTTGATCTTGAAGAATATAATTTTACAGTTGAGTACCTTAGGGGAAAAGATAATTATGTTGCAGACGCTTTATCACGAATAACCATAAATGACCTAAAAGACATGAATATTAAAATTTGTTCTATATTAAGAGTCACGACCAGATCAATGACCAATAAGAAGGAAAAAGAATTAAATAGTAATTCACATACCAAACAGCATAATATTAATAAAAATAATAATGATTATAAGCCCAGTATATACGTAGCATTAAATAACACTGATGTCAGAAAATATAATAAACTAAAGATTTCCCCCGGAAGATGTTATATAAAACGAGGAAAATCTATAGTAACATATATAAAAATTAATGATTTGTTTACTAAAGGGAACTTTGACTTAGGAAAATTTTTCTCTAGGATCAAATATGTGGCCGGTAAACATAATATTAATAAATTACAAGTGGCACCTAGTGAGAAAATTTTCGAACTTATCTCTATAAATGAATTTAAAGTTATGGGCAATAAAGTGTTGAATAAAATTACAGTAGCGCTACTAACTGAGGTGACCCAAATTGATATTAAGAATGCCAAGGCAATTCTCGAACTTATGCTGAAATATCACGATGATCCCATAGAAGGAGGACATTGCGGAATATATAGAACAATAGAAAAAATTAAGAGATATTATTATTGGAAAAATATGTCAAAAGACATACATATCTAAATACGTAAAATCATGTCATAATTGCCAAACTTCCAAAAAAACAAAACACATAAAAAGTCCAATGATTATCACACAGACACCTGATAAGGCCTTTGATACGGTTTATGTGGATACTATTGGACCATTTCCAAAAGCATTGAAAGAAAACGAATATGCGATCACACTAATATGTGATTTAACTAAGTATTAGGTAACAATACCGATTAGAAGCAAAAGTGCCAAAACAATTGCTAAAGCAATTTTTGAAAATTTCATACTCACCTATGGTCCGATGAAGACGTTCATTTCGGACATGGGAGCAGAGTATAAGAATTCTATTTTAACAGAAATTTGTAACTTGATGAAAATTGAAAAACTAAACTCAACAGCTTACCACCATCAAACATTAGGAACAGTGGAAAGAAGCCATAGAACCTTTAACGAATACGTACGCTCTTATTTCAGTAGACAAAACTGACTGGGAC
Source organism: Tachina grossa (assembly GCA_949987645.1). Lineage (NCBI taxonomy): Eukaryota > Metazoa > Arthropoda > Insecta > Diptera > Tachinidae > Tachina > Tachina grossa. The sequence continues at coordinate 110,917,886 of OX465274.1, read as the reverse complement.
GAACGGTTAAAATACTTTATATATTGCTTTAATACAACACCTTCAACAGTTCATAATTACTGTCCTTATGAATTAGTTTTTTCAAAACTTCCGAATAAATTTCATCAATTCACTGAAGTGGATAGAATTTCTCCTTTATATAATATAGATGACTACGCCAAAGAGGCAAAATTTAGGTTAGAAATAGCATATGAGAGGGCCCAACAATTACTAGATAAGAATAAAATTAAGCAAAAAGAAAATTACGATAAGAATGTTAAGGATTACAATTTAAATATAGGAGATTTAGTTTTACTCAAGAATGAAGCAGGGCATAAGGTGGAGCCAAACTATAAAGGTCCATACGAAATTAAAAACATAGATATAAGAAATAATGTAATAATAGTAGATAAGAAAACTAATAAAGAACAAATAGTTCAAAAAAATAGAATTAAGTTGTATCATAAGTAATAGAAACAAAAAAAAGAGAAACAATATAAATAAATATTGATACTCCGGAGTATGCAATAAATAAAATAATAATACATATATTATACTTATAAAACTAAAATAAATTCTAATTCTTGTTTAAACATATTTGTAAAAGAATGTCCATGGAACTAACGTTATATGAACATTCTTGCGAAAAGTGGAGGCGTAGCAGTATCTAATTTAATGTTTGCATTACTTTCAACGTCTGCACGTACAATTAAAAGATTCTAATATTTCACTAATGTTCAAGCCGTACAAGTGACAACTATTCAAGGCCAAGCACAAATGTGCATCGACGGCAAATTTAAGAAAGAGTTTTTTATTGTTGGCACCTGAACAGCCACACATACCTGCTGCACAAAAAACACTCGCAATCCTGAGAATGAATTTGTTTTTTAAAACAAGCATCATATTACGGCCAGATTCCACCCGAAAATATGTGCACTAATTTTAAGTAAATAATAGATTTAATTTCACTTTATTTTGTGCATACATGTTCGTATGTTTCAACATAAGTATGTCAATATGTAGGGTTAAGATTTATTCTCATAAGTAGTATATAAGCTATAATAATTTAATTTTAATGGCAATCTGAAAATTACTGCGGCCTAGAGCTGCAACTAAATAAACAAAAACAATTTAAATAAATTTTCATGTTTATAGTTCATATGTATATACATTCATATGCGTACTTGACAATTTTTGATTTTATGCATACATATATACAAACATACATATTTAGATATGTATATACATACTTATTCAAATGTGCTGATATTGCTTTTTTCCCATTTTATAATATTCAAGAGAACTTTTTAGTCGTCATGTGGTTTTATGCTCTATTTTTTATCGTTCCTGGTATGTTTATCGGATACTTTTTTTTCTAATACGCATGTACATACATGCGTGTGTATATTTTGCTATGCAAATTTAATTTGTCTGGATCTTATTAGATTTTGATGTTTTATAGCAAATTCAGCGATTTTTTTCATGTACATATTTGTATAGAATAATGCATAAAGTAAAAAATTAAAATAAGAAATATGGGATCACAGCATATTTTATTATGATAGAAGACATGTACTCCCAGCCCCAATTTATGTGCTATAATGTATGTGTGAGTGTGTTTGGCTTGTTCAATAGTTTTGATTTGAAGAAGTGTCGTCATAGCTTTTGCGATTGTTTGTCACTTTTGTTGGGGAAGGTTATGGTTTTCAGTTTTCTGTGCAAAGTGAAGCTATATACATACATATAGGTATACATAATTACGTAAATTATGTATGTATATGTCTGCTAGTTCTTATTTGTTCTTTCATAGGTTTCGCGATTGTTGAAATCTTTTTATTGGGGAAGGTTAGGGTTTTCCGTTCGCTGTCCAAAGTTTAATAATAATATAAAATAATTTCATGAATATGTGAAAATGTATCAAAAAGCAAAATTAAATATTAAAAAATAAATATTTGTTCACTTTATTTTAAGCTATTTTATTTTAGATACTTGTGTACACCAATAACATCTTATTCGTTTGAAATTATAAATGTTTTAAAGATTTTTAATTTTATGAATATTTATTCATTATTTTAATTATATTTTAAAATACATATCTATTAAATTATTTATTACTAACTTTCGTAAAAAGTAGATGGAGCACCTACAGGTGTCCGGACCTTCAGTTCTATCAGGGTAATACCAGGGACAGCATTTGAAGTGACCGTCATCCTTGTCTTCATCTTCCGTAACTCCAATTTCCTCGTTCTCGTCCAGCATATTGATGAAAAATTCTATAAGCTCCGAGTGGTCATATAGCTGGAACCATTTGAAATCTTTCAAAAACTGATCGAGCTTGCACCTTATCCCAATCATACTTTTATTTAATTTATGAAGATGATAGTTCTTTGATGGTTGCTTTGTTACTAATTGTATTTACATATTTTTGAAAGATCTGATGTTTAAAACAGTGTACATGTACATAGAATCAAATCAATTTTTACTCCCCCTTTTAGCATACTCTATCCCTTTCTCTCTTTCTTTCTCGTTTTCTCTCATCAACTTTTCCTCGTATGGAGATATTCACTATTTCACAATAAATATTTTCGAGTAGGCTTCTTAGACTCATCGAATCTGCATTTAATATCAATTTCAGTAAAATACTCAAAGCTAAAACAACTTCAAATGGATTTTTCGCAAAATCTCATCAAAAAGTTCTGTTCATTGAACAACATGTCCTTGATTCATATCAAGGACTTAGATATTTCAAAGAAATATCGCATTATTACTGCACAGAGGACAACGACGAAGTACGGGGCAACTGTGAAGGTGGAAATGGAGGATAACTTCATGTTCCTACCTAACAGATACAACTCCCTGTCGGACGAGGAGCTCAACCACCTCTCAGATGGCACATTCCGTGTGCAAGGACAAGGGGAGAGAAATCTTATTTTGGATAAGGAGGAGGTGGAGGAGTTTTTAATCACAAATGGCCAATATCCCATTTGGCAATAGTGTAAATTTGTTGTTATATACATATATATTTTCCAAATAATAAAACAAAATTTTATATAAATTATTTAATATTAAATTCTAGTCTTTTTATTTACTTCGTAAAGAAATTGAAGGCATAAATGACCACAATTAAATGTATTAAACTTCTGATATTGATTATAGTTGTATCTTATATTTTTACCCAGATATTTGATTACTTCTGTATTAGGTTGTAAGTTTCCAAAGCTATCAAAATATTCTATTTCTTTATTGTTTTTAAAATATGCTACCCAATGTGTGCCGAGTCCTGTTGACATATCTAAATTTATTATTCCACATTCTCTTTTCCTAGCACGTTTTGGTAGAGTGTTCAACATATAAACTCCTCTAAAATATGGAATTTTTGATGAAAAAATTTCTAGATCAACATCAGTCAATGGTCTAGTGGGCAGCATTTGTATTAGTTTTTTGAGATTTCTTTACAAATCAAACCATAACCTTTCTTATAAGGTTTGAGGAAAAGACCTTCACCTACTGCTATAGATTCTATCGCTCTATTATGTCTAGCTGCTTCCTCAAGTTGTCTTTTTGCATTTTTGGTTGCAATTATAGTCTTCGCTATAGCAGCACCTCCAGTCGCTACACTGCCAATTGCGCCCAGAGCAGTTAAAATTGGAATTAATGGCAGAAGACCAGAAATTTTTGGAACACGTATTATACATGGTGCTATAATTTGTAATTTTTCCCCTTCAAAGAACTGTTAATAGTTTTTCGTGCAATTTTAATAGCTGAGTTAATATCCAGCAGTTTTTTCTTCTTCAACATTTTTGATGCATCTCTAGTTGATGTACTAAACAGCTTTTTAGCATTTAAAATATTTTTTTATCATTTTTCTTCTTCCCCACACCCATACCAAACTTTGTTTTGACTTTCATTGCGTTTGTAACCATATATGCAAATGATTTTTCTGTGAGAGTGCTATCTTTTGAAAGAACTCGGTTCCAAGGTTTGTTTTCAAGTATTTTATTAGCTTTATGTCTAGTACTTAAATCCTTATGTTGAGAATAAGCAATGTCATGCTCTTTACAAGCAGAATCCAATATATTAATTCCTTTATCACCTCTACGTAAACGTTTTTGTAGTTTGGCTCCAGGTCCACAGTACTGATATCCAGGAAGATGAAATTCAACAGGTAGAGTGTTTATTATGTTGTTAACTAAACCTTCTCCAATGACAGTTTTCTTATGACTAAACGTTTTCCGATATCGTATAACCATATTATTTTATTTTTTTTCTATAATAAAAGGTAGTATTTATAAATTGCATTTAGTTAAAAATGCAGTTAGTAAAACAACATAAAAATATTTTAATCCGTAATATTGATGCTTCATCAAACATCAGCTCAAAAATAAAGCATAGTGCCCTCTTACCAAATTCTATTCGTGCTCTAATAGTTGGTCCATCAAATTGTGGAAATAATAATATTATGATTAGCTTGTTAGAAAGTCCTAATGGACTCAAGTTTAAAAACATCTATTTATACTCAAAATCGTTATATCAGCCGAAATATGAATACCTGAAAAACTTAATTTTACCAATAAAAGAAATGGGATATTACACATTTACAGATAATGAATCCGTTATTTCCCCTAATGAAGCTAAAAGCAATTCAATTATGATATTTGACGATGTTGCATGTGAAAAGCAAAATAATATACGTGCATATTTTTGTATGGGACGACATAAGAATGTTGATTCATTTTACTTATGTCAAACGTATACCAGAATTCCAAAACATTTGATAAGATATAATGTTTAAACAAGATGAGAAAAATATGAAGCATGTTTATAATGATCATGTGGCAAGCGATATGAATTTTGTAAAGTTTCAAGAAATTTGTCGAGAGTGTTGGAAGGATAAATATGGATTTTTGATGATAAGCAAAGACAATGAATTAAACAATGGTCGTTACAGAAAACAATTTGACTATTTCATAACAATATAAATTACTTTATAAAAAAGGTAGTCTTTAGTTCCTAATCTGGCTTTAAACTTCATACATCTTTTTTTTTAAATTGATCAGATGCCTAAAACCTGATAACATTATCTGATAGCTGATAATCTGATCTTATAAACTGATCTCATACATGATAACTGGTCTGATAACCTAACCTGATAAGTGATCTGATTCTGTTAACCGATCTGATAACCGGTTCTGATACCTGAAAACCTGATGTCATACCTCAAAACCGGATCTGATAACACAATAAAATAAATAGTAACCTAATCTGATAGCTGATAAACTGATCTGTTAGCTGATAAGCTGATCTAATATTTGACGTTACTAAACATGGATGAAAAAGTTTAAAAAGAGCTCGTTACGACAAGAAATGTCTTGAAGAAAAAGCTCAGTAGTATAAAAACTGGTGAAATAGATACACTTGAACAATTAAGAGATACATTTAAACCTATAACAGAACCTCTCAAAGAATTCATAAATAGTTCTAAAAATATTGGAAGAAATACCAAAAAAGAAGAAAATAAACTCCAAACAGAAATTGCGAATAAAAAAAGTTTAAAGTCCTTGAAAGCATCAGTCAAGGTAGAGACAAGTACACCAAAGAAACTTGTAGAAGGAACAATATTTGATAACACCATCTTATTTAATTATGTTAATGACGTCAGTGATAAGGATGAAGATGAGTTTTACTCACAGACTTCCAATTCTGAAGAGAATTATACAAACTTATCACTTTTGGAAGCGAGGAATGAATTAGATACTTACTATGGTCCACATAGAGATTACAATAACGAATGGAAATTTGGTAGTAGTAACATTGAGCTAAATGAAGATAAAAGAAGAAGTTGGTGGTCAAAGATGGGCTCTAACACCTGGGGGTCGATTCTCGTTCTGTGAAACTATGAAATGAAAAGTTTTTTCACGATTTCATAGCATTTCTGATTCCCGTTCAGTGAAAAATGAAAAGAATTTAAATACATTTTCATTATAAAAAAAAAAATGGGGAATGGAACAAAACTTTTCACGGTTACACAACTCTGCCGATTCTCGTTTAGTGTAACTGTGAAAAAAACTTAAAAAACTTTTCATATGATAAATTATTTTACACAAAAAATATTTACGTGAAAAACAGTAAAGAAGCTAGAAAAAACTCGCGCAACGGCGAAAATCAAATTTTTTTGATTTTAAATTATTTAGAGGATGTCGAAATTGTTAACAACAAGAACGAAATTTAAGCACATAATCAAAAATAATACCTTGTGAAGTGAATTATTTAGGGGTTGATGTTGAAATTGCAAGCGACAATTCCGAAACTCAGTTAATAAAAAAAAAATACAGTAACAGATGCGTCTGCAGACAGTGAGTACCAAGATCAGAGAAGAAAAGTGCAGAGAGGTACATATAGGTCATGCCTTTGGGCCAAGCTATTTAAGATGATAGATAGAATGTGGAAAATTAATTGCGATGGTTTAAGATGTGCGCGGTAGCATTTAAAAAAGGAAATAATAACGTCCATGATGTCACAATGGGCATCATTTGCCTTTTGCAAAAAAATAACATTTTACGAGCATATCAAACAGTAGCTTCATAAGTTTTTAGCCTTCAAAGCTGTCGGCCGGACTAAAGGGGCTTCTCTCCTAAGTATAATAATAAAGTAAATATTTTTGCGTACCCACCCTTAATGGCTGACAAAGGTTTTCTTCATTAAAGGCTACAGGCAAGATAAAAAGAAAACCTTTATGCACCACAGCCACCGTTTGACATTTAAGCTCGACAGGAGACGTGCACGGCATAACACATTTCCCTATTCCTACAGAAGAAACGAATAATAACTCCTATGGTTTGAAGTAGTTTGTCCTAAATTCTGCTTGTGACGATGATTCAGAACAAACAACGGACCTTGCAATTGGAAGCGTCAATTTCACCCAATCTATAATAAAGAAGAGACAAATATTAAGTTTAATTATGTAGTGATAAGCTTTTAAACACTTTTACCTATGCTCATACCGAGTTCCTTGCAATATGTACATAAATAATAATTAATATTATTTATTTACATGACATATTTCAATAGCATAAAAACAAAAGTTTCATAGACACAACGGAATAAAACAATGTTTTCATAATAGCAACGAGAATCGCATTTTATGTAATTGTGAAAAGTATTATGAAAAATGCTTGTGTAAATGAAAATGAAAGTTTTTTTTCCATTTCACATTATCACAGAACCAGAATCGACCCCCTGGTTTGTTTTCTTTAATGTTTCATAAAAAACCAAAAAACTATGACAAATTTGAACTTGAAATCTACAAAAAAAATTTTAATTACAACTAATGCATGCAGGAGAGACTGTAATCCTGATGGTCAGATCAAGGGAACGAGAGGTTATAAATATAAACATATAATTCAAAAAATATTTAAAGAAAATACTCAGAAGAGTAGTGCAGTAGCAAATGCAGTAATTCCTAATTATAAAGGTGACGTAATGATGCACCTTAACCCTCGAAAACAAAACTATATATATTGGGATGATCCCAATGAGTTGGTAAATCGTCTCCGACTACTGATTGCATCACAAGCTGCAGGTCATACTAATCACAACAACGAGATTGTATCAATTATTGAAGAATTACGTGAAGCAAATATAATACATTAACTCTAATAAAGTATTTACATATGTATGAAGTATGTCTGTTGATAAGTTTGGACATTATCTAAGCGATACTAGTGATATAATTTGTATTAAAAATGCACCTAAACTGCTGGGGTTCTTTATGGATACGAACAACAACATTGATGTCCAAAACAAAAGGATCAAAAATGTTTCAAAAGCTGTGGAGGAAAACGATGCTGTCAATAAATTGTTTCTGCAAACTCAAATCGAAAAACTAGAAGTCAAATTATTAAATAGCTTCACTGAAGATAATAATCTAATTCAAGAAAATATTCAAGTACAAATCGAGGAAATACAAAGGGAAATAAAATTACAGATAGAAGACAATTATAAAATTGAAAAAGAAATTTTAAAAATTAAATCATCTTTTGAAGATCAAATTGAACAGCTTAACGAGAAAATTTATAGATTAGAAAATTACATGTTCGTATCAATACCTGAAAGTGCATCAAATAGATCACAACACTCGCCAACAAATCCATAAAACTACTCAATGTCTCCAAAAAGAAACTTAGTTAACGAAATCCATAAGCAAGCCCGAAAATTTTTTGTACGTCGTAGAGTTGTGATGAAAGGATTAGATGATCTTTGGCAAGGTGATTTAGTTGAAATGGGTAATTATTCATCAATAAAATAGAAATAATCGATTTTTGTTGACTGTAATTGACACATTCTCAAAATTTGCATGGGCTGTACCGCTGAAAACAAAAACTGCACTCGAAACAAGCACAGCAATGGAAAATATTTTTCAATTAAGATGAGTTCCAAAAAACTTGCAAACGGATGATGGTAAAGAATTTTTCAATACACACTTTGGAAAATCAGTTCTCGTTGAACCTTCATAGTGAAGAGACATTAAAGCGGATTTTTTTTACATACATACATACGAAACAAATATAAAAAACAACAAAATCAAAAATCATACAAAAAATATTCGTAATACATATTCACCTTGATAAATAAGCTTATTGGCTTTACTAATATTTTTTACATAGCAAGAAATAGCAAAAACAAAAAAAAAACCGTAAACACAAACAAAGTTCCCTTGAGGAATAATACTCTGTATGAGTACCTCAAAGGAAAAAAATTTTGAAGTGAGTTCTAACGGCAGAAATGCTTATTTTACTGTGAGTTCTGAAACTCTTAATGAAAAAAATATAAATAATAAATCTGATGAAAATCTTTTCTAACGGCAAAGCCAATTTTTCGTCAGCGATCAACTTCGCTTTGTCCAATGCCAACTAGTGAATCGTTAACATTACCATTGCCTAGTACTTCTTCATTTAAGTCTGCGATATCATCCGCATCGGGCTCGCCTTCATCACTAAACCAAGTTATCACTACAGATAACAGTAGCTCAAAACCCAAGGTACAAGTAGGAATGGACAGATATATAACAGTGGTAAAGCGTGAGCGAAGCCCAAATTCTTCAAAAATTTCACCTGCTCCAAAGATGTCTAGGGATAACAGCGCATCATCTACCAATCGTCAAAATTGTTTTTCATTATTGCAAGACACCGACGACAAGCCCTCTACATCATCGCAAAAGTCTTTTAAGCCACCACCTATTTATCTGAGAGAAAAAATTCTAACGCGCTTATAAAAAAACTACTGTCGACCATTGGTGAAAATACTTTTCACATCATTCCAATTAAACGAGGTAATATTGATGAAACTAAAATCCAAATATATAATGAAAAATATTTCCGAAAAATTGTTAGTGAATTCGAAAAAAAATAAAAAAAATTTTTACACATACCAACTTAAGAGTGCTAAAGGCCTACAGATAGTATTAAAGGGCATAGATTCATATGTTGAACCCGAAGAAGTAAAATGTGCACTTGTCGACCAAGGATTCAAGGTAAAAAATGTTACCAACATATTTAATAGAGAAAAGGTCCCCCAACCCCTATTTCGGGTTGAACTGGAGCCGAATGACATACAATTGAAAAAAATGAAACCCATCCAGTTTATAACGTAAAGTATCTCTTACATCGAAAAATCACAGTTGAAGAGCCACGCAAGCGTTCAGGTCCCGTACAGTGCCATAATTGCCAAGAATATGGCCATACGAAAACTTACTGCAAGTTACCTACAGTGTGTGTTATCTGCGGTGAATTGCATGGTACTGCTAGCTGCACTAAGCCAAAAAATCAAGCAGAAAAAAAATGTAGTAATTGTGGAGGTAATCACACAGCTAACTATAGAGGGTGCCCTGTATTTTCTTTCGTTAAACAGGCTATGGGTCAAAAACCCAAGTTAACTCCAGCTCTACAAGTAAACGCGAACTCCGACACTTTTGCTCAAATCAGCCAACCAGTTACTTTACGCGTATCGTATGCTGATGCTGCTAAGACTAGTTCAATTCCCACGCAAAATGTTCTACCGCCAAATAATTCAACGAATTCAAACTCAAGCTTTAACTTTAGTCGCCTTGAAGGTACTATGGAGACACTGGTACTAACTATAAACAACTTTACTACAAATATGACAAGTTTGATGCAAGAAATGCTGCGAATGCAGAATACACTGCTTCAAGCATTAGTTAATAAACCATGAACACGTTAAAAATATGTTTCTGGAACGCAAACGGCATTCGCCAACATAAAAATGAACTTGAGCACTTCCTCATGGAAAAAAATATTGATATAATGTTGGTTTCTGAGACTCATTTGACCTCAAGAAGCTTATTTAAAATAAATGGTTACACTTTATATGATACAAAGGACCCGAGAGAGAGAGCATGTGGTGGATCAGCAATTCTGATTAAGTCAAGACTCAAGCACTATGTCCTTGACAACGTTAGTGAAGAATATTTGCAAGCAACGAATATTTTCGTAGAAAAGTTTTGTGCGAATTTCGTGATATCATCAATTTACTCACCTCCCAGATTTTCAGTTACCGAAGATCAGTATGAGAAGTTCTACAAATCGCTTGGATCTTGTTTCGTGGCAGCTGGTGACTACAATGCAAAACATACGTACTGGGGATCGCGTCTTGTTACACCTAGAGGTCGAGCCTTGTTCAATACAATTTCAAAATGGGCTTAGATGTCATTTCGAGTGGGGAGCCTACTTACTGGCCTACTGACGTAAGACAAATTCCAGATGTTATAGATTTTGCCGTCACGAAAAATATTCATAGGGACTTAATTCATGTAGAGGCCTCTCTAGATCTGTCCTCCGATCACTCTCCAACAATAGTTACAATTTTCAACCCACTAAGGAATGATTTAACTAACTCATATGTGAAGATGATTAATGGAATCAACTGGCTGGTATTCAAAAAATATCTTAGTAGTCACTGCGTAGAAAACATTCAGCTTAGATCATGCGATGATATTGAATTTAACATTGCCAATCTTAACGAAAATATTAAACAGGCTGCTGAACACGCCACTACCTCCTATCCGCAGACCGGCTTTAACAGAATTTATTCTACGGAAATTGAACGTCTTGTATGTGAAAAAAGGAGAGCTAGAAGAGAATGGCAACAACACAGATCACCCCTAAATAAAATCAGACTTAAAGAATGTGCTAAACGACTCAAAGAGCTGCTATCGTCGGAAAAAACTGCACTACTGGAAAAGTATTTAGAAGGTCTTGATGTAACGTCCGCATCTTATTACTCTTTATGGCGCGCTACTAGAAATCTTAATCGACCCGTTGATCTTAAATCACCATTGCGTACTGCGACCGGAGGCTGGGCAAGAAGTGATAGTGAGAAAGGTAACTTATTTTCTGAGCATTTAAAATCTGTATTCACTCCCAATTCATGTACGGGTGCTGCTGATTTACCATGTGTAGTTTCTCTACCCCCTCGTCCCTTAAGGTTTAAGATGCGTGAAGTACAAAAAGTAATTGCTGAACTCAACCCGAAGAAAGCTCCAGGTATTGATGGCATTAGTAACAAAATGCTCATGAACTTGCCTCATATTGCAATAAGAATCCTACTATTTACTTTTACTGCTATTTTAAGAATGCAGTATTTTCCACATAACTGGAAACTGGCCAAGATCAAAATGATTCCAAAGGCGGGCAAAGATCTTACCAAGACTGAGTCATATAGGCCTATAAGCTTACTATCTACAATCTCAAAGCTTTTCAAAAAGCTGCTCATGACTTAATTGTCCAAAATTTTAACTGATAATGGGTGCATCCCGGACCATCAATTTGGCTTTAGAAGTCAGCACAGCACGATTGAACAAACGCATAGACTGGTCCAAGTTGTAAGAAGAACATTTGAAGAAAAGAAGTATTGTTCTGCTCTCTTTATTGATGTTTCTCAGGCGTTTGATAAAGTATGGCACGAAGGCCTAGTTTTAAAATTGAAGACATATCTGCCAATAAACATTCAAAAGCTTTTGGAAAGTTATATTATTGATAGGAAGTTCACTGTTGTGGAAGAAGAGTTCACGAGTGTGCCCGACACTATATCTTCTGGTGTGCCCCAGGGTAGTATTCTGGGTCCTGTCTTGTATTTAATATATACTTGTGATATGTCTGTGGGCAATAATATCCATATTTCTACTTTTGCCGATGATGCAGCCTGTATGAGTGTGCACGAAAACCCTTATGAGGCATCCCGCAATCTCCAGGAACATATCACTCAGCTGGAAATATGGTTGAACTTATGGAGAATTAAAGTCAATGAACAAAAGTGTGTCCATATAACGTTCACCCTAAGAAGAGATACTTGCTCTCCCATTCGAATCAACAATCAAAATATTCCTCAACATTCCCAAGTGAAATACCTTGGTATACACCTTGATCGAAGACTTACATGGAAACATCATATTGACTCTAAGTTAACTCAGATGAAACTTAAGTTAACTCAAATATATTGGTTGATTGGCAGAAATTCAACACTCAGCCTAGACTGCAAACTTTTATTATACAAGTCGCTTTTGAAGCCAATATGGTGCTACGGAATTCAGTTATGGGGCACTGCTTCAGCTTCCAATGTCGAGAGAATCCAACGAAGGCAAAACAAAATTTTACGGTTAATAACATCGGCTCCATGGTACATCCTAAACTCTATTATACATCGTGATTTAAATATGCCACTAGTGACTGAAGAAATTGCAATATACGCAGGCAAATATTTAACAAAACTCGAATCACATCCTAATCCGCTTGCTCGTAATATTTTGAACTTTACTGGACACGTCCGCTTAAAAAAGAGGGACACACGGGCTCTTATACCTAACACTCCAGATGGGACTACTTGAAAATACTTTCCCCCCCCTTTTTTTTTTTGATTATCACTACTAATGTATTATTTATAACTACCACTAAGTTTATGTCCGACACTGGTCGGGCCTAATAATTTTTTTTATAGATTTAAGATTTGAATACTTATTGTTAGTTCATATATGAAGATACAATAAATAAATACATGCATTAAAAAAAAAAAAAAAAAAAACTTTGGAAAATTAATGCTGAAATACGACATTAATCACTACTCAACATATAGCCGCATGAAAGCATCAATAGTACAACGATTTAATAAAACATTAAAAGGAATGATGTGGAAAGAATTCAGCTTTAATAGTTTATATAAGTGGATTGATATATATAAAGATTTACTTCATGCATACAATTAAAAATTAAAGTCAACGCAACAAATGAGAAAAAGTTGCTAAACACTGTGTACAATCATTTGAAGATGTATAAAATGTCAAAATTTAATGTTGGAGACCATGTACGCATAAGCAAACATAAGCATACTTTTGAAAAGGGCTACACACCAAATTGGACAACAGAAATTTTCACAATCAAAAAAGTTCAAAATACATAGCCTACAACATACATATTACAAGATTATCTTGGAAATCCTATTAAAGGTGGATTCTATGAAGAAGAAATTGCAAAAACTAGATATCCAAATACATATCTAGTTGAAAAGGTTCTTAAAACTAAAGGAGAGGAGGCATATGTTAAATGGTTGGGGTTTTCTAGTCAACACCATTCTTGGATAAGTAAAGATATATTGTAGTTGGAGTAAAACAACATCAACAACAGCATTACTTGCATTTAGTACATAATGTAATAATATATATATATTAATAATAAAAAATAAATCGGTTTTATAAACAATATTGCAGTAGTTTTGTTTATTTGCAATCAGATTGTCATAATGTCAATAACACTTACTTTGAGCTCTATCTCATCAGACTTATCTGCAAATTACTTCCCTCCTATCGAGTGAAATGGAGCATATGAGTGCGCTCTAACTGCTTTTCATTCATACAAAAGTATACCGAATGTAGACGTCTATAACAATATGTTTCACATAGGAGAACACACAATTAAAATACCAATTGGATCTTATGAATTAAATGATATAGTCGATTACTTAGATAAACGATATAAAGACTGCAGTCCAACAAATAAAATTTGAATAGAAGCTAATAACAATACAATGCAAGTTAGAATTAATAGCTCTACAGATTTAATAGATTTTAATAAAGAAAATACAATTGGAAAACTTTTGGGATTTAATACTAAAATCTTGACTCCAAACCATGATCATTACTCAGATCTTCCAGTCAATATATTTAAGGTAAATCTCCTGCGAGTTGAAAGCAGTATCGCTGTTAATACATACATGAACATTTCCAAGGCACATATACTACGTGAATTTCCGATTAATGTTTCTCCAGGCTATAAAATAGATGAAATCCCTAGAAATCTGATTTATTCACCAGTTAACTCTCAAGAGATTAGTTCACTAGCTCTACGCGTGGTTGATCAGCACGGTGACCTAATAAATTTCCGAGGAGAGGAAATAACCATTCGCATACATTTGAGACCAACTAAATAATGATAATATATAACACAAGCATATCAAAAAATAAAGCTGTATATAATTCTAAGACTATACTAGAACCTAAGCGACAGTTGAAGAGATCAGACAATCGAAAAAATCTAACTTAAACAAATCAAAACTTTCTCAAGTCTTTAGATTTAAAATTGAAAACGAAAAAATGAATTCCATAATGGATGTACTAGATAAACCATTATCTGATAAGAGCATAATCAAAAAGGACTATCATACATATGTACCATATCTACAATCATACAACAATAATGATGAAATACGTACTTCAATACAAAATCAAGATTTGTATGTATTGCCCGGTGAAAGTTACTATGTGGAAGGATTTGTTGTAGATGATAAAAGCTCAAAATCCTCTGACTTAAGCTTTAAATTAAAAAAACAACTTTGTAGCGTATCTCTTTGATGAAATACGTTATGAACTTAATGGTATTGAAATTGATCATACAAGGTATTTAGGACAGACAAGCTCAATAAAAAATCTGATTTCTTTATCACCAACGGAGAGCATTGTCATGCAAAATGCTGGATGGAACAAAATTGATAATTTGAATATTGAAAATGGATATTTTAATTTCTATGTTCCACTTAAAATGCTCTTAGGATTTGCCGAAGATTACAATAAAATAATACTAAATGGTAAACATTAATTAATACTCTTGCGTAAAAAGAATGATGAAGATCTTGTACAATCGAGCACTTCTACTGACAAACCAAAACTTACAATTTCGCTAATCTCATGGAGAATTCCTCATGTACACTTATCCGATCATAGTAAATTGAATATGATTAAAATTATAAACAATGCTGCTGCTATACCAATAGCATTCCGCAGTTGGGATTGTAATGTAAATCCTTAATTAACTACAGGAACTAGCCACATCTGGAATGTTAAGATGGCTGCAAGTAGAGAACGACCCCGTTTTGTATTGATTGCATTCCAACAAGAAAACAAGTTTGTTCATTGCGATCTCACTAATCTAAAAGTACATTTGAATTCAGTTTCATATCCATATGTTGATCTTAACATAAAATTTAAAAATGGACGCTACGCAATTCTATATGATATCTATGTAAGATTTCAACAAAACTATTATATGAAGGAATCACAACCTCTTCTAACTTCTCAAGAGTTTAAAAATAACGCACCCATTATTGTAGTGGATGTTAGTTATCAAAACGAAACACTTAATAATGGGCCAATTGACATAAAAATTGAATTTGAAACAGCAACAAATATTCCACCCAAAACATCAGCTTATTGCATTCTTATTCATGATCGTCTAATTGAATGCATACCTATAAGAGGACAAGTTCGTAAAATCTTATAAATTAAAAAGATGAAAAATAGTATAGTTTTCATAGACATGCAAGGTTTCAAAAGTAATGCAAATGATTTTATTGCAAAAGAACTCGCAATCGTTTTTAACAATAACCAACACATCAATTTTATCATAAAACCTCCTTTTGACCTTAAATGTTTATCAACAAAAAAGCAAAGAGAAGCAAACTGGTTAACAAAACATTATCATCATCTAAGCTGGAACGATGGGACTGTTTCATTTAAAAGCATTTGCGAATTTTTAAGAGCTAATGTGGGTGATTCATATATCTATGTTAAAGGCGAGGAAAAGAGGCAATGGTTAGAAAAAATGGTGCAAAAAAATGTTTTTAATATTGAAGATATTGGCTGTATCAACTTTAGTCAAATGGGGATGAAATATCCGGGTCTATTTTATTGCAGCTATCACTTCAATGGTATTTGTGCTTTACGAAATGCAATCTTATTTGAAAAAGAAACATCAGAATGAAAACAAATTGGCATGAGTTATTTGTTTAGTATATTATTTGTTTTATTTTAAACATATATATTAATATATGTATGTTGATATGTTACAATCTTAAATTTAATTAAAGTGTATAAATAAAAATTTTGTAAAAACTAAATAGTAATTATATTTATGTTAAAAATGTATAAACTTATGTATATATAAAAATAATATTTAAATAAAAAATATAAAAATAAATACGCAAAAATATATTTATATATATATCTCAAAAGTGAATGAATGAATGAACGTAATACATAAGCATTTGAATGTAATACATAAACATAAAAAAAATATTTGGAATAAATATACATTCACGATTAAATATTGTATGTATTTTTATTAATTAATTAATTCTTTTGTAATATATGTTATAGATCACTGTATATATATATATAAAAATTTCAATAGGTTACTCAACTACCATTGAGTCACTAACTCGATCTCTATAATGACCCCAAGCTCTTGTTTTTACATGATCTTCCAAAATATTTCTTTTATCATCATTTTAGTTAAGGACTACTTTAAATAGCTTTTGTGTGTACAGGTTGTGAGTTTTTGATCTAATCAAATACATTTCATCTGATATCACTTTCTGATCAAATAAACAATTTTTATAATCGTTTAGAGTTAACTTATTGACGGCAGATTTTTTAACTCCTTTAGATTTTTTTACTTCTTCAGAGCTATGGGTTGAAAATGAGTACATTTTGGATCTTAAACCTACAAACTGTGTCATTTTATCACCCTTATTCTCATCCTTCAACATTCCTAAAACCTTTTTATTTGCTAGAGGTAAGCTAAACTGATTCTTTTCAGAATAATCCGAAGTATCAAAATTGGAATCAATATCATTACGAATATCATCATAAAAAGCTTCAGTTTGAATCGTGTAGATAAAAGAGTCTGTATCCATATAGTTAAGAGAAATTTTATCTTTAAACTTTTGTTTCATGTAGCCGTAGTGGAAGTCGTACACCTTCCACTTAGATAATTCTAAAACTGCTAGACCTATATATGTGGGTTTATCGTAATATGGTTCCATTTCTTTTAACTCAACTGCATACATATTATCCCCAAATTTTATTAAACTTAAAAAATTCGGTTTAGAAATCAATACCTTCAATCCCAAATGATTTCTGTTTGTAGTTTCCCACTCTGTCGCAATATGGATAACTTTTCTTTTATCTACGTTTTCCATCGTCTTCCCATAAACCGCATTATTAAGAAGCTTAAAAAAGTCCTTCTCAAATGCATTTTTGGCATTCGTACGATATGAAGTATTTAGGTCAATGTATTTTTTAAGCCAAGGGGACTGCTTAAATCTTAATATTCTGTGTATTTTATGCAATACAAGCCCGTTTGAAATACATCGAAGCAAGATTTTATGATGAATAACATAATTCTTTTTGAAGGTAAAGTCTGCTATTAACTTTTTAGTATTATACTGTGTTGTTCTTTTGTTTTGGGGGCAAAAAGGGAGGTCATTATGATCGTCATGAAGTGAGTCTGGATACTCAATATCTACTTCCAAATAGTAACCGACTTCTGGTGTATTAGTAACTTCATTGATATTAAAGGCTTCAATTTCACTAGAACTTAACCATTCGAATCCTCCATAAGGTAAAGGTTGAGACATTGCCCAACCATATAAATTGTTAGGATCTAAATACATCAAATATTCTGAAGGCTTATTATTATCAAAATCATTCATGTATTTGTTGTTAGATTTTGAATATCTTTTTGAGCACTGCACTAGCCCACCCCTTATACCATTTTGAACAAATGAATGCATTTCACAGTCTGTTATTAGCTCTAAAGTTACTTCTGTAGTCCCCAACATGGCATCCCATGATAGTCCTGGTGCAGTATAATAATGAGCTGGATCTAGATTATAAATACTCTTATATATTTTTTGAAAAATTTCAAAAATATCTGTAAGAAGTAAGACATCAGTTTTGAGGTAAAGCTCAGTATAATCCAGAAGGTTTCTACAATCGAACTCACTCAAGACTTTTTGTGCATGTTCATAGTCATCAACAGAACATTCATCATTGCTTAATATATTAAAAAAGTTCTGTCTACTTGGAAGTTCAGTTTCATCAAACTTTAAAATAGAGTCCATATAAGAGTATGGATACACTCCTTTTCTTCTTAATAATTGAAATTGGTTGGCATTTGGAAATATTTCACGAACTGTATGCCAATCAGAAACATCAAGATTTTTTGCTAAAGAATCTAGACTTGAGGCCATAAACCTGAAAGAGTCTATAAAGCGTATTTCGAATCCATGATTCTTTTTTAATGAAATATAAACTGAGAGGGATATATAACGCTCTTTGTTTAGGGGTATAACTTTTATGGTAGCATTTTTTATTCAAGAAAGATGATGAAAAAAGAGACGTAAATCATACGCAGAAAGATTGTGAAAAAGAACAGGTATAAAATTAGTTTCTCTATAATTTAAATTGCATACATTATGAGCTGCACCACGATAACTACCCGTAAGATGACAGTGATCTATAACTTTATCATTAGTCAATTCTTTTTTACAAATATGGCACATTTGTGCATTATTGTGATCTTGTATATTTTCGGTAGTCATATTAATGCATTTAGTTTTTGACAAATGTTCATCAAATATGCTTGATGCATCTTCCACTATTTTTTTAACAAACATAGCTGCCGCATCTTCACCAAAGTAATACCTATGCATATTATATTCTTTCCTAAAGCTACACTTGACATAGTAGCTGAATGCACAAGCAATATGCTTTTGAATGTTTGTAGTATTACTACTTTTTTGTCAACTCTTTGTAAAATTGACTCAAAATCAGCATAAATTAAAAATGGAACTTCCATCTGTTTCTGAAAGTTTTAGAAGCTCTTGAAGACATCTTCGGGCTTAGACATTTTGACGACCTTCTTTGAACAAATGTTCTTGTGATGTTTATAAACATATTCATCATGTGTGTGGTATAAACAGGTGTTACAAAGAAAGATTTTAGAAGTGTGTGATGTAATGCTGGATCGTAAAAGTCTAAAATTGAAAAGTATATATATAGTATATATATATATATATATATATATATATATTGATTATTAGAAAAGACTTACTTTGAAATATCTTTGATATACACATAGTGGAAGTTTTCATTTGAATTCAGCAAAAGTAGGTTTATATGATTTTGTTTTTCTCCACTAGTTACATAATATGGTCCTATTAGTGATGATTCATTATGTCCAAAAACGTTTACACTAATATCATTCTGCACTTTTTTAGTTGTTTTAATGGAAGTGGAAAATCTAACCCTTTAAAATTGATTTCTAAGCCCGCTAAAACAATCATTTCACTTCTTATGTTTTCAATGTTATACGAGTAGTGAAATTTTCTTTGTGCCACACTTAGCATATCATCTTGATATAAAGCAGCAACTAAGCACCATTTGAAGCAGTAAATATCATCATTCTCGATATTGATGCATGCTCCTTTATTAGCTATAGCTTTTGGCAAGGGTATGAAATATGATCCTCTTATAATCGATGACTTGTTAATATTTATTTCAAGCAATTTTATACAGATTAAAGTCCATCCACTGTCTCTCTCTCTCTTGAAATTCATCCATTTTTATAGTAATTTCATTCACATGTTTCCTGTATAATTCTTCGACATCATCCGAAATGGTGACTAATGCCATTTTTGATATGTGCACCAGTGGAGAAACAATCATATCATCATTCTGCAGTTTCATGTATTCACATGTTAACTCAAAATTAAATTTAAATGTAACATGCTTCCTGCTACATTCATTTAGTTGTTTAGTCACAATATTTCTTGCATTTGAGAAAAATTCTTCTGGAAACAATATTCCTTAATTTTTATTTATGAAGGAATATACTTCAATCCTCCCATTGAAGTCGCTGCTGATCTTTGTCAGGTCATTGCTAATATTAACTTTTTCAGAATTTCTCTTATGCCGTGTGGTTCTAATATGAGCAGTCCATGATGAAAAAGCAATCACCTCATTGCAAGCATTGCAATGTCTGCATAAAATATTCCTTGTATTCTCCATCCTGACAGAAGAATGCGTTTTTATATGATCCCTCAGCTTACCATGCGACATGAATAGCTTTTTGCAAACACTGCAATGTAGCTTCATATGCACGTCCAACATTTTGAAACTGCTAAGAGTCATCGAGCAAACTGAGCAAATTGTGGAATTCATTTCTCTTTAATTATTGTTGCTATTATTTTTTAACACAATTTCAATAATAATAGTTTTACACTGCTTTAATTACTTTTTTATTTTAATTCACTATAAAAATTTTACAAATTTGTAATAAGAATATGTATTTACTTATCAATGGACACCGCTTTAAATGGATTGTACATAACAGGAGTACTACAGCACACTAATCAAAGTTGAAATATTACTTTTCATTAAGTGCGATCAGAACTGTTCACTGTGAAGTAATGGCATACAAATTAGAAGAAGAAAAAATATAAAATTTTTATAAAACCATATAAAAGCTAAATTTATTAGAAAGCAATAGGAAGCAACGCTGTACAGACTTCCCCACCCCTTCTAGAAGGGATATAGTTTCATGTTGCACAGCAAACGGAAAACCCTAACCTTTCACAATAAAAAGATTTCAACAATCGCGAAACCTATGGAAGAACAAATAAGAGCTAGCAGACATATACATACATAATTTACGTAATTATGTATACCTATATGTATGTATATAGCTTCACTTTGCACAGAAAACTGAAAACCATAACCTTCCCCAACAAAAGTGACAAACAATCGCAAAAGCTATGACGACACTTCTTCAAATCAAAACTATTGAACAAGCCAAACACACACACACATACATTATGGCACATAAATTGGGGCTGGGAGTACATGTCTTCTATCATAATAAAATATGCTGTGATCCCATATTTCTTATTTTCATTTTTTACTTTATGCTTTATGCTATACAAATATGTACATAGAAAAAAATCGCTGAATTTGCTACAAAACATCAAATTCTAACAAGATCCAGCCAAACTAAATTTGCATAGCAAAATATACACACGCATGTTTGAACATGCGTATTAGAAAAAAAAGTATCCGATAAACATACCAGGAACGATAAAAAATAGAGCATAAAACCACATGACGACTAAAAAGTTCTCTTGAATATTATAAAATGGGAAAAAAGCAATATCAGCACATTTGAATAAGTATGTATGTACATATGTAAATATGTATGTTTGTATATATGTATGCATAAAATCAAAAATTGTCAAGTACGCATATGAATGTAAAGGGTGTTTTTTATTGAGGTATAGAACTTTAAGTTGGCATCACTTTTTTAACTGGTGGCCATTTTGTTAGCTGTCAAGTGATTAATATTTAGTTTGGTTTGTCATTTTATCATAAACAGACAAAACTTGACAAAAAAACAACGCTTGCAAATCGTGCAAATTTATTTCGAAAATAATGGTTCAGTTCGCGAAGTTTACCACAAGCTCCGTCCATTTTATGGTCGACATAATCGTCCATCAGAGCAATTAATTCGGTTAACCATGGATCGTTTTCGCACTACGTTTACTCTATGTGATAATACGCATCCGCAGAGACGTCGAACAGTGCGCACCGAAGAAACAATTGTCGCTGTAGAGCAAAGTGTTGAAGAGGACCCGAATGAATCGATTCACCACCGTGCACAGCAATTGGAGCTTTGTCCATCAACTTTATGGAAGATTTTGCGCAAAGATCTTGGCTTGCGACCTTACAAGATCCAGCTTGTGCAAGAATTAAAGCCGCGAGACCATGCAATCCGTCGTGATTTTGGTGTATGGGCCGAAAATGAGATTGATCTCGATGCTGATTTTCATCGCAAAATTTTGTTCAGTGATGAGGCTCATTTTTGGTTGAATGGCTACGTCAACAAGCAAAATTGCCGCATTTGGAGTGAAGAGAATCCACATGAGACCCTTGAGACGCCATTACATCCACAAAAACTGATTGTTTGGTGTGCTCAATGGGCTGGTGGAGTCATTGGGCCATACTTCTTCCGAAATAATGCTGGAGAGTCAGTTACCGTTAATGGAGACCGGTATAGAGCCATGATAACCGACTATTTTATCCCCGAATTGGATATCATGAATGTGGATGAGTTGTGGTTCCAACAAGACGGCGCTACATGCCACACAGCGCACGTCACAATCGATTTATTGAAGGAAACATTCGATGAGCGCATAATTTCGCGGAATGGACCTGTCAATTGGCCACCAAGATCGTGTGATTTGACACCATTGGATTATTTTCTTTGGGGATATGTGAAGTCGCTCGTCTACGCCAACAAACCAGAAACGTTAGGGGACTTGGAAGCCAACATTCGTGGCGTTATTGCCAACATACGGCCCCATATGCTCGAAAAAGTGGTTGAAAATTGGACCTGTAGAATTGGCTTTATTCGAGCCAGCCGCGGCGGCCACATGCCCGAAATCATATTTAAACATTAATGGCATAAAATTATCCTTCCAATAAAGCCAAATTGATGGACATTTAAACGATTTTCTTGTGTTTTATTTCAATTTGAAGCTCTATACCTCTAAAAAAAACACCCTTTATATACATATGAATGTATGTATGTACATATGTATATATGTACTCGTAAACCAAGCGCTTCCGTTCAGAGTAATAGAAAAAGAAAAAGAAATAACAACAGCAGAAGCAATCGGCATCAGCAAACAAATTTGAGCTAGGAGTACAGCTATTTCAGCACGTTAAACCATTCCTATGATCCCCAAAAATTATTGAACTACACACACGCATTTACATTTACTTACTTACATACATACACGTATACAATTACCACACAAGCAATTCAACTAGATCAAACGCTAAAAAGTGACCACACACACACACACACAAAATATAAAAAGTAAAGAACAAATAATAGAAGTCCCAGTTCACACTATACGTGTACTTTCAATATGTTTAGTTTTTTAAGTCAAGAACTCAAGCATACTTAAAACTATATATAAAAGATATGAACTCAAAAATAAGACTTGTTTTGCGAGGACGCTGATGAAAGTTCAAACAAGAAAAAGTGATAAGCCTAGCAATAAGGCTTGCGTAGTGTGAACGGGGACTAAGTGTGTAGATCAAGGAATATAGCAGCATGCAAATTTTTTACTGGGGGAGTATCTATTCTAGCACGAGAAAAAATTAATCCATACATAGAATATTAAAAATTACAAATACATACATATGTACACATACAACTAAGCGCTATCAATTATGCAAAAGTTCCCGCAAAATCCATCTATTTCTAACACTATGGGTCTTATGCAAAAAAACTTAATAAGGCTTTGCAAAGCAATGTTAAGTAAAGTTGTATTCTAAAAAAAATATTGTATAAAAATTCTAAAGTAGGCACCCACGTTTGTTAAGAATGCTTTAAGTTGATATTTCCAAAATGTGTATTTTGTACCTCAAATATTTTTACTAATATAACACATACTGATTCATTTTACATCTGAAAATGAAGCTAGAAGTGCCTGCTCTTATCTTAAATTTATTATTTCTGTCATGTAATGGGAAGCATCACCAAATTATCCAACTGGTTCGAAATACATAGCAAGATCCATAAAAAAAATATTAAAATATATACAATTATATAAAAAAGTTTTAGTGATGTACATACAATCAAAACAAATCGAAAAAAGCTGGATATTCAAATACTCGTTTCATTCGAATAAAACAAATTGTGATAATTTGTCACATTTTTTTACTTTTACTTCATGGTTGTGTTTATCTGTTTTCCTGCTATGTCAGAAGCTCATATTTTTTAAATTAGGTTGCTTTACTTCAAGATAATAAAAATTTATTTAATAAAATAAAAAAAATATTTGAATACCCGAATGAAATTGTATTCAATATTGTACATCATAAGCTGTGAATTGGTTGTTGAACACGGTGGTGTTACCAGTATTTATTATTAAATCACAAAATCTTTAAAGTTGTCTTTTGCATATGATTTTTTAACAAAGCTATGTTAGCCTTAAAGTGCTTATCAACTACTATGAACTTTAAAGCTAAAGTAAAATATTTTTTTGCATGAGGGGGTATATCTATACCTCTCTGATACGGGCACACATAGATCCAACTCTAAAAATGTACACACCCACTACATAATTTTTTGTAGTAGGAGAGCGAGCATGTATACTAGACCGAACTTTTTTTGTATGGGAATTTTTTTTTTTGCAAAAAAAAGTGTCCCGCCCCCTCAAATCGTTCCTTTTTACGCCAATAGTTAAATTCCAAAATCTTAGCCTGATTGCCTTAGGTTAAGGCGTGGCACATGCTCACTAAAGTGGCTAAAACTGGTTTATATTGACTTTTCAAGAGACAATTCACGAAAATATAAGTAAAATGTTTCATATATATTTGTAATATATTATTTTATTGCAGTTAACTTACGTTTAATGATTTCATTTGATTTCGTTTTTGAAGTTCTGTTTGCATTCACACAGCAAGGCATTTGTCTTCGGCAAATGCTCACGATTTGTTGTTGTTTACGTTGATTACGGACAACACCAAAGCGTGTGTAACTCAGTACATCGAACACAGTTCCCCATTCTTACTTCTTGCCTTCCTCTCAAACGAACTCGTGTCTTGCAAGACAAATGAAATACAACTCTGTAAACATATATTTGATTGCTAAATAGAATGTTGGCAACAACAGAGTAAAGTCAACCACGTGGCAATTAAAAGTGTAAAAAGTGATGTGTAGCCATTTTGAGCTTTGAGTCATAGAAACATTATTGCTATAAAGAGAATTAATATTGATGGTATTTGCAAAATGGACACAAGAGCTAGTGAAAAAATTTATTTATTAGGATGTGACGAAAGCCAAATTGTTGGATCTAAGCTGCCTTCCAATGGACAAGTTTTGAAAGTTTTGTTTTATAACATGCGCAAAGTGAAATTGGATCTTCGTTCAAGTGCATATCTGGTTATCAAAGAGGCCGAAATTTTTTGGAATAAAGCCCGTATTCCAGTTCGTCAAATTGATAGAAGCGTTCAAAAAGTTGAAGCTTTGTATCACCAATGGAAAAATCTACAAAAAACGTGCAAACGCAACACACCACTTCAAAAAAGGCGAGAAGACGAGTTTATTAAAAATATGAAAAACTTATTTGACATTGCGCACGGAAATGCATTAGATTTAATTAAAATAGAAGAAGATAAAGAGTTTTTGAAGAATCAACGTAAAGAAGGTAGACCTGGTGCAATGGTTGGATGCGATCGTTCATTATTTGAAAAAGAAAAGCGAAGAAATATTCGTATTGAGAAAGAGGTAATGCGAAAAGAAAAGCAGGGCGAAGAACAATTCCAAGTATTCCTGACAGCGAATGATTTGAGTGACAATACAGAAGAACTAATTGATGAATACGATAGTGATGATAATACTGATCAAACTGCTAACTGTAACTCGCAACAAAAAACCAGAAAACGAGGAATAAAACATTTTATCACTTCCAAGCTTGTTGCGACCTTAGACAAGTGCAAGGTAAGCGACAGGGACGCAGTACGTATTCTGATAGCTGCGGCTGAAGCATTGGAACATGATATCAGTACATTAGTAATAAGTAAGACATCGATACGGCTTTGCCGTAAACAATTTCGTTCGGAAACTGCTGCAAATCTGATGATGGATTTTAAAAACAAAGATATAAATCAAATAACGGTACATTGGGATGGAAAAATTTTACCATCGATCACAGGAAATGCAAAAGTGGACAGATTACCAGTTGTGATAACAACAAATGGCATTGAACATCTACTTGGAGTACCTGCCCTGTCAGCTGGTACTGGAAAAGAACAGATGGACGCCATACTCAAACTATTAAATGAATGGAATCTAACAGAAAAGGTATTTAAAAAACAATTTCTTATAACAGTAAATATAAACAACATTCTTTCCAAACAAGGTACAAGCTTTATGTTTTGATACTACAGCGACAAATACAGGTAGATTACAAGGTACTTGTATTTTATTAGAACAACACCTCAATAGAGAATTGTTATATCTCCCTTGCCGTCATCACATATATGAACTCTTGCTGAAAAGTGCTTTCGTGAAATATGATTTAAAATTAAGTGGACCATCATTAGATATTTTCCAGCGTTTTAAAAAATATTGGCCCAAAATCAATCAACAAAAATTTGCAAGTGGAATGGTGGATAAAAAAATAAACCTTGCGCTTAACAAAACTGAACAAGATCAATTAGCTCAATTTGCTCATAACTATGTCACTATACAACATCCCAGGGCAGACTACAAGGAGTTATTGGAATTGAGTCTTATATTTCTTGGTCGAAACACAGAACCTGTAAGGTTTAAATCACCTGGAGCGATGCATCATGCCCGATGGATGGCTAAAGCGATATATACGCTTAAGATTTTTCTTTTCCGCCACCAATTCTCAATGTCATCAGATGAAGCAAATGCTATACAAGATATAAGTGTGTTCATTTTGAAAATTTATTTGAAACCGTGGATTGAAACGCCAATTGCCGCGAAAGCACCGTTAAATGATTTAAATTTTATTAAAAATATTATTAAATTCAATGAATTGAATGAAATAATAAGCAATGAAGTAACGAGCAAGTTTTCGAACCACTTGTGGTACCTGACACCAGAAGCAGCATGGTCGGAAGTGTGTTATAGCCCAATGTATGGCGGTTAATTCTTGCTCAATTGTTGATTTATTACTTTCACCTTTAGTAAGTGTTTTTGAAGCATACGCTATTGGTAAATGTTTACCTTCGTGTTCTTGTGTTAAAACTGCTCCACAAGCGTATTTACTTGCATCTGTGGTTATGCAAAATTCTTTATTAAAATCGGGGTATTGTAGTAATGTGGGGCTTATTAACGCTTTCTTTAGGTATTTAAATGCAAATTCACAATCTTTTGTCCATTCGAATGGAACATTTTTCTTGGTTAGTTTTGTTAAATGTCTTGAATATTCAGAAAAGTTTTTAATAAATCTCCTGTAATAGTTGCAAAAAGCTACAAATCTTCTTGCACTATCAGCATCTTGCGGTGTTGGATAATTTTCAATTATCGAGTATTTACTATCATCTGGCAATATTCCTTTGTCTGTACATTTATGACCAAGATATGTTACTTCTTTCATAAAAAATGAACACTTTTCAGGATGAAGTTTTAGGTTGTATTTGCGACATAAATCGAAAACGTCTTTCAGATTTGAGAGCATATGTGTCTCTGAGCATCCCAAGACAACTAGGTCGTCCATATAAAGAAATGCTTGATCTGGTTTTAAACCACTAAAAGCAGGTGTCGTCATTCTTTGGAATGAATTTGGAGCTATTTTTAGGCCGTAGGGTAGCCTTGTAAATCTGTATGAACCATTACTGGTGGAAAATGATGTAAAGTCTCTTGAATTTTTCTCCAAACTAATTTGGTGAAATCCTGACATAAGGTCTAAGCAAGAAAAATACTTTGCTCTGCCGAGTTGGTCTAGAATATCGTCAATTCTAGGTAATGGAAATTTATCAGCCACTAGTTTCTTATTAATTTGCCTATAATCTATTACAAATCTCCATCTTTTATTTTTTGAATTTGGTAATGACTTCTTGGGTACCAATAGGATTGGACTATTGTATTCAGAGTGTGAAGGTTCGACTATTTTGTTGTCTATTAACTTTTTTTACTTGTTTATCAATTTCTTCTTTGTGTGCGTGTGGAATGCTGTAATTTTTAATGTATACTGGTTGTGTATCTTTTATTCTCAACTTTTGTTCATAGAAATTGTTAGTAGTTATTGCTTCTGTTTCTAAACCGAAAATATCGCAATATGAAGCGCATAATGTTGTTAAAGTATTATTGAATTGTGGTGGAAAATTTCCTTTTAAAAGTTTTAGAATTTCTTTGTTTCTATTTATTTTTGTTTTATAATTGTTTTTAACTATATCATAATTTGAGATGTTTTCGGTTTTGATTTTGCTTGTTTAATTTTGCTAATATTGTTGTTAGTATTTAGGATACGAATGAAAGCTTTGTTTGTTGTTACTAATGTGTTCGCTATGAAAACACCTGGTTCTATTTCTTGATTTGGGATTAGTAATTCATTATTTACTGATGTTAGTTTTACTTGACGTATGACTTCGGATCTCGGAGGTAAGATTATTTCATCACCAGTATTTGTGATTAGTATTTCTATTGGTGTTGTGATATTGAAAGAGCGTAGTACAAAGTAATCACAGTCATTATTGAAATCTAGAATGCAATTATATTTTTTAATAAAGTCCATGCCGATAATTCCGTCGCATGGTATTGGAAAATCATTTTCTACTACTTGTAAGTTATGTGGTATAAGAAAATTTTTGTGTTTTAGATCAAAAAATATGCTTCCAACGGAATGTATTTCACCCTGTCCTATTCCTCTTAATGTTGTTATCTTGTTAGTATTTATTTCATTTGGATGAAAATGTGAAATTTTTATTAGTGAGGTGTCTGCTCCAGTATCAATTAGTAGTGTTATTGGCGTTTTAGTTTTGTTTATTTGTAATTGAACGCAGAAACATAAGTTGAGATTTAAATTGTAGACATGTTTATTTATTGGATTTCTCTTAGGGGAACATCTAGGTTTTCCGAATCAATTTCGTTTGATTCTGTTGCTCTGACGTAACATCTGTTTCTACTGTTATTGTTTTGTCTCTGACTAACTACAGTGTTGCTATTATGTCTGTTGTTATAGCTGTTATAGTTGTTGTTACTATTATTGTTGCTATTATTTCTTGGGAAGTTGCTTCTTCCACGGAATCTTGTGTAATTACCTCGGAAGTTATTATTCCGAGTGTTTTGACGTTGTTTGTAGTATGGTATAGAACTTTGTTGTCCAGTTGCTTCTATGCAACTGTTGACAAATTTACTAATGGCATCATTCATGGTATTGAATTATCCTGCTTCCATGATATGTTTTACTTTATCGATGGTGCAGTTTTTCGTGATAGCTTTTACTGCCACTTGTGTGGAGTATTTAGTTGCTAATTCACATGGTATCCCGTCTGTAATGTAAGCACTTTCGAGGGATTTTGCAAGATTCTCAATTTCTGCACAATATGTATTTGCAGTTTTATTATTCTGTTTTATATTTTGTATTTTTGCCGTTATTACTTCTACTGATGCACCCTTTACTGTATTTTGTAACTTATTTATAATTTCCGAGATGGTTGACTCAGTGTTTATTAGATTTCTTGCGTTTCCTTTGAGTTTTGTTTTAATTAATGAAACTGCAGTTTTTCATGTGAGCCTTTAATAGATTCAACCAGTGATAGTGAGTCTATAAAGAAACGCAAGTTTTCAGATTTGCCATCGAAGTCTGTAATTAACTTCGAAGCTGTACTGAGAAATTCTACGACTGTTTGGCTCATTTCCTAACAGTTTTCATCATGTTTAGGGGGAAAAATTATTTTTATATCAGTTTGTTCATGTATTGTTTCTGGCAATTCAATTTGTATGTTTTTTTTTTGGCTGCTAGTTTTAGTATTTTGTTCCTAATATCATAAAAAAATGCGTCTGCTGCAGTTTTGTGTGTAGATGTTAGTCGCGCATAATTAGTATTAAGGATCACTCTTGTTTTTTCTAAGCAATCTAAAAGAATTTTAAAATGTTTATTTAGGGTGTCATGTTTTATTGGTCTGTCTATACTAAGACATTTATATGATTTTTAAAATTCTGTTTTAATATTTCTACATTTACTGAGGATAGTTTTCCAATCCATTCAGACTTAAACTTTATCTAAATCATTTGCCCTACTAATGTACTCCGTTTTGAGCGATCTTTTATGTGCTAAGTAAATTTTAAGCAGTAGATTAAGAGCTGTTATTATTGTAAGGATTAATATAAGTAGCCATATAGAGTTAATTTCTTCCTTGTGGTCAATAATTTCTACGTTATTGACAACATTTGCGTTGGGATGATCTACTTTAGATTCTTTTGCTCCCATTATATTGTCCTAAAAAAAAATTACCAATCTAGATATTTTCTCATTAACAACACTGTTTCTAATTCCACTTTTCGTCTGTTAATTACATCATCCCTAGTAGGGGTTCCTTCTATTCCTAAATCCTTCCACAGTTCAGTTAAAAATTTTATAGCTCCTTCAATTTCCTCTTCTTCGTATTCTACTGGGTTTTTTGGCCTAGCCTTATTTTTATTGTTATTTCTATTCATTGCGAAAACAAAAATTTCGAACAATAAAGGCCATTTACAAATAATTTTACCAAAGAGTATTTGTTAATATGTACATATGTATATATATTGTAGAATTATTATAATTTTTTTTTAAATAATGCAAGAAATTCTTATATAAGGATGTATGTATTTATTATAAAATTTTTACATATAAAGCCTCAAATTAAAATTTTTTTTGTTTGTGATTTTATTTCGGTTTTTACCGAACTTATTTTATCTATGATTTTTTTCAGCTCACCACCCTGAGCGTAATTTTGTTGGTGCATGAGAGCACGTAGTTCCGTCTTTAATTTGTTTTGTCGGCCACCTCTAGATTTTGTTGTGTTTGGTAAAGGGACTATTGGATATTTTGGCTTTTCTTCCTTCTTCTTTTTCGGCTTTATGGGTTTTGGGCCTATTGATAGAATTTCAGGTTTTTGGCTGGGATCTGCGCCGTCTCGTAGCTGCTTTTCCCAACGGGCTTCGGCTTCCGCTAAATCCTTCAAGATTTGAGTCAAATTTGGGTCCATTTAAGGAAAAACTAGAGATTGAGAACGGCTGTCGGTAGAATCTACTGGATGATAACGGAATCTACTATTGGAATGTGAAGTGCTGGCAGTGGTACCGCCGTAGTGGGTGTAACACTTAAGGCACCCTTCGATGTTAATGCTGCTTGTATGGCCGCTAGAGGATTTGTAGACAATACAATATTCGAAGTCACAAAAATGTTTTCCTTCTTGACGTGCTGTGACTGCTTTAGCTTCTTTAGTAACACTAGTTTGGTTTCTTCATTGCGCAAATCGTCATCATCTTGGCGAAAAATAATTAACAGGAATCCAACTTAGCATAAGCTCTGTATGTTGGATCCTATTGTCCTTTCTTATTTTTAGATAAAGGATAAGCAGATATGCTATGTATTCCTTTATTCTAAAAAATATGGCAGGATCGCCATATAAGCATGATCGTTTATTTAAATTGTTTTTGTTTATTTAGTTTCAGCTCTAGGCCGCAGTAATTTTCAGATTGCCATTAAAATTAAATTACTATATTATTATATATATATATATATATATATTACCATATATATATATATATTATATATATATACTACTTATGAGAATAAATCTTAACCCTACATATTGACATACTTATGTTGAAACATACGAACATGTATGCACAAAATAAAGTGAAATTAAATCTATTATGTACTTAAAATTAGTGCACATATTTTCGTGTGGAATCTGGCCGTAATATGATGCTTGTTTTAAAAAACAAATTCATTCTCACGATTGCGGCTGTTTAGGTGCCAACAATAAAAAACTCTTTCTTAAATTTGCCGTCGATGCACATTTGTACTTGGCCTTGAATAGTTGTCACTTGTACGGCTTCCACATTAGTGAAATATTAAAATCTTTTAATTGTACGTGCAGACGTTGAAAGTAATGCAAACATTAAATTAGATACTGCTACAGAATGTATGTATGTACATATATATGTACTCGTAAACCAAGCGCTTCCGTTCAGAGTAATAGAAAAAGAAAAAGCAACAGCAGAAGCAATCGGCATCAGCAAACAAATTTGAGCCAGGAGAACAGCTATTCCAGCACGTTAAACCATTCCTATGATCCCCAAAAATTATTGAACTACACACACGCATTTACATTTACTTACTTACATACATACACGTATACAATTACCACACAAGCAATTCAACTAGATCAAACGCTAAAAAGTGACCACACACACACACACACAAAATATAAAAAGTAAAGAACAAATAATAGAAGTCCCAGTTCACACTATACATGTACTTTCAATATGTTTAGTTTTTTAAGTTAAGAACTCAAGCATACTTAAAACTATATATAAAAGATATAAACTCAAAAATAAGACTTGTTTTGCGAGGACGCTGATGAAAGTTTAAGCAAGAAAAAGTGATAAGCCTAGCAATAAGGCTTGCGTAGTGTGAACGGGGACTAAGTGTGTAGATCAAGGAATATAGCAGCATGCAAATTTTTTACTGGAGGAGCATCTATTCTAGCACAAGAAAAAATTAATCCATACATAGAATATTAAAAATGACAAATACATATGTACACATACAACTAAGCGCTATCAATTATGCAAAAGTTCCGGCAAAATCCATCTCTTTCTAACACTATATCTATACCTCTCTGATACGGGCACACATAGATCCAACTCTAAAAATGTACACACCCACTACATAATTTTTTGTAGTAGGAGAGCGAGCATGTATACCAACTAAACAACCAACCCTTCTGATAACAGCACACACATGCATACATATATCCAACAATACATTTTTAGTAAGTGAGTATGTATGTATATCTACAGAAAACAAATTTCTATGATTACAATATTATTGATATGCATCCAATGGCGAACCTCTAAATCCCTAATGAATTCATATATATTGAACTGGAGCACCAAATTTCTATGATCATATATTATTAATACCAAACAACGAACCTACAAATCCCCTATTGATGGGATATCAGAAATTATAAGGCAACACCTCATTCTCTCTCTCTCTCTAATACAACAAAATATTAAAGTCAACGCCCACTCTCTCTCTATTACACACACACATACTCATTTCTGACGTCACAAACCATGACCTTACACAACACCCCAAGAGAGAAAGAGATAGATATAGTGTTAGAAAGAGACGGTTATTTCCATCCTCCATTACCTATCTACTTAGAAACAAATGAAGTTCGAAAAATAATAATTAAGTTAAATAAATTATCTTCTTTTGACTGAAAATTGGTTCGAACACAGTGCACTCAAAAACTTTACTTTTTTCTTCCACTTACAACAAGAAGAAACAAACTATCAAAGTACCCATATACAATTCTTGAAATGCCTCAAATTGTCTGTCCAGACTCATCTTCTGTTATGAATGCAATAAAAACATTTAAAAGTTCCGATCGGCCCTGATGGTATTCCAAATTGTGTGCTTATTAAATTTTCCCAATCGTTAGTTATGCTCTTATTTAACATATCTCTTTCCAATGGCTACTTCCCAAATATCTGGAAAAAATCATTTATTATCCTCTATTCAAATCTGGCAGTAAATCTAACATAGCTAACTACAGAGGCATAGCTAAATTGGGCGCTATACTAACACAAACGAGGTTAGAAAACTAGTTCGTTTAAAGTTTACCCAAATAGTATATACATCTAGGAGTTCATTATTAAAAGGGAAAGATATCTTGATGAAAACCGCGATGGATAACTTTAATATTAATGGAAAAATTGATTTAGATCAATTCTTACCAAGGCTAAAAAATATGGCTAATAATATTTGCATTCAAAAGTTGCAACCATCGCTTAGTGATAAAATATTTGAAAATACTTGAGTTAGTAAATGTAAAGAAATTGCGAACAATAAATAAAATAATTTAGAAATTGCGTTAACGGCAAAAATAAAGATAGTAAAAATAATGGCCACCAAGCAGTGGATCATCATGATTTTTACTTATTATTTCAAGTTGTTCTTTTTAATGTATTATAACACGCAAAAGACAACAACCATAAAATAAATTTCGAGGAATACTAACTTTAAATCTGTGATAATACATTATGATCCTTAAATTATTTTAAATTAATACATATACTTTTGTGCTAGATATCTATTAATAAAATTCCACCCCTGAAGAAGTTTGCAAAAAGCGGACGAAACGTTGGGAAAAACAAAAATAATGTAATTTTTATTTCCTATATGGAGAAAAATAGATGACCACAAATAGCCCGAAAAAATAACATAAAAATAATAACAACAAATTGGTCAGAAAACATAACTTAATTTAAACGAATCTGTTTTCTAACCTCGTTTGTGTCAGTAACTTCATATACGCGAGGCTTAATGTTTATTTGTTTAATGTTACAATTTGTATCAGTATTATCAATATTTTGATTTTTGTTTTGTAATCGTGTAGTGACTTGTACTATGTTAATGTGTTCACCCATATCTTTAATGTCACTAAAATTCATGCGTGATAGAGCATCGGCTCCACAGTTTTGTTTTCCTTGTAAAGGGTGTTTTTTTAGAGGTATAGAACTTCGAATTGAAATAAAGCACAAGAAAATCGTTTTAATGTCCATCAATTTGGCTTTATTGGAAGGATAATTTTATGCCATTAATGTTTAAATATGATTTCGGGCATGTGGCCGCCGCGGCTGGCTCGAATAAAGCCAATTCTACAGGTCCAATTTTCAACCACTTTTTCGAGCATATGGGGCCGTATGTTGGCAATAACGCCACGAATGTTGGCTTCCAAGTCCCCTAACGTTTCTCGTTTGTTGGCGTAGACGAGCGACTTCACATATCCCCAAAGAAAATAATCCAATGGTGTCAAATCACACGATCGTGGTGGCCAATTGACAGGTCCATTCCGCAAAATTATGCGCTCATCGAATGTTTCCTTCAATAAATCGATTGTGACGTGCGCTGTGTGGCATGTAGCGCCGTCTTGTTGGAACCACAACTCATCCACATTCATGCCATCCAATTCGGGAACAAAATAGTCGGTTATCATGGCTCTATACCGGTCTCCATTAACGGTAACTGACTCTCCAGCATTATTTCGGAAGAAGTATGGCCCAATGACTCCACCAGCCCATAGAGCACACCAAACAGTCAGTTTTTGTGGATGTAATGGCGTCTCAAGGGTCTCATGTGGATTCTCTTCACTCCAAATGCGGCAATTTTGCTTGTTGGCGTAGCCATTCAACCAAAAATGAGCCTCATCACTGAACAAAATTTTGCGATGAAAATCAGCATCGAGATCAATCTCATTTTCGGCCCATACACCAAAATCACGACGCATTGCATGGTCTCGCGGCTTTAATTCTTGCACAAGCTGGATCTTGTAAGACCGCAAGCCAAGATCAAGTTGATGGACAAAGCTCCAATTGCTGTGCACGGTGGCGAATCGATTCATTCGGGTCCTCTTCAACACTTTGCTCTACAGCGGCAATTGTTTCTTCGGTACGCACTGTTCGACGTCTCTGCGGATGCGTATTATCACATAGAGTAATCGTAGTGTGAAAACGATCCATGGTTAACCGAATTAATTGCTCTGATGGACGATTATGTCGACCATAAAATGGACGGAGCTTGCGGTAAACTTCGCGAACTGAACCATTATTTTCGAAATAAATTTGCACGATTTGCAAGCGTTATTCTTTTGTCAAGTTTTGTCTGTTTATGATAAAATGGCAAACCAAACTAAATATTAATCACTTGACAGCTGACAAAATGGCCGCCAGTTAAAAAAGTGATGCCAACTTAAAGTTCTATACCTCAATAAAAAACACCCATTATAAACACAAATAACAAAGAAAAACACTAATGATAAAACACAACATATTTTTTCAGCATAAATATTCCTTTATTAAGATTTTAGAAATATAGAATTATAAACACCCTTAGAGATAAGAAACAAAACATGATCAATCTTGTTTAAGAAATAAAGAAATAAGATTTATAATTTATCATGTTAAATGTAGGTAACTACATTTATAGAAATAAGTTACTAATTATTTGAGTAAAAACACCCTTACAGATAAGACACAAAACATGATCAATCTTGTTTAAGAAACAAACTTTCAAACTTCGCATATGCGGTTATATGAATTTATTCTAATTATGGTTTAAATATAATAATTTTACAATTGCGTGGAACAAAGTTATGAGGGGGGTAAAAACAGCTCGAATGGCTTCGTGTAAATATACACACTACGTGCATTGGCCAGAACTTGGCCTGGCGCACTACCGTGCGCCTAGATATTTTTATTTTTCATTCTATTCACTTATTAGAGCTATGATAAAAATAATACGTAAAATAATTTTTCTTTTACTTTTTTCCTTACTGTGTATAATAAAATTAATTAATTTTTTTTCAATCAATTGTTTAGCTGCATCATATTACTGCAGTAAAATCCTATTTATCACCAGCCACTATTGCGTGAAATGGCTACCCAGCTAAAAAAATTATATATGGTCCATATATTTTTAATATATGAATTCATGTATGGAAATATATGGGATTTTACATGGCAAAACTATTATATATGAAATAAAATATGGAAGAATGTATTATAATATGTGAGCTCACATATGGAAATTTAATTATAAAGCTCTTCATATGTGAATCCATATATAAAAATAATATTTAATATATGGCGCCATATAAAAATGTATGCATGCATGATATCTCATAAAAGATGGCATTTGCAATCAAAAAAACTTGGTTTTTATTAACTCGATCTTTTTCGCTCATTTTTATTACTGGTGAATTGAAATTTTATTAGAAAATACATACGGTATGCAAAGTTTATATGCGTAGAGCCTCAACGTTTAAAAATAAAAACTCGTGCAACAAAAAAAAATCGTGTAACAAAAAAGAAATAATTATTGTAGGATTTTATATATTGTGGGCCTATTTAATAAATCAAATGATCAAATGGATAATTCTGTCATTAATTTTATAAAAAATAATGGAATACTCCAGATATTTTTAAGAAACACAGTTCATATTACTGCAAAAAATTATATTGTAAACTAGTGTTAGTATAAAAACGGATAATTTTTTTCTTTTATGTAGAATTAATTTCATTAGTTTTTAATCCGATTTCCTAAATTAAGTTTTATGTAATAATATAAGTTTCGTGTTTTTTAAATAATCGATTCACATTTTCTCTTAAAATGACGAACAAAATGTCTTAGTTCGTTTTAATTATTTTTCCAAACAAATGTTTCATTAAATACAACCTTCGTTATTAAAATCTTAAAAAAAATAATGTTAGTAATTTCATTTATCGAACAGCAGTGCGCTTATTTGAATCAAGAAATTATGAATATGAACTTCGCATATTGTATGGGGAATATTTACACACACATATATGAATATTTATGTATATATATTTTCATATATGTCCATATAGCCTAATTTTTTGGATCCAAACCATATATGGGATATCATATGTGATCCATACATATTTTTTAGGTGGGTAGAGAGAAAGAAACTCGTGTCAGAAATATGTATCCGACGTGGCCTAAACCACATGGTACAGTGTAACCTACATGAGACTGACGTGGCAGTAAATGTGTTAAGTTTTACATGTGTGTGTTTTGTGCATTTTTGTGTTTTTTGAAGGAATGTACCAAGGCATTTATTAGGTGGCAGCACTACACAAGAAGACTAATGTCATTATACCAAGCCAAATGTCAAATTTGGATTGTGTGCGTATAAGTAACGTGACCAGATTGTTTTTGCAAAAAGCGGGAAAGGATCGATGAAAAAGCGAAATTTTGAAGAAAATACCGCCGAAAAGCGATATTTCAAAATAATTATATTTGGTAAGGCCGATATAAAGAAATGAGCACATACACATTATTCTCTCCTTTTTTAGAAATTTAAAAATATTGCCAAGTTAGCAGATCATCTAGAAATTATATCACACCCTTACGATTACAAATTTATATAATGCATATCATGTTTCAGTATTAGGTATTGTGCCAAACAAGAATTTGGTCAAATTTATATTTCACTACTTTAATGGCCTAAATTTTAAATGAGAACTTGGCCTTTTTTAACATTTATGTTTTTGTGAGGATCTGATTACTTTTTGAAAAAATTTATCTACCCATACATATATGATATCCCATATATGGTTCGGATCCGAAAAATGAGAGTATATGGACATATATGATTATTAGAGTGACCGCAAAAAATCTATGTCGGAATTTTGTTTGTCTGGACCCCACAAAACAATTTTCCTTTCCAGATATTTAGATAGCCGAAATTTGAGCTCGATTAAACGAAATCCAAATTTTTGACAAAAAAGCTTACATATGGAGCCATAACTCCAGAACGGTATATAAAAGAAACACTATTAATATCTCTAAAGAAAGCTTATTTTGTTCTTCAAAATTTATTTTTTTAGACATAATTGTTGTTATATTAAGTCAAACCGAGTTACAACAGCCCTTAGCCCCAAAAACGTGACCTGGTACCACTAGGAGCATACTTCGTATATTTTGTTATTAAGTGATAAATTTTCCTTTTTTTTTGTATATTTCGTTATTAAAAAATATATTTTCCATTTTTTTGTATATTTTTGAGTTCAAAGTAGAAATATAACTATAGGGTCAGCCATCTAACGTTTTCTTTCAAATGGTACTTATTTCGTGAATAGTAACACTTAGCTCATGTCTGATTTGACAGATAATTAGTTTTATCCTTCCGCTGAACGAGCCAACTGACCAATGCGTTTTCACTTCCCTAAGTGGGCCTGCGATCGACTTACAGAAGATGCTGATTTTGCCAAAAAAAAAATCATCTTTTCAGATAGTAGTAGGGAATTGGGCATTCGGGCGCCGATTAAAATTGTTAAATTGTGGCTGAAATTGTTAAATTGTTGCTGAAATTGTTAAATTTGGGTAATTAAAATTTGAAAATTGTTAAATTCTTGGAAATTTGTTTTTTTTGTTTACATTAGGAATTTTTTGTTTACATTAGGAGTTTTTTGTTTATATTAGGAGTTTTTGTTTACATTAAGTGTATGTCTGTCTGTCTGTCTGCCTGCCTGACCGTGGGAAGTTTGTGTGTGGAATATTTTGTGTGAATGTATTAAGGCGGTTCATAGTTTGGCGGTTTTTGTGTGTGTATGTGACTACGGGGAAAATCGTGAAAATGGTTTTTTCTAATGCTGACGGAAAATCATCTAGTGATTTTTCGTAATTCCGAAGGCAAAACATGATAATTTTTCCTAATGCCTACTGCAATACATGATAATTTTTCCTAATGCCTACCGCAATACATGATTATTATTTTTTTCCTAATGACGATGGGAAAACGTGAAAGTTATTTTTTCTAATGCTAATGTAGGTGTTGCTAGACTGTGGGAATTTAAGGCTGACCGTGATTTGAGTGGGTGGCGCTGTTGCCGTAATATGTAACCATAGGAATTTGCGGATGTGTCTGTCTGTCTGTGAGAATTTAGGTGAGGGTTTGATTGGAAGAGTCGGGGTGTAGTAGATCGATTGCGTGTGTATGTGTATGTGTGTGTGTATGTGTGTGTGTGTATGTGTGTGTGTGTGTGTGTATGTTTGTAGGAATTTCAATGTGTGTATTTCTGTAGGAGCTTAGGGCTGATTGTGATTTATGAGGGGTGAGGTGTTCTAGTAATATGTAACCGGGGGGAATCTGTGTGTTTGTATGTCTGTAGGAGTTTAAGACTGACCATGATTTGGGTGGGCAGGGTTGTTGACGAAATACGTATCCATGGGGATTTGTGGATGTGTCTGTCTATAGTAGTTTAAGGCTGATCGTGATTTGAGGTAGGTGAGGATGTTGTTGAGGTAATTTGGTTATTTGTATGTATGTATGTATATATTTTTGTAAGAATTTAAGATGATTGTGATTTATTAGGGGCGAGGTGTTCTTGTAATATGTAGCCGTGAGAATCTATGTGTATAGACGTCTGTAGAAGTTTAAGACTATCTGTAATTTCAGGTAGGTGAGAGTGTTGTGTTGTTGAGATTAATCTTATATATTGTATATGTATGTATGTATGATCATGGGAATTTGTGTATGTATATCTGAGGGAGAATTTAAGGCTCGTCATGATTTGCAAGAGGTGGGGTGTTGTTGAAATTTTCTTGAATATTTCTTATATGAATTATGCTATGTGTGTGTGTGTGTATTTGCGCTAATATTTATAGGTAGATAGAAATAAATTGTTTTCAGTATCGACATTTGGTACTATAAAATACTATCATATGTCTGGACTTCCCTAATCTTATTATGTTTTTATACTTACGCTTGTTTTATATTTTCTCATACTTAAATTTGTCTCGCGTTAAAGTCTGCCTATATGAAATTTGTTTATATTACAGATTTTGTTTATTTCAATCTTTGAATACATTTTTTTTGTCATTGATGTCTTTTGTTCTTCTTGTTGTTGGTGTTGTTGTTGTAAATATTCGTCTGTGTATAGGTGCGATATATTCAGTTTTTTTTTATTTGAAAATAAAAACGTTTTAATTTTTATCTGCGTTTACTTAAAAGTTTGTGAGGATTTTCTGTTTTTAAGTAAAACTGAATTCCTGAAGATACATACTCTATAGTAATAGCAACTATAATAGAAATATTCCTTATACTCAATTAACATTTCTTAAAGTTGATGCAACGTTAGTAAGTTAACGTTAGAAATTTTTGGGGTACATAATTTTTTCTAACTATAGACTTTTTTCTTCACTTTCTACATTTGTTTTCGAAATCTTGCTTTGCTTTATGAAAATGTATAAACATTTTTAAATGAAACTGATCCGGCACACCACCTTATATACTGATAGTCATGATCCATGAGTGTATCCATACTCTTATATGGACTCTATTTTAAAGTTTGATGAAACTGAACTTCCAAGTAGACAGAACTTTTTTAATATTTTAAGCAATGATGAATGTTCTGTTGATGACTATGAACATGCACAAAAAGTATTGAGTGAGTTCGATTGTAGAAACCTTCTGGATTATACTGAGCTTTACCTCAAAACTGATGTCTTACTTCTTACAGATATTTTTGAAAATTTTCAAAAAATATGTAAGAGTATTTATAATCTAGATCCAGCTCATCCATAATCTAGATCCAGCTCAGAAAAAACGGTTATTTCCATCCTCCATTACCTATCTACTTTTCTATATTTATGATTTGAACAGGCTAAAGTTCATATCGCTTTTTAAGCCAAATTACATGTGATAATTATTAATGAACAAATAACACCAAAGTTAGTTGTCAATATTCTGACAACACATAGTTGAACGGAACAACCTTCATCATCAGCGTTATTCTGTGTTTGGTCCACTGCGTGTGGTGTCAATTGATGTAGATTTGTGCTTTATATAAGAAACTTTTTTGCAAATGGAATATGTAAATTGTTTTGATTCATCGTATTTCAATTTGCTGAACGATGTTTTGTAATGAAAGTCCACTTCACTATCCCTAAATTTACAATAGTCTTGCCATTGTCGTTTGTTCTTGCCTTTGTTCATAAGTTTCCCTTTTATTAGTGAACACCATACACCAGATGTATATAGTATTTGGGTAAACTTTAAACGAATCAATTTTCTAACCTCGTTTGTGTTAGTAACTTCATATACGCGAGGCTTAATGTTTATTTGTTTAATGTTACAATTTGTATCAGTATTATCAATATTTTGATTTTTGTTTTGTAATTTTGTAATCGTGTAGTGACTTGTACTATGTTAATGTGTTCACCCATATCTTTAATGTCACTAAAATTCATGCGTGATAGAGCATCGGCTCCACAATTTTGTTTTCCTTGTAAAGGGTGTTTTTTATTGAGGTATAGAACTTTAAGTTGGCATCACTTTTTTAACTGGCGGCCATTTTGTCAGCTGTCAAGTGATTAATATTTAGTTTGGTTTGCCATTTCATCATGAACAGGTTGACAAAAGAACAACGCTTGCAAATTGTGCAAATTTATTTCGAAAATAATGGTTCAGTTCGCGAAGTTTACCGCAAGCTCCGTCCATTTTATGGTCGACATAATCGTCCATCAGAGCAATTAATTCGGTTAACCATGGATCGTTTTCGCACTACGTTTACTCTATGTGATAATACGCATCCGCAGAGACGTCGAACAGTGCGCACCGAAGAAACAATTGCCGCTGTAAAGCAAAGTGTTGAAGAGGACCCGAATGAATCGATTCGCCACCGTGCACAGCAATTGGAGCCGACTAACCGACTATTTTGTTCCCGAATTGGATGGCATGAATGTGGATGAGTTGTGGTTCCAACAAGACGGCGCTACATGCCACACAGCGCACGTCACAATCGATTTATTGAAGGAAACATTCGATGAGCGCATAATTTCGCGGAATGGACCTGTCAATTGGCCACCAAGATCGTGTGATTTGACACCATTAGATTATTTTCTTTGGGGATATGTGAAGTCGCTCGTCTACGCCAACAAACCAGAAACGTTAGGGGACTTGGAAGACAACATTCGTGGCGTTATTGCCAACATACGGCCCCATATGCTCGAAAAAGTGGTTGAAAATTGGACCTGTAGAATTGGCTTTATTCGAGCCAGCCGCGGCGGTCACATGCCCGAAATCATATTTAGACATTAATGGCATAAAATTATCCTTCCAATAAAGCCAAATTGATGGACATTAAAACGATTTGCTTGTGTTTTATTTCAATTCAAAGTTCTATACCTCTAAAAAAAACACCCTATATATATTCTATTGTAAAATCATATTCTTCAAGGTCTAATCTCAATCGCGTTAGTTTAGATGAAGGGTTTTTCATTGAAAATAAGTATAATAATGGTCTATGGTCGCTCCTAACTAGAAATTTCGTTACATAGACATAGGGACGGAAAAAGTTGATAGCCCAGTGTATTGCGGTTAGTTCTTGTTCGATAATTGTTTTATTTGATTCACCTTTGGTAAAGGCCCTTGAGGCACAAGCGACAGGTAGGTGAATACCATTATATTCTTGACTAAGAATAGATCCGCAGGCGTCTCTGCTTGCATTCGTTGTGATGCAAAATTGCTTTTCAAAATTTGGGTGCTATAATATTTGTGGTGATAAAAGAGAATTTTTTAGATATTGGAATGCTTCCTCGCAGTTTTTTGACCATATTAATTGCGAATTTTTCCTCGTTAATCTTGTGAGATGTACTGAATGCTTAGCAAAGCTTTTTATGAACCTAAGGTAATAGTTGCAAAAAGTAACAAATTTTCTCACATCATCAGCATTTTTGGGTGCCGGGTAGTTTTTTATTATTTAAAATTTTCCATTATCTGGGTAAATGCCTTTGTCAGTACATTTATGGCCCAAAAATGTTACCTGATGTTAAAAAAATACCCCTTTGTCAGAGTGTAACTTTAAGTTGAATTTCCTCCATATTTCGAAAATATCTTTAAGATTTACAAGCAAATGATTTTCTGATCATCCTAGGACAACAAGATCGTTCATATACAAGAATGTTTGAGACGGCTTCAGGCCTGCGAACGCCATTGCCATCATGCGTTGGAAGGAAGTCGGGGCTATATTGAGTACATAAGGGAGTCTTTTAGATCTGTAAGATCCAGTGTTAGTGGAGAAAGAAATAACGTCTCTGGAGCTATCTTCAAGTTCTATTTGATGAAAGCCTGACATGAGGTCAAGACATGAAAAATATTTGGCTCTTCCCAGTTGGTCCAAAATGCCATCAATTCTAGGAAGAGGGAATTTGTCAGCAATAAGTTTTTTGTTGACTTGCCTATAATCAATGACTAGCCTCCATCTCTGTTCGTTGGTATTTGGTAACAGTTTTTTATTACAATCAATATTGGGATATTAAATTCGGATACAGAAGGTTCCACTATGTCATCGCTTATGAGTTTTTCTACCTGACTATTTATTTCGGACCTTTGTGATTCTGAAATCCTATAATTTTTTATGTAGACTGGTGTCTTGTCCCTTAATCTTAGTTTTTGCTTATAAATATTATTACATAAAATTTTTTCATTTTCTAAACTGAAAATGTCGGTATATTGTTAACATAATTTTGTCAAATTATGATATGCAAATTTTGGGAGGTTGGCGTGAAGTTTTTCTAGAATTTGTTTTGAACTGGATTCCCTGTTTTTATGTTGGTATTGTGGAGTTTGAACAAGATAGTAATTATCTAAGTTTTGCATTTGTATGCATTTTCATCTGTGGTGTTAATAATACGAACGTAAGTTAATTTGTTTGATGTGATGGAGTTGGCTATGTATATACTGGGAACAACTTCCTGGTTGGGTACAAATATAGAACTATTTCCCGTTTCAACGTTTACCCTTCTAATGACTTCGCTTCGTGCGGTTATTGACAAAAGATCTTGTGAAGAAGGTTGATTTCTCAATTTGAAGATTATTTCATTTGAGAAATCGTCTGGCCGTAGTACTAGTAGTTGACTATTTTTATCAAAATCAAGAATGCAGTAGTACTTTGGAATGAATTCAAGACCTAGAATACCATCAGTGGAAAATTATCATCAACGATGAGGAAGTCATGTTTAATAAGAATATTTTTGTTAATTAAGTTGCCCGTAAGTTTACGCGTCGTATAGACTGGATTATTACCTATGCCTTATATTTGTATGTAAGGTCAAGGTTTTCCTGCGTGTTTATGCAACGGGTTTTTAAAACG
Organism: Tachina grossa; assembly: GCA_949987645.1. Taxonomy (NCBI): domain Eukaryota; kingdom Metazoa; phylum Arthropoda; class Insecta; order Diptera; family Tachinidae; genus Tachina; species Tachina grossa. Next base: position 110,873,064 of record OX465274.1, on the reverse strand, counting down.
GACACACTTTTTTATTTTTTATTCCCCTTACCAAAAAATGGTAAAAGGGTATATATAGGTTTGTGGATCCGTTTTTAATTTCCAGATATTAATAAGCGAGCCAGAAAGTATATATATTCTGGATCCTTATGCATAGGCAAGACGAATAAGCGATGTCCGTCTGTCTGTCTGTACGTGAAATCGGTTTTCCGAAGCTCCCAGAAAAGCTAGAGACTTCGTTCTTGGACTGGTGGGTCAGAAATTGTTGAAATAAGATTGGTATTGAAAATCTGCAAAATCAGGCAGACGGTTTCAGAGCTGGGAGACTTAAACTTCATTTTGCCATACAAAATAACTACAGAAAACTAGTTTTTAATAATTTTTTATTAAATAAACTTATTTTATACTTTAGTATGAATCAAATTGGTATTTCTAACTAAAAAAAATTTAAAAAAAATTAAAAAGACGTTTCCAGGGTTGGAAACCTTAACTTTTTTTGTTATGCAAAAGTAACTTACTAAAACAAATTTTTCCTTTTTTTTCTATAAAATAAACATATGTAATGGTCTTAAAAAAAAGAGATCGATGTAAGAAATCAGAAAAACAAAAAGGATGATTCCAGGGTTGGAAAACCTACGATTTTTGTGATATATAAAATTAACTACTGTAAACTAATTTTTTATTTATTTTTATTAAATAAACTTATTTTATACTTCACCACGAATAAAATTGGTATTTCAAATTAGAAACAGTTAAAAAATTTAAAAAGACGTTTCCAGGGTTGGAAAACTTTAACTTTTTTCTTATACAAAAGTAACTTACTAAAACAAATTTTTCCTTTTTTTCTATAAATTAAACATATCTAATGTTCTTAAAAGAAAGAGATTGATGTAAGAAATCAGAAAAACAAAAAGGATGATTCCAGGGTTGCAAAACCTACGATTTTTGTGATATATAAAATAAATTACCGTAAACCAATTTTTTATTTGTTATTATTAAATGAACTTATTTTATACTTTTGTACGAATAAAATTGGTATTTAAAATTAAAAACTAACTTTCAAAAAATTAAAAAAATGTTTCCAGGGTTGGAAAACTTTAACTTTTTTTCTTATACAAAAGTAACTTACTAAAGCAGATTTTTCCTTTTTCTCTATAAAGTAAAGATTTCTTATATTCTTAAAAGAAATAGATTGGTGTAAGAAACCAGAAAAATTAAAAAGGATGATTCCAGGGTTGGGAAACTTACTCTTTTTGTCATATATAAAAAATTAACTACCGAAAACTAATTTTAATTTTTTTTAAATAAATAAAATTATTTTATACTTCAATACGAATAAAATTGGTATTTCAATTTAAAAAAGTTGAAAACACGTTTCCAGGGTTGGAAAACCTTACCTTTTGTATAGAAAATTAATTTCCTAAAGCAAATTTTCCCCTTTTTCTCTATAAATTAAAGATATCTTATATTCTTAAAAGAAATAGATTAGTATAAGAAATTAGAAAAATCAAAAAGTTTGATTTCAGGGTTTTAAAACTCACACTTTTTGTGATATAAAAAATTTGCTACCGAAAACAATTTTTTATTTTTTTTATAAAATAAACTTATTTTATACTTCGGTACGCATGAATTTGGTATTTAAAAATAAAAAAATTAAAACGACGATTCCAGGGTTGGAAAACCTTATTTTTTATACAAAAGTAACTTACTAAAACAAATTTTTTCTTTTTTACTATAAATTAAACATATCTTATATTCTTAAAAAAAAGATGGTGAAACAAATAAAAAAAAAATTAAAAAGGAGGATTCCAGGGTTGGGAAACTTACATTCTTTATGATATTAAAAATTAACTACCGAAAACTAATTTTTATCTATTTTTATTAAATAAACTTATTTTATGCTTGATAACGAATAAAATTGGTATTTCAAATAAAAAAGTCAATTAAAAATTAAAAAGACGATTCCAGGGTTGGAAAACTTTAAATTTTTTTTGTACAAAAGTAAGTTACTAAAACAAATTTTTCCTTTTTTTATAAATTAAATATTTCTTAAATTCTTAAAAGAAAGAGATTGGTGTAAGAAATCAGAAAATCAAAAAGGATGAGTTCACGGTTGGGACATTTACACTTTTTTGATATATAAAAGTAACTAAGTCTAATTAATTTTTATCTTTTATATATATATAAATTATATATATTTTACGTTTTGGAAAGAAAAGTGTGGTATAGAAAATTATACAAATAAAAACCACAGCTCCAGAGCTGGAAACTATGATTTTTTTTCTGGACATTAAAGTAACTATATAAAACATTTTTTTTAATTTCTTTTTTTTTCTCTTAACACACTTTCTATATTTGTTTAAGAACTACTAGATTGATATAAGTAAGTAATCAGAAAAATCTACAATTATGATTCTAGGGTTTGAAAATTATTATTTTTTTCTTTGTACATAAAAGTAACTATGTGCTTAGTATCTCTATACCATGGGTGAACATCATGTAGCAAATTTTTGCAAATCGAATTCACACGTATTCTTATTCTCTTTCATTTAGTCTTATCTGAGATAAATTTTTGCTTATCTTTTCACTCATGTTTCTCAAACGCACTGCGAGGAGTTTATTATGTATGCTGTTTATGTTAAAAAATGCTTTTGCCTACAAGAAAATTACAAATTGTTTTCTCTTACAAATTGGTTTTTAGTAGTTTTAAACTCACATTTAAATTGAATAATAATGTTTATTTATTACTTTTTGTTGAAACGGTTTTCTAGAAAAAAATTCTTTCATAAAAAAAGTCATATACGAATTACTTTTATTAATTCTTTCTGCTTGTGTGTTTATCTCTTTCGCTCACTTATACAACCTTAAATTTATCTTGGTCACCCATGCTCTATACTACATAAACGCACTTTGGTAAAGGGTATCCTCACAAAAACATAAATGTGAAAAACGGCCAAGTTCCTATTCAAATTTTCGGCCATTAAAAGTTGTGAGATATAAATTTTGACCAAGTTCTTCTTTGCCACAATACCCAACACAGATATACATACATTATGTATGATATAAATTTGTAATCGTAAGGGTGTCATATAATTTCTATATAATCTGCCAACTTGACAACATTTTTATCAATATAAAGAAATTTACATTTATACATTATTTTCTCCTTTTTTTGGAAGGTAAAAATATTGCCAAGTTATCAGATTATCTAGAAATTATATGACACCCTTACGATTACAAATTTATATCATACATAATATATATCTGTGTTAGGTATTGTGGCAAAGAAGAACTTGGTCAAAATTTATATCTCACAACTTTTAATGGCCGAAATTTTGAATAGGAATTTGGCCGTTTTTCACATTTATGTTTTTGTGAGGATCTGATTACTTTTTGAAAAGATTTCTAAAGGGTGTCTTAACAAGAATGAAAGATTTAAATTTTAAATAAAACACAGATATTTAAAAAAAAATTTGGAAACTTTATTATATCGTAAAGTAGACAAAATGAGGTTATGTGCTTAATAACAAATCGGGCAGATGGCCGCCGCGGCTTTGCTGGCACACATGCGTTCTTTTAATGAAATTTTCAATGGCCGTTTTGCATAAATGCTGCGGTATTTTATTAATGCAGCGTTCAATTTCCTCTTTTAAGGCTTGAGTCGTCGTCGGCTTATTCGCGTAAACCATTGACTTCAAAAACCCCAAAAGAAAAAAGTCTAATGGTGTTAAATCGCGCGATCTAGGCGGCCAATTCTGGTCTCCAAAATGCGAAATAACACGACCGGCAAATGACTGATGTAGCAATTGAATTGTTTCTCTGGCTGTATGACATGTGGCGCCGTCTTTTTGAAACCACATGCCCTCCACATTCATTTCTTTAATTCTAGGCACGAAAAAACTGGTTATCATTTCACGATACCGAACACCATTGACTGTTTGCGCTTGACCTGCGTTTGAGCGACATGATCACGTACCTGGTCGAAGGCGCGTTGTTGTCTTTACATCACTAACAGACCCAGTTTCGGCAAATTTATCCATTAATGTCCTTACAGTTGACTCTTTTGGAGCATTATTGCGACCCCAAATTGATTGCAAATTTGTGAACTGTAGCCGCAAAACTTTCACCATTTTGGTAAAACAATTTCACAATGAGAATGCGTTGTTCATTCGTGTAGCGCTTCATTTTTACTAACCTCGTACCTTCTACTAGCAAACGATAAGAATTTTTCAAATGTCAAACAATGACACTTCGAATGGCGCCAAATTTAAATCTTGCGTTCTTGTTGGGACACCCTTTATAATAACAATTTTTAAACTTAAAATTTCTAGTGTATTTTATTTCTATTCATGGTCAGTGATCATGGCACAGTGGTGCCAGTTGGGTAAAAGTGTGATGGGTGTTGAATTGTTGACCTTAAAAATGAACTAGTATGTCATTACAATGGGTCGCCAGTGTGTATGCAATTTGGTAAGAGGCAACTGGAAGAAACATGTAAAATACAACGTAAATTTTACTGGGCATGACCCTGTCTATTTTCTCAATATATTTACATATTAAAGTCTGCTTAGCCGAAGTACATAAATCAAAAAGATATGCCCAATGTATATCCAAAGTTTCAATAGGGTAGCTGGTGCTTTTAATTTTTCGATTTTCCGATTGAGTAAATCAATTACTATTTGTGTACAAAATTTCAGTTCTCTATAGTATAATATTACGTAAAATTTTCATGAGGCTGGCCCCAATTACTTTTATATCTGCTAGTGCTTATGGTTCATGCAGAGTTTGGTATTAAAAAGTTAATAAGAAATACCTGAGTATTAAATTAAAAACTGCTAATCCGAAGTACCTGAACGAAAAAGCTAAGATTTATGGGTGAAGTCACGGCTACTTTTCAAAATAGGGAATTTTTTTTTGGATAAGTGCCATGTGTATGAAAAGTTTTAATAAAACGTATGTTAATTTTGAATTTGAAGTGCTTGTTTCCGTCCTCTGATAGCAACTTCTGGGTTTTAAGATTTTTCTTAGTGATCTCTTATCTAGATTTATTTGTGTATCAAATTTTAGCTTGGTAGTGCGAATTGGAGTTTTAACGTCGTGGCCCCGCATACCGGGTAAAACTTTTTGGTTTTAAGATTTTTCCATTGGCTTACGCAGCTACACTTACTAGTGTATAAAATGTCAGCTCTCTAGCGCGAATTATTTCTTTAGATTTTATCAGCATTACCTCTCCCCACTATTCCCAACTCAAAATTTTGTTGTGAACAACGCTTATAATTCATGCTAATTTTCTTCTAAAATATGCTAGACCGATGTAGATTAAACACAAGGCTAACATTTTATGGGAGTGATCACGCCCAATTTTTAAGGTGATGCAAGATTTCTCTAAATTGGCTTGAATTAAAAGCTGTATATTAAGTATTTAGTTCAAAACAGTATTAGCGTGGCCCATTCTGGTAACATTTTTTGGGTTTTCAAATTTTTCTAGTTCGTTTCTCACTTAGACCTACTTGTATATCAAATTTCAGCTCTTTAGCGAACTTTTAATTTTTAAGTTGTATGGGCGCAGCCCCACCCCTCTAACTTAAATTTTCGGGTTTTTAGATTTTTCTAGTTGGTTTCTCACCTAGCCCTACTTGTATATCAAATTTCAGCTCCTTAGCGCAACTTTTAACTTTTAATTTTTAAGGGCGTAACCCCGCCCACTTTTCCAAAGTCAAAATTTTTTGGGTCAGTGCTTATTATTCGTGTCTAGTTTCGTTATAAACGGATAATAATAGCTAGATAAATTGTATATCTAAATATGCTGAGCCGCAGGGCATTAAAATGAGGTTTAAATTGTATGGGCGTGTCAGCGCCCACTTTTTTAATAAAAAATTTATAGGCTTGCATTACCGCAGTATATATGCCAAATTTCAATAAAATAGCTTCCATGAAGCGCCTTAGATAAGCATTTTTAATTCTGACCTTTATGGGCGTAGCTCCGCCCTCCTGGCTAAAATTTTTAAGTTTTCAGATTATTTTATTTTATTTCTCACCTAGACCTAGCTCTGTATCGAATTTTAGCTCGATAGCACAAATTTCAATTTTAATGGGCGTAGCCCCACCCTCCTGGTTAAAATTTTATTGTTTTCAGATTATTCTCGGTCATTTCTCACCTAGATCTTCTCGTGTACCAAATTTTAGCTCTCTAGCTATAGCGGAAGTGCTTCACCAATTTGATGAGTGTGTCAGTGGTCAGTGAGTATGTTTTAAAATATGCAGTTTTTGCACCTCTATATCTCCGGAAGCTTTCATTGTAAAACTTTCAAACTTCGCACATAAGGTTATACGAATTTATTCTAATTATGGTTTAAATATCATAATTTTACGATTGCGGGGAACAAAGTTATCAGGGGGGTAAAAACAGCTCGAAAGGCTTCGTGTAAATATACACACTGCGTGCATTGGCCAGAACTTGGCCTGGCGCACTACCGTGCGCCTAGATATAAGATTCGGCACAGGCGAAACTCTTACTTGTTTATTTATTTATTGTATCTTCATATGTGAACTAACAATAAGTATTCAAATCTTAAATCTACAATATAATTATTAGGCCCGACCAGTATCGAACATAAACTTAGTGATAGTTATAAATAATATATAAGTAGTGATAATCAAAAAGGAAAAATAAATAAAATGGACACACTCTCACCAATATCTATTAAAAATGTATTGAAATTTTGGTTTAGTGTGTTTTTAATAGAACAACAGCTTGATAAGTTGAGATTAAAATGATAAATATGATTACGGTTAAAAGTTGCGGAGTCGATGCTGTTACCATTTTTGTTTAGTTTTCTCCCAGGTGTGTGGTCAGGGGGTCGTCGCCGTTTCCCTGAGTTTCACTAGTAATGAAATTAACATTTCTATTTAAGCTAGTACGCCCATGATTATTGCGACTACTATAGTTATTACGATTATTATTACCATTGCGGTTGTAGTTACCGTTAGTGTCATTTCGGTAACTAATATTATTATTATTACGCACATTATTATAATTGTTGTTAGTGCCGTTATAATTTCGATAATTATTGCGATTATAATTTCGATAATTATTGAGATTATAATTTCGATAATTATTGCAATTATAATTTCGATAATTATTGCGATTATAATCTCGATTATTAGTGGGATTGTGAGATATTCTGTTTCTAGATTCAACGAATATAATTGAGTTATGTGGCTGTGCATCTACTTCCAAAAATTTGGATGTAACCTCCTCAATTAAGTTAAATATGCCAGCTTGCATTATTTGTTTAACTTATTCAGAGTTCGCATTCTGGATGAATGATTTTGTCGCAGCTCTTGTAGCAATTTTATTTGCTGCTACTTCCGTCATGCCATCTGACATATAAACATTTGCCAGTTCTTTAGAGAGTTGTTCAATCTCTTTTACGTACTGAAATTTGTTTTTGTCGTAATGTTTGACTGCTTTTAGTTTTATTATTAGAGTGTCAGCGGACTCTCCTTTGACAACATTTTTTAATTTTTCAATTATTGCTTCAATTGAATTGATTCCTTCTATTTTATTTCTTACATTGCTCGTTATTTTTGTATGTATTATATATATAAGGTGGGATTCTGGATTTGCTCCTTTTATAGATACCAGCAAATTAATTGCGTCTATAAATTTACGCAAATTTTTGAAATTACCATCAAAATCATGTAAAACTTTGCTAGCAGATTCTGGAAATTTAATGGGGTCAGTCATAATAACTCTATTGGGGTACTTTGGGGTAGATTCAATGCTGGAAGCTTTATATTTTCGGTATTAGAAGATAATGTGACTGTCAATTCAAGTTCTTCATAAATTTTTGAAATTTTGGTTCGCAAGCTATCTAGAATTGTTTCGCATCCAGTAAAATGTTCCTCTGTTAATTTCTTCTTAATTTGATTGATTAAGGTAACTGTTTTGTTATAATAGATTTCCAAAAGTTCGAAATGCTTGTTGATAGTTTCTGTACTTGGTTTTTGAGTTTTATTTATACATTTGAAACTTTTATCAAATTCAGTCCTATGAGAAAGAAATTCTTCAACTACAATTGACCATTTGTCCTGAGCCATTAAAACGAAAAACGAAAAGAGAATTATTTTTACATATTTGAATGCTTCTTCTTATTAAATTATTTTCAAATTATTCCTTAATTATTGATCAAGAGAAAAAAATGCCCAGCTAAAAAAATTATATATGATCCATATATTTTTAATATATGAATGTATATAACTATATATGAATATGTATGAACTCATGTATGGAAATGTATGGGATTATACATTGCAAAACTATTATATATGAACTAATATATGGACTAATATATGAAACGTATTATAATACATGAGCCCATATATGGAAATTTAATTATGAAGCTCTTCATATGTGGATCCATATATAGAAATAAGATTTAATACATCGAGCCATTTAAGAATGTATGCATACATGATATCTCACATAAAATCGTTTTTGCAATCAAAAAAGCTTGGTATTTTATCACTGGTGAATTTGAAATCCAATAGAAAATAAATACGGTATGCAAAGTTTCTATGTATGTGTGTTAAAAAAAGAAAAAACTTTTGTTATTAAAAAAGTATTCTTGTAGGATTTTATAAATTGTGGGCCTATTTAATAAATCAAATAACCAAAAGATAATTCAGTCATTAATTTTATAAAAAGTAACGGAATTCTCAGATATATTTAAGAAACAAAATTCATATACCTGCCAAAAAATAATATTAAAAACCAGTGTTAGTATAAAAACTGTTTATTTCTTCTTTTATATCTAATTGCATTAGTTTCTAATCTGATTTCTTAAATTATATGTTGTGTACGATTGTGTGTTTTATGTTTTTTATAGCCTTTACCAAAAAATGGTAAAAGGGTATATATAGGTTTGTCATTCCGTTTGTAATTTCCAGAATATTAATAAGCGAGACATAAAGTATATATATTCTGGATCCTTATGCATACGCAAGACGAATAATCGAAGCTCCCAGAAAAGCTCGTTCTTAGACTGGTGTGTCAGAAATAGTCCAAAAAAGATTGGTATTGAAAATCAGCAAAATCGAGCACACGGTTTCAGAGATGGGAAACTTAAACTTCATTTTGCCATACAAAATAACTACTGAAAAGTAGTTTTTATTATTTTTTTATTAAATAAACTTATTTTATACTGCAAAATGAATAAAATTGGTATTTCTATTTAAAAAAAAATGTAAGAAAAATCAAAAAAATTAAAAGACTGGTGTGTCAGAAATAGTCCAAAAAAGATTGGTATTGAAAATCAGCAAAATCGAGCACACGGTTTCAGAGCTGGGAAACTTAAACTTCATTTTGCCATAGAAAATAACTACTGAAAAGTAGTTTTTATTAATTTTTTATTAAATAAACTTATTTTATACTTCCAAATGAATAAAATTTGTATTTCTATTTAAAAAAAAAATTTAAGAAATATCAAAAAAATTAAAAAGGGTTGGAGAACTTTAATTATTTTTCTTACACAAAATTAACTTACTAAAACAAATTTTTCCTTTTTTTTCTACAAATGAAACATATATTATGTTTTTGAAGGACAGAGATTGATGTAAGAAATCAGAAAAACAAAAAGGATGATTCCAAGGTTGGAAAACCTACAATTTTTGTTATATATAAAATTAACTACCGTAAACTAATATTTTATTTATTTTTATTAAATAAACTTATTTTGTATTACACCACGAATAAAATTGGATAAAAAAAAATTTAAAATTTAAAAAGACGTTTCCAGGGTTGGAAAACTTTATATTTTTCTTATACAAAAGTAATTTATTAAAACAAATTTTTCCTTTTCTTTATAAATTAAACATATCTTATATTCTTAAAAGAAAAAGATTGGTGTAGGAAATCAGTAAAACCAAAAAGTAGGATTCCAGGGTTGGGAAACTTACGCTCTTTCTGATATAAAAAATTAACTACCGAAAATTTATTTGTATTTATTTTTATTAAATAATCTTATTTTATACTTCAGCACGAATAAAATTGGTATTTCAAATTAAAAATTAAACTTCAAAAAATTAAAAAGATGTTTCCAGGGTTGGAAAACTTCAACTTTTTTTATACAAAAGTAACTTACTAAAGCAAATTTTTCCCTTTTTTTTAAATTAAAGATACTTTATATTCTTAAAAGAAAGAGATTGGTGTAAAAAATCAGAAAAATTAAAAAGGATAATTCCAGGGTTGGGAAACTTACTCTTTTTGTTATATAAAAAATTAACTACCGAAAGCTAATTTTAATTTTTTTAAAATAAATAAACTTATCTTTTACTATAGTACAAATAAAATTGGTATTTTGATATAAAAAAATTTAAAACACGTTTCCAGGGTTGGTAAACTTGAAATTTTTTTTTTTACAAAAGTAACTTACTAAAGCAAATTTTACCTTTTTCTCTATAAGTTAAAGATATCTGATATTCTTAAAAGCAAGAGATTAGTATAAGAAATCAAGAAATTCAAAAAGTATGATTGCAGGATTGGAAAACCTACACTTTTTGTGTGATATAAAAAATTAGCTACCAAAAATTAATTTTAATTTTTTTATAAAATAAATTTATTTTATACTTCAGTACGAATGAATTTGGTATTTCAAATTAAAATAAAAATTAAAAAATTAAAGCGACGTTTCCAGGGTTGGAAAACCTTATTTTTTATACAAAAGTAACTTACTAAAACAAATTTTTCCTTTTTTACTATAAATTAAACACATCTTACATCCTTAAAAAAATATTGGTAGAAGAAATTAGAAAAATCAAACAGGAGGATTCCAGGGTTGGGAAACTTACACTCTTTGTGATATAAAAAATTAACTACCGAAAACTAATTTTTATTTTTTTTTATTAAATAAAATTATTTTATGATTGAGTACGAATAAAATTAGTATTTCAGAAAAAAGAAAGCAATTAAAAAATTAAAAAACACGATTCCAGGGTTGGAAAACTTTAATATTTTTTGGACAAAAGTAACTTACTAAAACAAATTTTTCCCTTTTCTTTATAAATTAAACATATCTTATATTCTTAAAAGAAAAATATTGATATAAGAAATCAAAAAAGTCAAAAAGGATAATTTCAGGGTTGGAAAAGTTACACTTTTTGTGATATATAAAAGTAACTAAGTCTAATTAATTTTTATCTTTGCCTTTATAAATTATATATATTTTACATTTTGGAAATAAAAGTTTTTTAGAAAACTATAAAAATAAAAACTACTACTCCAGAGCTGGAAACTTTGACATTAAAGTAATTAAATAAAACATTTTTTTAATTTCCTTTTTTATTTTTTCACTTAACACACTTTCTACATTTTTTTAAGCACTTTTAAATTGATGTAAGGAATCAGAAAACTATTTTTTTTGTACATAAAAGTAACTAAGTCAAATTATTTTTTTCTTTTTGTTTATACTTCATGTATATGCTTATGTTTGTATCTCTATACTACATAAAAGCATAGTGTATAATTAAATAATAATTAAATGCCCAACCTTGTGTATTATTTAACTTTTATGAGCGCACCATATGTTTTTATGCGTGTGTTTGTTTAATGCAAACGTACACATGAGCAACATGTGGTCGTGTTGAAAACAACATCACGTGGTCGTATTGGGTCGAATTTCGTTTAATTTTCATAAATACATAATATATACAATTCACGTTTTTATATCATGGAATAGATAAATGGAAAAATGCATTCTGATGCTCCTTTGTCTTCATAAATGTGTTTTAGTAATTTTAATTTTCAGCATTTTGATAATCTAACTTTTTTGTTAGGATTTAAAAATAAAATAAATATAATCATTGACTGACTTATTAGCCCTTAGTCTTTCATGTAAATCTAATTGTGTTTTTATTCTTTTTGTTATGTTTCTTGTCTTAAATGCACATATACACATTTTTTATTACTACCAACTGTACTGTTTGCAATGATGATGTGCTTAGACATAAATCTCGTATGGAATTAGTTCGTGTGTCTGCTGCTGTTATGGGTATTGAGTTTTCGTATGCTGATGAGACGGCATTTGTGTCACCCATCCTATTGAAAATTGGCGGTGAACATCAGCATATGACGCTAGTATGGGCACTATCTCCACTTGTGGGTTTTTTTCTTACAGCCATTCTTGGATCTATGAGCGAGCGTTGCAAACTAAATATGGGACGTAGAAGACCATTTATTATACTTTTGTCCGCTGGGGTTTTTTCTCGGTAATAAATTTTACTTATGTATATGTAGCTGGTATGGTTACATGTGAAAGAAATTTTATTAATATTGTGACACTTTTATGTAATTTAAACACAACTAAAAGGATTATTGTTGGTGCCCAATGGTGAGGACTTAGGCTATTTATTTGGTGACGTTGATCCACATATACAAGTCTATGAAATGAATTTGACATTAAATGGTTCGACGCACAATAATATAAATTTTTCATCGCATCTTGCGATAGCATCCAAAACAGAACTGGGAAGCATACAAAAGACGTCGCATCCCTGGGGAATATTTTTCACCGTTCTCGGTGTTGTTTTGCTAGATTTTGATTCTGATGCTTGTCAAAGCCCGTCACGAGCATATCTGCTGGATGTATGTATGCCAGGTAGGAGGGGTCTTACATTTTACGAGAATTATTAAAATAAATATTTTTTACATAATTTCTCTCTTCATAGATGATCATGCTAAAGGACTTTCAACATTTACAATAATGGCAGGTCTTGGTGGCTTTATGGGTTATTCAATGGGTGGAATCAATTTTGATGATACTTCGCTTGGCCGGCGGCTAGGAGGTCATGTAAAGGCAGTCTTCACTATTATAACATTCATTTTTATCGCATGTGTGACATTTACAGTGACAAATTTCAAGAAAATTCCACTGTGGGTCTTAATACCAGCAAAGACATCAAGGCCAACGCGGACAGAAAAAGATCATCTCCAAGATGAAGCTATTAATTATGGTACATTAGATAATACCGAATACGATTCTTCAAAACATAATTACAATCCGGTAAGTGAAAGCGCAAGATCAATGACTCAGAATAACAATTTAAAAATGTAGATATGCATACATTTGTACATACGAGACATATCTAAAAAACAGTTTTACAGAAAACGACTGAAATTTTTCACTAGTTATGAAAAATATAATTATTTTTCTACTAAAAGTTTTAGTATACAAGATATTTGTATAAATTTTTTATCGTACGTTTCCATATCCGTGTTTTGGAGCAAACAACTTGTTTACCGCAAATCCAATATTTTGTTGCATGATTTCCCATACATTTTTAATATCAGCAAAACACCTCAAGTAAGTTGTTTCCTCCAAAACATGACAAAATTTGTCAGCACAATACTGCATTGCTGGCTGAAACTTCGAAAAAACGCAGCAATATGCTGATAAAAGATGACATTAATACAGAATATAAAATTTTTTAAGCAATTGCACAAACTACATTACTTGTATTTATAGGATATTTATATATAATTGAGTGAGAAATAAGTAAGAGTGCTATATTCGGCTGTGCCGAATCTTATATACCCTTTACCAAAGTGCGTTTATGTAGTATAGAGATACATACTCAAGCACATCCTTACTTTTACTGTACAAAAAAAATATAATAATAATTTTCAAACCCTAGAATCATAATTTTAGATTTTTCTGATTACTTAACCAATCTAGTAGTTCTAAAAAAAATATAGAAAGTGTGTTAAGTGAAAAAAAAAAGAAATTAAAAAAAAATGTTTTAATTAGTTACTTTAATGTCTAGAAAAAAAAAATAGTTTCCAGCTCTGGAGCTGTGGCTTTTATTTTTATAATTTTCTATACCAAACTTTTCTTTCCAAAACGCAAAATATATATAATTTATAAAGGAAAAGATAAAAATTAATTAGACTTAGTTAATTTTATATATCAAAAAAGTGTAAGTGTCCCAACCCTGAACTCATCTTTTTTGATTTTTCTAATTTCTTACACCAATCTCTTTCTTTAAGAATTTAAGAAATGTTTAATTTATAGAAAAAAAGTAAAAATTTGATTTAGTAACTTACTTTTGTAGAAAAAGTTTAAGTTTTCCAACCCTGGAATCGTCTTTTTAATTTTTTTAATTGTTTTGTTTTTATTTGAAATACCAATTTTATTCGTTATCAAGCATAAAATAATTTTATTTAATAAAAATAGATAAAAAAAATTAGTTTTCGGTAGTTAATTTTTTATATCACAAAGAATCCTCCTTTTTGGTTTTTTTTTTGATTTCTTACACCATCTTTTTTTTAAGAATATAAGATATGTTTAATTTATAGTAAAAGAGAAAAAATTTGTTTTAGTAAGTTAGTTTTGTATAAAAAATAAGATTTTCCAACCCTGGAAACGTCGTTTTAATTTTTAAAAATTTTTTTATTTTGAAATACTGAAGTATAAAATAAGTTTATTTTATAAAAAAAAAATTAGTTTTCCGTAGCTAATTTTTTATATCACAAAAAGTGTGGATTTTCCAACCCTGAAATCAAACTTTTTAGTTTTTCTTATTTCTTATACTAATCTATTTCTTTTAAGAATATAAGATACCTTTAATGTATAGAGAAAAAGGAAATTTTTGCTTTAGTAAGTTATTTTTGTAGTATAAAAAAAGTTAAAGTTTTCCAACCCTGGAAACATCTTTTTAATTCTAGAAGGTTAATCTTTAATTTGAAATACAAATTTTATTCGTACTAAAGTATAAAATAAGTTCATTTAATAAAAAAAATACAAAATAATTTTCGGTAGTTAGTTTTTTATATCACAAAAAGTTTCAGTTTCCCAACCCTGGAATCATCCTTTTTGATTTTTCTGATTTCTAACATCAATTTCTTTCTTTTAAAATAATTAGATATGTTTAATTCATAGAAAAAAAATGAAAAATTTGTTTTAGTAAGTTACTTTTGGAATCATCCTTTTTGTTTTTCTGATTATTTACATCAATCTCTTCCTTTTAAGAACATTAGATATGTTTAAGTTATAAAAAAAGGAAAAATTTGTTTTAGTAAGTTACTTTTGTAAAAGAAAAAAAGTTAAAGTCTTCCAACCCTGGAAACATCTTACTAATTTTTTGAAGTTTAATTTTTTGTTTGAAATACCAATTTTATTCATGGTGAAGTATAAAATAAGTTTATTTAATAAAAATAATTAAAAAATTAGTTTACGGTAGTTAATTGTATATATCACAAAAATCGTAGGTTTTGCAACCCTGGAATCATGCTTTTTGTTTTTCTGATTTCTTACATCAATTTCCTTCTTTTAAGAGCATTACATATGTTTAGTTTATAGAAAAAAATGAAAAAGTTGTTTTAGTAAGTTACTTTTGCATAACAAAAAAAGTTAAGGTTTTCCAACCCTCGAAACGCATTTTTAATTTTTTTAATTTTTTTTTTCAGTTAGAAATACCAATTTTATTCATACTGAAGTATAAAATAAGTTTATTTAATAAAAAATTATTAAAAACTAGTTTTCGGCAGTTATTTTGTATGGCAAAATGAAGTTTAAGTCTCCCAGCTCTGAAACCGTCCGCTCGATTTTGCTGATTTACAATACCAATCTTATTTCGACAATTTCTGAATCACCAGTCCAAGAACGAAGTCTCTAGCCTTTCTGGGAGCTTCGGAAAACCGATTTCACTTACAGACAGACAGACATCGCTTATTCGTATTCCCTATACATAAGGATCCAGAATATATATACTTTATAGCTCGCTTATTAATATTCTAGAAATTACAAACGGAATTATATATATATACCCTTTTACCATTTTTTGGTAAAGGGTATAATAAGGTTTGTTGCTTTGATAACAAAACCAGGAAATTCATATACCTAAACCAAAGCATAGTGGAAAGACATCGAAGTGTTTTGAGAAAAACGACTTGATTTGCTTATATTGGAAACGTACTATTACGCTATGTGAATCACAGTATGAGGATTAATTATGCATTATTAAATGAAAAATTAAATTTTCTGCATAAGCCAACATGTCGTGGAAAAATTTCCCTCAGAAAACTATCACGCTCTATAGATTTTCATCGAACTCTTTGAGTAGCTTGTTTTTGATACAAACCTGTGATCAAACCCGTGTAATTTAAATGGGTTTGATAATAGGTTTGTGTGTGAAACGACCTGCTGAAAGATTTCGATACAAGTCCATTGCTTTGCTATAGGTTTGTTTATTTACAAAAAATTGTTACGAATTTGCAACAATTGTTACTAAAAAGTGCGCATTAACTCAAAAAGTCTGTAGTGTGAGAGCGTCCAAAGGGGGATAAAATTTAAACACAAAAAATTCCTAAAAAGTATTACTAGTAAAATTTTTACTTGCAAGAATTATCCAAACAGCTGTTCTGTGCTTTGTTTTCAAATAAATTATTTGAAAAATATCTGAAAAAGGAAAAGTCATAAATGTGCATTTCTTTTCTAAAAAAATATGTACACTAGACTGGTGGCAGCTAGTAGTAGGAAAATGGGGAATGGAATGAAAAAATCATCTTTTTGGGATGCATTTTTTGGGATGATTTTTATTTTGGAAGATTTTAGAGATGAAAATTTTGGGATGATTTATTTTTGTGTGAAATGCAGGTGCATAGAAAATTCTTAATGCTGTTAAATAGAATTTTTTATTTTCATTGCACACTTGATGCGATGAAAAATTTTAGGGATGACTTTTTGTTTAAAGAGCCTTTATGTTTATCTGTCGGTTTGTCTTTTTAATAATAGTTGTGTCTATTTATGTCTCTTAAATCAACTAGAAATAGTCAATAAAAACCTTTTTGTTTTTTATACATAATTATAAGCACCGGCTATATTTTGATATATCGGTTCCTTATTATTTGACAAATGCTGTTATGTGCACGTTCATAAATTTGCTTTTTTAATGCTGTTGGCTGGTAAGAAGAAAACGGGAAAGGAATAATCTTTTGTTTTATTTTGGGATGAAAGTATACAAATTGAAGGAATAATTTTATTTTAACAAGCCTTGTATAGTAATTTTATGTTTTTTGTGACTTTTAAATGGAATTAATGTTGTTTCTGCACATAACTATACATAAGAATTTTTTACATCTGTATGTTTAAATGAATATGTCAATGCATATGAAGATGCATATTTGTGGACATTTGCATATAATGTAATTATTTGAAATAAATTATTTAAAATATAAGAAGAGGCTTTTTCATTATTATATAGAAATTAAGTAAGAGTAATATGAAGGTATGAATAAAAATATTAAGAGATCAAAATTTTAGTTTCAGAAAACGCAGCTTCTAAAATATTACTATTCACTAACTCATTGCAATCCTTCAGTAGTCAACTATGACTTCGAAAAATATTACAAACATTGAGGTTGTTGAAGCTTTTAATAAACTAAAAGCAAAATCATATATATATCTGAAGGAGTTACAACCATCAAGGTCATATAAAGTGATAATAATGTTTCGTCATAAGACCAAATATGGAAATATAGTGATTGCAGAACTCGAGAATAGAATGATATATCTTCCCAAATGCTTAGCTCAGAAGACAAATTAATTGAAATTTACATGTCTTCGCTTGGTAATAGGCAAAGTTATGTTTTTTTAAGTGTCGTTTTTTTGTTGGCAACGTTTGAAAATGTTATAAATTTTCGCTTTAGCTGTAAGCATAGCTCACAATTGTATTTTGATGAATCCATTTCATTAATAAGCAACATCCTTTAAATTATTGCTTTTTATACTCGCAGCTACTTCAATATTAAAGATAGTTGTAGGTACTCCAATACTAATACAAACAATCTAAAATTTAATGTGTGAGTGAGATAATTATATTCTTGACATATTTAAAGGATACTTTTTTTTTCTTTTTATCCCCTTCTTCGCTTCCTTCAGATTTTGAGATTTTATAGGCTAGCTCAAATACTCAAATCAGGTTTCTAGCATACAATTAATTATTTCAGGTCAATGTCAATGCATCTCTTTCAAGCTTTATAATTAGATATGAAAGTTAGAAACTAATGTTTGCATGTTATCTTTCCAACTACATAAATATCCTGTTACGTATTATATAAAAGAAATTATGTATTAATCTCATATGAGAGAGAAGTAAACATATACTTGAGTGACAATATTAAATTAGTCTATCTCTTTCATAATATATATTATTTTATAAGCAACAACATATTATTTTCTAACAGTCTTAGAACTACAGTGAAACAAGCAATTAATATTGATAAACAGAATTAAAAATAGCTGAAATATAAAGTGCAAATTTTGTGAACGTGTTTTGCTGAAAAGAAAATGGCTGAGATCCACGAAAGCCATCATTGATTAGATTTTCACAAGTGGTTTGGAAGCAAAACCCATTTAAAAATGCATCTACATCATCCATCATAATAACCAATCCAAAGAACAGTGAAGCGAATGCTGAGATGAAACTAGAAAACACGGCATTCAAAAATAGAATACAAACCTTCTCATATAAAAATGAGAGGGAGGAACTTTTATTTCCTGAAGAATTTTTTGAAAGAGTTCAAAGAAATTCTTTGAAAATATTATCACATGCCCACAGTAAATACAACATGGAGTTGGAATGCAATTATATCAAAATAATGGATGATGATACATTCCTGCACGATTTCGCACCGCTCCAAAGTGCAATTTATTACAATAAAAGATGATCTTTTAGAAATATTAAAAGATCAAAGTCAAGAAATATGTCGAAAAATGTCAGTGTTTCAAGAAAGGGACAGCGGATGGAGCCTTGTTACAAATAAAAAATTGTATACAAGCATAAATCGAGCGGAGTTTGTTAAGGGCTTAGGCGACATCCCTCTTCCACGGTAAATTGAACAGAAAAAATCATGCTTCAGCAACCAATACAATGAGAAAATCCATCATATTAATCTTTTGCTGCTATCTAAAGATGGAAATTCTCATTATGTCCTAATAACAGATATCTCTAGGTAATTATATAATTATATTATAATATACAGTAGTTTTGACTTAACTGCCACACCATGTTTTGCACGCATTTTGTGGCCAAAAATTGGCAGTTCTCTGATTTGGTCCCATAAGTCTCATAAGTGGCATATAAGTGAGATTCACACAACATACTAGGAACTCACATACATATACACTGTTTTTTAAATCAAGAGAGAGTTATAAAGAGAATGAGAGAATTATTGAAAGACTGCGAGCATTCTAAAAAAACAAACTACATTCATATATTTTGTTAAACGCAGTTGCAAAGAATATGGGATAATAATTCCAAATATTTGTGGCAGCTAACTTAAATTGGCACGTTTGAAATTGGCCACTTAATAAATAAGTGCATTTCATAAGAAATTGAAGTAAAATTTTGTTGTTTTTGGCAGGTATCTCAAATTGGCAGTTGCAATTAAGTCAAAACTACTCTATTATGTATATACATATATATATATATATATATATTAACTAATTCGCATATAATAATTATAAACTTCAGGCTAATAAGAAGCAGCATAACCGGGCACAAAACAAAAGTTTTGTTATGCAATGCTTGTCTTCAGTATTCACATAATGAAAGGATGATGGAGGAGCACAAGCTAAGCTGCAAAAAAGTTGTTGCAAGTATGCCAACGAAGGATGAGTCCATTTTAAAATTTGAAAATTGCCATAAACAGTTGGACGTACCCTTTGTCGTATATGTGGATTTCGATGCATATCTCGAGAAAATAGAAAGAACATTAGGAGGAGGAACAACAACAACATGTGGTAATATAGAAAAGCACGTTGCTTGTGCTTTTAGCTATTACATAAAATGTATCTATAATGATAATTTAAATAGTTTTAATATTTATTTTGGTGACGATGCACCTAGAGTTTTTTTTTAATTTAATAACCGACCTGACAGACATTTATATAAACTACTTGTCAAAAATAGTACCAATGACGCCACTGACAAATGACGAAAAACTTTTACATGCTCTCTCCACAAATTGTCATATTTGTAGAAAAATTTTAAGAAATGACAAAGTGCGTGATCACTGTCATTTTACAGGCAAGTATAGAGGGTCAGCGCATAACTCATGCAATCTTCTTTATAGAACTGCTAAGTTTATACCTGTTTTCTTTCACAATTTTTCTTCTTATGATTGTCATTTGTTTATAAAAGAACTTTCTAACTTTGATGGTGATTTGAAAGTAGTTCTTCTTAATAAAGAATTATACATTTCACTTTCAAAGTTCATTCCAATCGGAGAAAAAGAGAGTTTTGAAATTCGTTTTTTAGACTCTTTACGATTTATGGTATCCAGCTTAGAAACGCTGGGAAAGAATTTAAGTGATGATCATCTTCACATCCTCAATAAATTTTTTGCTCCAAAAGAAGAATTCAATTTAATAAGAAAAAAAGGAGTATTATTCCCCTACTCTTATATGGATTCAATGGAGCGCTTTAATGAAGTTCATATTCACGCTCAAGAAAAGTTTTATAATTATTTAAGTAATTCTGAATGCTCTTTGGATGATTACGAATATGTCAAAAAAGTTTGGAAAACCTTTAAGTGTAAAAATATGCGAGATTACATCTTATTTTGTTTAAAAAATTACGTTTTACTGCTAACTGACATTTTCCGAAATTTTAGACAAATTTGTAAAAATATTTACAAGCTTGTCAATATCATACTGCCCCTGCTCTATCGTGGGATGCCAT
This sequence comes from Tachina grossa, assembly GCA_949987645.1. NCBI lineage: Eukaryota > Metazoa > Arthropoda > Insecta > Diptera > Tachinidae > Tachina > Tachina grossa. The sequence continues at coordinate 110,852,346 of OX465274.1, read as the reverse complement.
GCTTTAAACCACAAAAATAGAACTAGAACTATTTACTGATATTAATATGAACAATTTTGTGCAAGATGCTATGAGAGGGGGTCTAGTACAATGTTCAAAAAGGTACACTAGGGAAAATAATAAATACATATATGGAGGATTACTATTGTAGTAAGCCTTCAGAATATTTGATGTACTTAGACGCTAACATGGTTGGGCAATGTCAGAGTACTTACCATACGGAAAAATTGAGTGGGTTAATGAGAAAAATCTTCGTATTTTAGATGTGAATAATATACCATATTCATCAACTGTTGGATATATTTTGGTAGTATTATTAGAGTATCCCCAACATATACATAATGATGTACCTTTTTGCCCAGAAAATAAAATGGTCCGTGATTCTAAATTCAGAAAACTTATAGCTGACCTTACATTTAAATCAAAACATCAAATTCACTACAGAGTGCTTAAGCAATGTCTCAGAAATGGGTTGATATTAAAGAAAGTGCATAGAGTATTAAAATTTAAGCAATTTCCTTGGCTCAAACCATATATTGATATAAACACTCACCACAGAACAAAAGCAAAAAATTCGTTTGAAAAAGATTTCTTTAAATTGCTCAATAAAACGGTTTATGGAAAATATCCATAAACATAAAGATGTTAAAATTGTCACAAATTGGGAGACTACAAGAAGAAACCATTTAGGTGCAAGAGCATTGATATCAAAATCAAACTTTTCAAGTATAACATAGTTCTCGGATAATATGTTTGCGGTTCAGCTCAAAGTAATGAAGTTCAAGTACAACAAACCCATTTATTAGGGTTTGCTGTATTAGAATTGTCTAAGTATATGCAACCTAAGTTCGGAACAAACTTATCTCTAAATTATATGGATACGGACTCTTTCACTTATTCCATAAAAACAGATGATTTTTATGGTGATATCCGTCAAGATGTTGCTTCAAGGTTTGATACATCTGAATGTCAGCCTGACAACATTTTTTTTTTACAATTATTAAACAAAAAAGTCATTGGGTTGATGAAAATTGAAAATAAAGGAAAAATTATGAAAGAGTTTGTTGGACTTCGATCATAAATGTATTCATTTGAAACTGTATGGATGGATCAAGTAAAGAAATCCAAAGGAGTAAAAAATTTATGTATTAGGAATTACTCTATTTCAGAATATAATAACAAAAATTAAAAATTTTAAAAACCCCCGACTTTTTTAAGAAAAGATGTTATATCTTCTAAACGGTTGAACCGATTTTCTTCAAACATAGCTAAGAACCCTCTCGATCAAGTCATCTTTCAAATAAAAAAAACTAAATGAAAATCGGTCCAGCCTTTTGGCCTGTACGTGGACACGGACAGACACACAGACAACCAGACACACACTACAAACTTATAACACCCCTTTTTTAGCCGGGGGTTAAAAAAGCTTTATTTGAAAAACAAATTATTTCCGATTCTCTTAAAACATTTAGATCTAAGTATCATCAGTTGTAGACTCAAAAGTTACATAAGGTTGTCTTGAATTATGCTGATATATACCCTGCAGAAAGTGCGAATAGTGAAATTGTGGTGATTTACTAGTGACGTTGTCAGTACCACTACTGACCAGGTGTACCCCAGCCAATGGTATCATCTATTGACATTTAACATTAGCTTGTCATTGCAAATCGACCACTAGACTATAGCACTACTGACTTAGTAGTTCTTTCAGGACCACATGGAGACATTGGCACCAAAGATTCACTAGTAAATGTTAGGGGCTCTAGTCTACAATATCGATATATCCTCTCTCGTTGTCAATAGTAAACTTATAGTGATTTTCTAGTGACATTGTCAATAGTGCTACTGACTAGGTGTACCCCAGCCAATACAAATGCCTATTGATAAATAACATAGGGTTGTCATTCAAAATCTATCAGTAGACTTTAGCACTATTAAGAAGGTAGTTCTTTGACGACCATATGGAGATATTTGAACCGAAGATTCACTCGTAGATTTTAGTGACCCTCGTCTACATATATTTATTTAATATTATTGCATAACATAATAAAAAAGAAAAAAAAACTATTGACGCGTTCATTGACAATATCACCAGAAATACACTAGAACTGTCGTCTCGCGCATAAAAGGAAAGTTGTCGACATTTTAACTAGTGCAATTGTCGCTGGAGAGAGAGTATTGACATAGAGACATATGGTTCCAGATGGACTAGAGGGTATCTACAAACATACATATATATGTATATATATATGTATATATATATATACATATATATGTATATATGTATGTCATCTTTCAAATAAAAAAAACTAAATGAAAATCGGTCCAGCCTTTTGGCCTGTACGTGGACACGGACAGACACACAGACAACCAGACACACACTACAAACTTATAACACCCCTTTTTTAGTCGGGGGTTAAAAAAGCTTTATTTGAAAAACAAATTATTTCCGATTCTATTAAAACATTTAGATCTAAGTATCATCAGTTGTAGACTCAAAAGTTACATAAGGTTGTCTTGAATTATGCTGATATATACCCTGCAGAAAGTGCGAATAGTGAAATTGTGGTGATTTACTAGTGACGTTGTCAGTACCACTACTGACCAGGTGTACCCCAGCCAATGGTATCATCTATTGACATTTAACATTAGCTTGTCATTGCAAATCGACCACTAGACTATAGCACTACTGACTTAGTAGTTCTTTCAGGACCACATGGAGACATTGGCACCAAAGATTCACTAGTAAATGTTAGGGGCTCTAGTCTACAATATCGATATATCCTCTCTCGTTGTCAATAGTAAACTTATAGTGATTTTCTAGTGACATTGTCAATAGTGCTACTGACTAGGTGTACCCCAGCCAATACAAATGCCTATTGACAAATAACATAGGGTTGTCATTCAAAATCTATCAGTAGACTTTAGCACTATTAAGAAGGTAGTTCTTTGACGACCATATGGAGATATTTGAACCGAAGATTCACTCGTAGATTTTAGTGACCCTCGTCTACATATATTTATTTAATATTATTGCATAACATAATAAAAAAGAAAAAAAAACTATTGACGCGTTCATTGACAATATCACCAGAAATACACTAGAACTGTCGTCTCGCGCATAAAAGGAAAGTTGTCGACATTTTAACTAGTGCAATTGTCGCTGGAGAGAGAGTATTGACATAGAGACATATGGTTCCAGATGGACTAGAGGGTATATACAAACATACATATATATGTACATACATATATAAAGGGTGTTTTTTATTGAGGTATAGAACCTTAAGTTGGCATCACTTTTTTAACTGGCGGCAATTTTGTCAGCTGTCAAGTGATTAATATTTAGTTTGGTTTGCCATTTTATTATGAACAGGTTGACAAAAGAACAACGCTTGCAAATCGTGCAAATTTATTTCGAAAATAATGGTTCAGTTCGCGAAGTTTACCGCAAGCTCCGTCCATTTTATGGTCGACATAATCGTCCATCAGAGCAATTAATTCGGTTAACCATGGATCGTTTTCGCACTACGTTTACTCTATGTGATAATACGCATCCGCAGAGACGTCGAACAGTGCGCACCGAAGAAACAATTGCCGCTGTAAAGCAAAGTGTTGAAGAGGACCCGAATGAATCGATTCGCCACCGTGCACAGCAATTGGAGCCGACTAACCGACTATTTTGTTCCCGAATTGGATGGCATGAATGTGGATGAGTTGTGGTGTGAGTTGTGGAACGGACCTGTCAATTGGCCACCAAGATCGTGTGATTTGACACCATTGGATTATCTTCTTTGGGGATATGTGAAGTCGCTCGTCTACGCCAACAAACTAGAAACGTTAGGGGACTTTAAAGCCAACATTCGTGGCGTTATTGCCAACATACGGCCCCATATGCTCGAAAAAGTGGTTGAAAATTGGACCTGTAGAATTGGCTTTATTCGAGCCAGCCGCGGCGGCCACATGCCCGAAATCATATTTAAACATTAATGGCATAAAATTATCCTTCCACTAAAGGCAAATTGATGGACATTAAAACGATTTTCTTGTGTGTTATTTCAATTTGAAGTTCTATACCTCTTAAAAAAACACCCTATACATACTTATTCAAATGTGCTGATATTGCTTTTTTACCATTTTATAATATTCAATGGAACTTTTTAGCCGTCATGTAGTTTTATGCTCTATTTTTATCGTTCCTGGTATGTTTATCGTATACTTTTCTTTCTAATACGCATGTACATGCGTGTGTATGTTTTGATATGCAAATTTAATCTGGCTGGATCTTGTTAGAATTTGATGTTTTGTAGCAAATTCAGCGATTTTTTTCTATGTATATAAAATAAAGCATAAAGTAAAAAATTAAAATAAGAAATATGGGATCACAGCATATTTTATTATGATAGAAGACATGTACTCCCAGGCTCAATTTATGTGCGGTCATGTATGTGTGAGTGTGTTTGGCTTGGTCAATAGTTTTGACTTGAAGAAATGTCGTCATAGCTCTTGCGATTGTTTGCCACTTTTATTGGAGAAGGGTATGGTTTTCAGTTTGCTGTGCAAAGTGAAGCTACATACATACATACATATATACATAAATATGTAACATATGTATATAACTGCTAGTTCTTATTTGTTCTTTCATAGGTTTCGCGATTGTTGGATTTTTGTTATTGCGGAACGTTAGGGTTTTCCGTTTTTTGTGCAAAGTTTAATAATAATATAAAATAATTTCATCAATATATGAACATTGATCAAAAAGCAAAATCAAATATTCAAAAATAAATATTAGTTCACTTTATTTTAAACTATTTTATTTTAGATACTTGTGTACACCAATAACATCTTATTCGTTTGAAATTATAAATGTTTTAAAGATTTTTAATTTTTTTTAATATTTATTCATTATTTTAATAATATTTTATAATACATATCTATTAAATTATTTATTATTAACTTCAAAAAAAAAAAAATTGGCTTGTTTTTATGGCCAAGCAACTGTCCATATGCACTTCGTTCCCGCTTGTGGAACTCGTCAGTAGTCTTCAGCCCAAAAAAGTTTTGAATTCACTTAACAAACTCCGTATGTTTTTAGTAAGACTCTTAATACTATATTGGGAATCACAATATACAAACATAATAAGTTTGAAAACCGCAAATTAAATAAAGACATTATGTCAAATAAATATACTTCAGTATTTCATGTATGAAAATACATATTTTATTTTTCTTTTTGCTTTTTAAATACTTTTATTGTTGCCCAATGTGGCAGCTAATGGTAGAAAGGTGGTGGAAAATAAAATAGATGCACAGTTGAATAAAGATGCTTGTTTTGTAAAGATTTTTGTTTGCGGTTTTCAAACTTATTATGTTTGTATATTGTGATTCTCAATATAGTATTAAGAGTCTTACTATAAACATATTTGTTAACTGAATTCAAAACTTTTTTGGGTTGAGGTCTACTGACGAGTTCCACAAGCGGGAACGAAGCGTATATGGACAGTTGCCTGGCCATAAAAACAAGCCAATTTTTTTAAATTAAATAAAGACATTATGTCAAATAAATATACTTCAGTATTTCATGTATTTATTATTAACTTTCTTAGAGTGTAGATGGAGCACGTACAGGTGTCCGGACCTTCAGTACCACCAGGGTAATACCAGGGACAGCATTTGAAGTGTCCGTCATCTTTGTCTTAATCCTCCGTAACTCAAATTTTCTCGTTCTCGTCCAGCATATTGATGAAAAATTTTATAAGCTCCGAGTGGTCATATAGCGGGAACCATTTGAAACCTATCAAAAACTGATCGAGTTTGCACCTGATTCCAATCATATTTTTATTTAATTTATGAAGATGACAGTTCTTTGAGGGTTCCTTTGTTACTAATTACATATATTTACAAATTTTTGAAAGCTCTGATGTTTAAAAAAGTGTACATGTACATAGAATCAAATCATAAATTATATATATTTTAGGTTTCGGAAATAAAAGTTTTTTGTAGAAAACTATAAAAATAAAAACCACAGCTCCAGAGCTAGAGACTTTGAACTTTTTTTTCTGGATATTAAAGTAAATAAATAAAACATTTTTTTGAATTTTCTTTTTTCACTTAACACACTTTCTATATTTTTTAAGAACTCTAGATTGGTATTAGGAATCAGAAAAATCTAAAATGATGATTTTAGTGTTTAAAAATTAATTTTTTTGTACATAAAAGTAACTAAAAAAGTTAAAAAAATTAAAACGACGTTTCCATGGTTGGGAAACCTTATTTTTTATAAAAAAGTAACATACTAAAACAAATATTTCCTTTTTTACTATAAATTTAACATATCTAATATTCTTAAAAAAAGATTGGTATGAGAAATCCGAAAAATCAAAAAAGGAGGATTCCAAGGTTGGGAAACTTACACTCTTTGTGATATAAAAAATTAACTACCGAAAATTTATTTTTATTTATTTTTATTAAATAAACTTATTTTATGCTTGAGTACGAATAAAATTGGTATTTCAAATAAAAACAAAGTTTAAAAAAATTAAAAAAACGTTTCCAGGATTGGAAAACTTAAACTTTTTTTGTACAAAAGTAACTTATTAAAACAAGTTTTTTCCTTTTTTCTATAAATTAAACATATCTTAAATTCTTAAAGGAAAGAGATTGGTGTGAGAAATCAAAAAAATCAAAAATGATGATTTCAGGGTTGGGAAGCTTACACTTTTTTTGATATATAAAAGTAACTAAGTCCAATTAATTTTTATCTTTTCCTTTTTATATTATATGTATTTTACGTTTTGGAAAGAAAATTTTGTTATAGAAAATTATAAAAATAAAAACCGCAGCTCCAGAGCTGGAAACTTTGACATTAAAGTAATTAAATAAAACATTTTTTTTAATTTCCTTTTTTATTTTTTCACTTAACACACTTTCTACATTTTTTTAAACACTTTTAAATTGATATAAGGAATCAGAAAACTATTTTTTTTGTACATAAAAGTAACTAAGTCAAATTATTTTTTTCTTTTTGTTAATACTTTATGTATGTGCTTATGTTTGTATCTCTATACTTCATAAAATCAATTTGGTAAAGGGTATATTAGATTCGGCACAGCCGAATATAGCACTCTTACTTGTTTAATAATCGATTCACATCTTCTCTTAAAATATCGAATGAAATGTCTTTTAGTTCGTTTTGAATTATTTTGTTTGAACAAAGGTTTCATTAAACACAACCTTTCTCCACAAAGTCTTACAAAAAAATAATTTTAATAATTTAATTTATTGCACAGCAGTGCGTTTTTTGAATCAATATTAACTTTGCATTCTATATAGGGAATACACATTCATGTATGAAAATGTATGAATATATATTATCATATATGTCCATATACCCTCATTTTGCGGATTCTAACCATATATGCGATCTTATATATACTCCATACACATTGTTTTAGCTGGGTGTATTTATTTTTATTATTTTTTTTTTGTTGTAATTAATCATATTAGATTTTTTAATTATTTTGGACGTTTTTAACTTGATTATGAAATTTTGTCTTTCTTATTGTTAATTGCTTTATGAAATTTAAGTAACTTTTTAGTTTTAGTAATGATAAAAGCAAACAATAAAATTTTAAAATTTAGTAACTTTTTAGTTTTAGTAAGGTTTTCAAATTGTTTCATTTAAGTTAAAGCAGTTTTTTTTTATTTTAGTAATTACGCTTCCAATATAAAATATATGATCATGTTTGTTTTTGGATATGAGAAAAATATACAAATATTTATATAAATATGAATAATCCTGAAATACCAGATGTTTGACGGCCTTGTTTTCTCATGTTGATTGTAGAAACGAGTTGGTATGCTGCACATATCCATAAACACTCCCACTGGCACAAGCATATTATTCATGGAAGTTTTTGTTGTCTATATATACTTTTTATTATATTTTAATGTTGTTAAATACGGGGCTGGGCCGTTGACTTATTATCATTAGTTTTTTTAAGAAATAGGCAACGATTAGTATCACTAATACTAGGCCTAGTCCAACTTCTATAATTAAGTGGGTGTAAGTGTCTTTTTTTTCTCTTCTTGTTAATCACTTTCACTAACACTTTTTCCCACCTCGTATCCCGCAAATATGGTGGGTACGGTTTGGAGCACTTTTGACCACCAGCCATTTTTCAAATGTTAAATGTTTGCTACTTTTTTTAATGTTCCCTACTTTTTTTTTCAATTATTTATAGACTCCGTCCTGTCACCGTTGCCATATAATCATTTTTGGCATACATGCCAACCAATCAATTTTTAATTTATGTAAAAGTCCTTTTTGTTTTATGGTTTTAATTTGTTTTTCTTTGATTTTTTTTACTATAATTTCTGTGCATTGTTGGTGGCAATGCACTCAAGTACAATAAGAATAAGTCATAGTATGTAGCAATGCACTTGGGTTGACATTAGAGACCTGCGTAAACAGTCTTTAAATGTAAATACGTCATGATTTTTAAATGTATTCACGTCGCATGTATTATACTAAACCAATAATAAATGCTGTCGTACTATAAGCGAAGCACGATGGATGTATTGGTGTACGTGTATATCAGTGTTACCAAGCGATGTCGCAAGACAGCTTGTTTGTAACAAACACTCAAAAGAAGTACTGTTGATTAGTGTATGCTTGTTATTTTTCATATTGTACGTTTGAGTGTGTGTGTGTGTAATATATAGAGGGTAAGCTATTATGTAATTAACCGCATACAACTAATTTTAATGCATGTGTGTGTCTTTGGATGTTCGCAAAAAAATAAAAGATCATACACACATACATGCATGACGTTTGTACACGTGCTCATGCGTATAAAGAAGGAAGTATCACAAAATCTTCCGTCACGAAGTGTTTTCTTCTTTCCTCTTATACCTACAATACTCAAACAAATTTCTTGCAAACAGTGTTGTTAACGTTTGTTTTATAAGATTTCGCTGTAGTAAAGCATTTGAAAAATCCTCATGTCTTGAAAGTTCTTATAAGATGTCTTGCGCAGGACACTAGTGGACATTGGATATGTTAGAACAATTAAACTAAACTTAAAGTGTTATTAAGGAGGAAATAATTATAGAAATTGTTGTGACATCTGTTTAACATACATTCATGACACTTGCATACAATTTGAAGCAACATACTATATTAAAAGTTAATATAAGTATAGTTGCAGAATATCTAAAAATTGTTGGTGAAGAATTAAAAATAATTATAATAGTAAAACAGCAAAACTGAGCTTATTGACTAGAGCAGGTGGCGTGAGAGAATTGTTCTGTAAGCAGGTCACAGAAATTCAAAATAAAATGTCTGAGTTTGAGGAGAGAGATTCCGGATGGACTCTTGTTCGCATAGTTCGAGCTGAATTAGATATTAATAAATCTTCTTTAGTAAAAGGAGCTTATTGAACTAGCACACAGGAGAAGCTTGCTAGTCGTGGTGCTTGAATTAACATTTAAAACAGTGATAATGTTTTAAGTGGGACTTAATTGCGACAATTAGTGAGTACCTCGACTATCAATGGTCCGACCCAATCCTCTTCATATAAAGCTTAGTTTAGACGAATCGTTGAATCAACATATTTATGCTGAAAATTTTGTTACAAGTGCCTGCATATCGTTTAAATGCATAATTTTTTCAGCATACGTATGTTTAAGAACATTTGCTAAGACTTTGTTAACAATGCAAACAAAGGTATGTTGGTAATTTTATCATATCGTGTAAACAGCATATTATTATTGCTTGATAAATTTCCGGCGTATGCTGACAGATATGTTATTTGCTTAAAAGTATATGCAAGCTTTTCAGCATATGCGCCGCACGGCTAAGCCCAGCCGCCGATAGTTTTTTTAATGTAAATACATTTTTATTGCATATGTACCTTCAAACACACACAAACACGCAAAGAAAATCAAGAATACCTGAAAGTGAATCAAATAATAACTAAAAATGTAAAAACAATATACGATTTGCATAATATGAACTCAGCGTCAAGGCGATCGATTATTGGCTCACAGCCGGATTTAAATTACCGACGCGTTTTTTTATCGCCGGCGGCCATCATTCAAATTAATCGGCACAGGTCTTCGGAAGTAAAGAAAACATATAATTTATCTGCATTTTGTATTTGGTAAGTTTTGCAATATTTTATTATTGCTGTTTTTTACAATAAAATATATCTTTATGTGTATGTACAAATGGATTAAACAGAAGAAGTTGATGCAACGGCAGAATTTTTAGACATAGAGTTCGAACTATTTAAACAGCAACAGCCGGCAAAAAAGATCTGGAAAACTTACACGCAAATAAGGCCAAAAGTGGTGTGCGAGTGGTGTCACAAAGACATATTAAAATTGATCCATGGTGTTGAAGAACGCCCTATGCTTTGGGACGTGAGTTCTTCCTAAAATATCAGCATGGCTGGAAATAGCGGACTTCATAGGGGGTGAAAAGCGAACATATGTATAAATGTGAAAGTTTGTATATTTGTTACTCATAGAACTGTACAAGCAATAGCCAGTGATATATCCTCTGGTGACATTATTTATGTTTTTTTATTGATTTTAATAAATTTAATTGCAAAAATTATACTTGTAATTAAATTAGTTGAATAATTAAAAAGTATTGTCAAACTCACTAATTTCACAAACAAATGTTTATAAGACTCAACATATACAGCACCATATAAAATTCAACATATCGTATAGACACAAAAATCGTATGCTGCTAGTTTCGGTCACATGGATGACAGCATACATATGCTGATTCAACATATCGTCTAAACAAAGCTTAATATTTAAGATATTAGTGCTGATATAATTTTGCTGCAAGATGGAACTATAATTGATTTTTCAAATTTAACACTTCCGATGTCACTAAAAAATATTAAGGAATTTGAGGGGCGGAATGATATTAAAGTGAGTGTGTTTCATTATGACGACGAGGCTGGTTCATCGGTGGACAATTTTACATAACCCAAAATGAGAAGACAAAGCATGTTAACTTATTGCTATTGGAAAATATGGATGCGCATCACTATATCTTTATAAAAGATATTTCAAAGTAAGTAATACATTGGAAAGTATTAAAAATTAAATAATACAATACGGGTGTTTGATGTCTTACAGACTACTAAAAAGGTAAACAACGGCGCATTGTGCACGACTTTTATTTCCCAACAGCTGTCTGCAATACACTCATCATGAAAATATTATAAAGAAACATAAAATGGAATGTGTTAAAATAGTTACTACAATTCCAAAGGCAGAGGACACCATACTGCGGTTTAAGAGCCACCATAGAACAATTGATGTCCTTTTTGCTATATACGCCGACTTTGAATGTGTTTTGCAACATATAGACTTTAATGTAAGTAGTAAAACTAAATTATATCAGAGCCTTGTACCCTGCGCATTCGGCTATTTCATTAAGTGTAAGAATGAGAATAAATTGGATAAGCTAAGAACTTATACGGGTGAGGATGCTTCTGAAAAATTTGTTACATTTTTGAATCAATATTGTCAAGATCTAGGCGCACCGTAGTGCGCCAGGCGAAGTTCCGGCCAATGCACGCAGTGTGTATATTTACACGAAGCCATTCGAGCTGTTTTTACCCCCTCGCAACTTTTTTCCCAGCAATCGTAAAATTACTGAATTTAAACCATAATTAGAACTAATTCATGTTACCTCATACGCGTAGTTTGAAAGTTTTGTAATGAAAGGTTCCGGAGATATAGAGGTGCAAAAAGTGCATATTTTAAAACATACTCACTGACCACTGACACACTCATCAAATTGGTGAAGCACTTCCGCTAAAGCTAGAGAGCTGTAATTTGGAACACAAGAAACCTAGGTAAGCAACCACCTAGAAAAATCTGAAAACCCGAAAATTTATCCAGGAAGATGGGGCTTTGCCCATAAAAATTTAAATTTGTGCTAGTGAGCTCAAATTCGATACGGATCTAGGTCTAGCTGAGCACTAGACGAAAAAAATCTGACAACCCAGAAATTTTCACCAGGAGGGCGGGGCTACGCCGACAAAGGTCAGGATTAAAAAAGCTTATCTAAGGCGCTTAATGGAAGCTATTTTATTGAAATTTGGCATATATACTGCGACAATGCAAAGCTAAATTTTTTTAACAAAAAAGTGGGCGTTAACACGCCAATATAATTAAAACCTCACTTTCATGTACTACGGCTCAGGATATTTAGATATACTATTTATGTAGGTATTATTATCCGTTTGCAATGAAACTTAACACGAATAATAAGCACTGGCCGAAAAAATCTTGAGTTTGGAAAGGTGGGCAGGGTTACGTAAATAAAAATCATAAGTTCCGTTAAGGACCTGAAATTTTATGTACAAGTAGGTCTAGGTGAAAAACCAGCTTGAAAAACCTTTAAACCCAGAATTTTTAGTCATAATGGTGGGGCTGCGCCCACAAAAATAAAAACTTTCTCTCATGAGGTGAAATTTATGCATTAGGCTTAGGTACCTCAAGCCATTGTAGTGAAGGTTTGCATACACGTTGTACGTGTACAACACTTTGAACTATTACCTTAGCAAGTGGGCTGATCACTCCCATAAAATGTTAGTCTTGTGTTTTATCTACTTCGGTCAAGAATATTTTAGAAGAAAATTATCATAAATTATAAGCGCTGCTCACAACAAAATTGTGAGTTTACAATAGTGGGAGGCGTATTGCTCATAAAATTAAAAGGTAAAATTCGTGAAGATGAGTAAGTCAATGGGAAATTTTTAGAACCAAGAAGTCTCAACTCCAAAACGCAGTAGAGAGCTAAAAGTTTGAACACAAATAAATCTAGAACAGAGTTCACTAAGAAAAATCTAAAAAACCAGATGTCTCAATCAGGGGTCAGAAACAAGCTCTCTTAACTCAAAATTAAGATAAATTTTAATTAGTTTTTTTATGGGAATTGTTACAATTTAAGTTTAAAATTTTTAAACGCACTAATAATCCCAAATTAATATTTTACTTATTAAGTAAAATATTTTTTTATTAAAAATACATTGAAATTGATTATTGAGGGGCTTAGCTGTTGTTGTTATTTACATTTATTTTCTTTTACATACTCTTACGACTACAATTTGAAACTGAAAAAAAGTCAGCCAATGTAGCAATAGTAAAGTAAGAAAATAAAAAACATGTTGATTATTAAGTTCTTGTTTTAACTTTGTTATTTGTTATTGAGCTTCTCATTTGTTTAAATGAAAGTTTATAATATAATAACTCTAGTTGTTCTAAGAAACTTTGGGTGCTCAAAATTGGATATCTAAATCAAAATTTCGATTCAAATGAATCGAGTTAAGACATGTTATAATAAGCCCATATATTTAGGATTTTTTGTGTTGGAACTTTCCAAATGGAAGATGTATAATTGACATTAAAAATGATATAGAACATGAATTTGCCACTTCTGACTATCCAGAAACAAATGATTACGGTATTCCACAACAAAATGTTCTGGGTATGATGAAAAAATGTGTTTTAGATAAATATAGCATAAGTTCGTATAGGGATTGTTTATTTAACAGATCAAATGTTTATGATAATATGCTAACTTTTAAGCCTAACTTGCATGAATTATATACTATGCAACTACATAAAAATCAAAAGTGATGGTATAAACACCTATGCTTGGCATCATATTCAAATTGATGAAATCCTGGTTATGAACTTGATATGTTATTATTAGAAATAGAAAAACATCAAGAAGATGAGTAAAATATGTATATACATATTAAAGCTCCTGTAATTTATTTCTCCAATTATAATTATTTAGTTTCAAGCAAAAATGTTTGTGCGTATTGTAAATTATTTTTAATCTAAGAAATATAGTCTAGTTATTAAGATAACAAAAAATAAAATAGTGTATTTTATTTTATCTTATGTTTCTCTACATAATAATAAAATAGCATTGAAAACAATTATTTCTGTGTACAGTTTTTTTTATTTATTATCCATCCTTAAATATAATTTGTAAATTTCACATAACAAAGTCGTATTAAATCAATCTTTACATCCCTTTCGTGTATTCCTTGTATTTCATTGATTTGAAGTTTTGTTTTGTTTAAAGCGGAGCAGGTTGGTATATAATATTCCTAATAGAAATGAAGGATTTATTTTCTTAGAATGTTGTTCCAACATTAAATTGATGTAAAAATAATCGAATTTGAGTTAGTGATGTCCAAGTGTCAGAATAGATTTTTATTTTAGAGTTTCCTTGTTTGATCACTAAAAAACAAAGCCCCTTTTATATTGAAACTTATATTCAACGTCTCTCTCAGTTTCATTATCAATTATATTTATAGAATTTAAAAAATCTCGATGATTTAGCATATCATGAGTATACTCCTTATAGCACATGAAGTGTAACCACTCTTCCCGATCCAATCCAATGTATTGCTTATTTTTATAATTCAACCATATCATTTGCAAAAGCTGTATAAAATCATATATTTGAGGTTTTCGTTCTTAATTGTTGTAAGATATATTCATTAAAGTAAGTTTATCCATCCTCAATGAAAATAATATTTAAGCTAATAGCTTTTTCGGTCTATTAATCTCTATATACATATGTATGTATACATAAATATGTATATTAAAGTAAATAATAAATCATACATATACAAATACATTTAATAAGGGTTTTTATGAGAATGTTCAAAAGTCTCGCAAAACTGTGCAATTGTGCATTTTTAAACTCTCGTAAATAAAATGTCAAAAATTGTACAGAAATTTATTTAGACAAACCTGGTAAGTTTGCCCAATTATGTTGACTCGCAAACTTAAGCTGTGCAATTGTGGATTTTGTAAGCAACAACTTCTTGCTCGTTTGGACTTCTTTAGGCATTTTTAGACACACACACACAATTTTTTATTTTTATAGAAATATATAAATATGTTTTTAAATTGAAAATTGCTTGAAATTTTCTTATTATATTTTTAATTAATGAACTTTTTGATGTTTGTTTCCAATTTACATAAACTGTTTGCACAATAGTTCAAAAGGGGCTTCATGAAACTAGTCTCGCAATTTTGCCAAATTGCACAAATGGAAATTTTTAGAGTTCTCATGAAAACCCTTAATATTTATTCATTGTTTTTCTTTTGATATACATTTTTACAAATTACAATAATTTTAAAAATTATTTTCTTTCTTATATGGAGCATGGTATAACATGGTATACCATGGTATACCATGCGACACCACGATAGGGTAATTTGATGAAACACAATTAAAATAATTCATTACACAAAAAAAAATTCCTTTGTTTTTCTCAGAACCAGGTTTCAAACTTTAGTTTAGGTAAAAAAGGCCTGTTAAAATATCAGCTCATAGTATTAATGATGATTAATGAGATGGTGCGCATCGCACTTTTCAATTTCCCATACGATTGACATGGTATAAGTTGATTTTATTCATCCTGATTGTCATAAGTAAAGAACGGAATGTCCTACAGTAAACTTCTTGGTACGCTTTTGTAGAAAATTAAACGCTCGTTATATAAAATTTTTTGATAAGTTAGCTGGATCATAAGTTATTTACAGTCCAAATAAAATTTACCCTAAATCTTTGGAACATTACTTACGCGTGGTACTACAACTTGCGATTTCTTCCCCCTTAACGACTTGTTGATAACCTAAACCTAAACCTAGGTTATCAACAAGTCGTTAAGGGGGAAGAAATCGCAAGTTGTAGTACCACGCGTAAGTAATGTTCCAAAGATTGGTGGCTTCCTAAATTTGGTACCTATTCATACTGTTTTCAGTGCAATTAGTAGTCTTTCTACTGGCGGAGCGGCTATATCAAAAGCAATAAATACTGCAAAGAATGCCAAACAACAACTTGATGAAGCAACTAGACATAATAAAACCATAGAAAAGATATGGATTGGTTTGTCAAGAAAAACAAAAAACTAATTTTTCGTAAAGCTTCCCAATAAACCCCTATGTTATGTTGATCTGAGAAACTTTACAACAAACATTCCATATTTTAGAGGAGTTTTCATGTTGGATACACTACCAAAACGATCGAGAAAAAGAGAATTCGGAATCATTAATTTAGTTAATTTAATTATTATTTTTTTAAACTTCATTTGTTTCTATATTTGTGATTTGAATAGGCTAAACTTTGTATCGCTTTTTAGCCAAATTACATGTGATAATTATTAATGAACAAATAACACCAAAGTTAGTTGTAAATATTCTGACAACACATAGTTGAACGAAACAGCTAGCCGTTTTCGAACGCCACTAAACCTTCATCATCAGCGTTCTTCTGTATTTTAGCCACTGTGTGTGGTGTCAGTTGATGTAGATTTCTGATTTATATACGAAACTTTCTTGCAAATGGAATATGTGAATTGTTTTGATTCATCGTATTTCAATTTGCTGAAAGATGTTTTGTAATGAAAGCTCACCTCACCATCTCTTAATTTACAACAGTCTTACCATTGTCGTTTGTTCTTTACTAATTATACACATGTTAGTTAATTTGCTTATTTTTGTTCTAATTAAGACAAACTTTTTTGGGTTTGTTACTATTAAGTATATTTATTTAATTTTTGCCACAAGCTAATGACTATTAATTTAGTTAATTTAATTATTACTTTTCGAACTTCATTTGTTTCTATATTTGTGATTTGAATAGGCTAAAGTTCGTATCGCTTTTTAAGCCAAATTACATGTGATAATTATTAATGAACAAATAACACCAAAGTTAGTTGTAAATATTCCTACAACACATAGTTGAACTAAACAGCTAGCCGTTTTCGAAGGCACTAAACCTTTATCATCAGCGTTCTTCTGTGTTTTTTCCACTGTGTGTGGTGTCAGTTGATGTTAACAGTAATCAATTCAGAAATGAAAAATTATACATGATGTGCATTACCTTATAATTTACTATTCATTACCTTTTCCCACTGGGTATGTATATGCGTGCGTATGATATGTATGAATGTGTGAATGTAAATAAAAAGATGCCACACGAACAGTGATGCCAACTTTTTCAGAGGAAAAAGCACTGTGCCTTCAAAAAAAGCACTAAATGCAATAAAGCCATATTTCGATTTTGTTCAGTTATAAGTAGAATATTAGTAGGAAAATAATTTAAGTTCAAGATAAAAGCAAATTAAACAATTGTAATAGGATATTTGATATAATAATTTTGGAAAAATAAAGTAGAACTTGTAAGCTTATATAATCCATAAAACTAAACTTCAGAAACAAAGTAAGTTTATTTACAGCATAAAGATTTCAATTAAAATTTTATTTGTACTCTTTTATATACCTGCCTAAATTAAATCATTCCGTATAGACGAAATATCAAAACACTTGATTAAAATTAATGTGGAAATGTAGGATTTTGGGCGATATCAAGTCCATCAATTTGTTACTGTAACTAAAGTAATTGCAACTAGAATCGAAATAAAATGAATTGAATAAATAAATTGAAAGAATTTGTATGCATTTATGTATATGTACATGCGTATGAATATGTATGTATGCGTCAATGAATTAACAAAAACTATTTACTATGTACGGATGTACATTAATGTGTTCTCAAAAAAAAATTCCTTTGTTTTTCGCAGAACCAGGTTTCAAACTTTAGTTTACGTAAAAAAATAGGCCTGTTAAAATATCAGCTGATAATATTAAAGGTGAGATGGTGCGCATCGCACTTTTCAATTTGTCATAAGTAAAGAACGGAATGTCCTACAGTAAACTTCTTGGTACGCTTTTTTAGAAAATTAAACGCTCGTTACATAAAATTTTTTGATAAGTTAGCTGGATCATAAGTTATTTACAGTCCAAATAAAATTTACCCTAAATTTATACGATTTTTCAAGAAAACAACAGAAATATTATGTTATTCCAGAAAATTTTAACAAGTTCCATACAAAATACAAACAGGCCTTTTAAAAAGTGCCAAAGAAGTGTTTTTCGTTATAATAGAGAAATATAAAGCAATTTTATAAGTTTTTCAATATATTTTACCCATAGGTGTAATAAGTGAATGGAATGGAAATTAAAAATATTTTTATTTCAGATTTAGTTTAATTTTAAATTTTCTTATAGAGTGTTCATTTTCTACAAAAGCGTACCAAGAAGTTTAATGTATCACATTCCGTTCTTTACTTATGACAATCACACAGAAAAGTGGAAAATGTATATTTGTTGTTTTGTGTAAAACCACCATACTATCACAAATTTATATTTAGTGGATTTGTTAAACGCACTAAAAGCACTGAAGTCAAAGGTAAAAAATCACCAATTTCAGGTATTTTAAAAAAAAGCACCTAGTTGAAAAATCCCGGACTGTTATGAATTAAAAAGCACTAAATCTAGTGCGAAAAGCACTAAGTTGGCACGCTGCACACGAAGCACGAAGGCGTCGTATAAACGTCAAGATTCAAAAACAAGATTCAGAGAGCGAAGCATGTGATTCAACTCGTCGTCTAAACATAGTATTAGGGAATTCGCAATGAGTATCTCTATTAAAATTTTAATGAGGCAATATTGCGCCATCTTAATTTTTTCATTGTTGGCAAGCAACGATATAAATGCAAATACTGTGTATATCAAAGTCAGACAAACACAAATACATCTTTATATTATTTATATATGTAGATTAGTGTTTAATATGAGAGAGAGCGAGAGTAAAATGCATGTTTGTACGAATGCTTATGAGAGACTGAAGTATTTTCTTCCATACGTATTAAAATAAAAAATGTTTTTCATTAGAAACTATTATTGCATAAATATATTAAAAAAATACAAATATTTTTACATCAACTACATCTGCGTTGACAACTTTAACATGTTTAGTTTAACATTACCATATTGCCATATTGAAAATGGCATGCTTTTTATACTGTTAAGCTTGTCACATGGTAATTAATTTAAATTACATACAAAACAAAAACAACAAACTTGCCAGACCATATTAAGTATTAAAATTAAAACGTTGCAATATTAAGACCCATTTTGAAACGCTATTGTTTACTCCCAACTGTTAAATTTGCCACATGGTAACTAATTTTATTTACATACAAAACAAAAACAACAAACTCGCCAGACCATATAAAACTATTAAAATTGAAACGTTGCAATATTAAGACACATTTTAACGCTATTCTGAATTTCCTTTATCTCTCTGATCTTTGTTTTGTGATTTGAATAGGCTAAAGTTCGTATCGCTTTTTAAGCCAAATTACATGTGATAATTATTAATGAACAAATAACACCAAAATTAGTTGTAAATATTCCTACAACACATAGTTGAACGAAACAGCTAACCGTTTTCGAAGGCCACTAAACCTTCATCATCAGCGTTCTTCTGTGTTTTTCCACTGTGTGTGGTGTCAGTTGATGTAGATTTCTGCTTTATATAGGAAACTTTTTTGCAAATGGAATGTGTGAATTGTTTTGACTCATCGTATTTCAATTTGCTGAAAGATGTTTTGTAATGAAAGCTCACCTTACCATCTCTAAATTTACAATAGTCTTACCATAGTCGTTTGTTCTTTACTAATTATACACATGTTAGTTAATTTGCTTATTTTTGTTTTACTTAAGACAAACTTTTTTGGTTTGTTACTATTAAGTATATTTATTTAATTTTTGCCACAAGCCAATGCCTATTAATTTAGTTAATTTAATTATTATTTTTCGAACTTCATTTGTTTCTATATTTGTGATTTGAATAGGCTAAGGTTCGTATCGCTTTTTAAGCCAAATTACATGTGATAGTTATTAATGAACAAATAAAACCAAAGTTAGTTGTAAATATTCTTACACAGTGGACAAAACACAGAAAAACGCTGATGATGAAAGTTTGGTGGCCTTCGAAAACGGCTAGCTGTTTCGTTCAACTATGTGTTGTAGGAATATTTACAACTAACTTTGCTGTTATTTGTTCATTAATAATTATCACATGTAATTTGGCTTAAAAAGCGATACGAACTTTAGCCTATTCAAATCACAAAACAAAGATCAGAGAGATAAAGGAAATTCACAATAGCGTTAAAATGTGTCTTAATATTGCAACGTTTCAATTTTAATAGTTTTATATGGTCTGGCGAGTTTGTTGTTTTTGTTTTGTATGTAAATAAAATTAGTTACCATGTGGCAAATTTAACAGTTGGGAGTCCACAATAGCGTTTCAAAATGGGTCTTAATATTGCAACGTTTTAATTTTAATACTTAATATGGTCTGGCAAGTTTGTTGTTTTTGTTTTGTATGTAAATCAAATTAATTACCATGTGACAAACTTAACAGTATAAAAAGCATGCCATTTTCAATATGGCAATATGGTAATGTTAAACTAAACATGTTAAAGTTGTCAACGCAGATGTAGTTGATGTAAAAATATTTGTATTTTTTTAATATATCTATGCAATAATAGTTTCCAATGAAAAACATTTTTTATTTTAATACGTATGGAAGAAAATACTTCAGTCTCTCATAAGCATTCGTACAAACATGCATTTTACTCTCGCTCTCTCTCGTATTAAACACTAATCTACATATATAAATAATATAAAGATGTATTTGTGTTTGTCTGACTTTGATATACACAGTATTTGCATTTATATCGTTGCTTGCCAACAATGAAAAAATTAAGATGGCGCAATATTGCCTCATTAAAATTTTAATAGAGATACTCATTGCGAATTCCCTAATACTATGTTTAGACGACGAGTTGAATCACATGCTTCGCTCTCTGAATCTTGTTTTTGAATCTTGACGTTTATACGACGCCTTCGTGCTTCGTGTGCAGCGTGCCAACTTAGTGCTTTTCGCACTAGATTTAGTGCTTTTTAATTCAT
Organism: Tachina grossa; assembly: GCA_949987645.1. NCBI lineage: Eukaryota > Metazoa > Arthropoda > Insecta > Diptera > Tachinidae > Tachina > Tachina grossa. Next base: position 110,831,460 of record OX465274.1, on the reverse strand, counting down.
AACAGTCCGAGATTTTTCAACTAGGTGCTTTTTTTTAAAATACCTGAAATTGGTGATTTTTTACCTTTGACTTTAGTGCTTTTAGTGCGTTTAACAAATCCACTAAATATAAATTTGTGATAGTATGGTGGCTTTACACAAAACAACAAATATACATTTTCCACTTTTCTGTGTGATTGTCATAAGTAAAGAACGGAATGTGCTACATTAAACTTCTTGGTACGCTTTTGTAGAAAATGAACACTCTATAAGAAAATTTAAAATTAAACTAAATCTGAAATAAAAATATTTTTAATTTCCATTCCATTCACTTATTACAGCTATGGCTAAAATATATTGAAAAACTTATAAAATTGCTTTATATTTCTCTATTATAACGAAAAACACTTCTTTGGCACTTTTTAAAAGGCCTGTTTGTATTTTGTATGGAACTTGTTAAAATTTTCTGGAATAACATAATATTTCTGTTGTTTTCTTGAAAAATCGTATAAATTTAGGGTAAATTTTATTTGGACTGTAAATAACTTATGATCCAGCTAACTTATCAAAAAATTTTATGTAACGAGCGTTTAATTTTCTAAAAAAGCGTACCAAGAAGTTTACTGTAGGACATGCCGTTCTTTACTTATGACAAATTGAAAAGTGCGATGCGCACCATCTCACCATTAATATTATCAGCTGATATTTTAACAGGCCTATTTTTTTACGTAAACTAAAGTTTGAAACCTGGTTCTGCGAAAAACAAAGGAATTTTTTTTTGAGAACACTTTAATGTACATCCGTACATAGTAAATAGTTTTTGTTAATTCATTGACGCATACATACATATTCATACGCATGTACATATACATAAATGCATACAAATTCTTTCAATTTATTTATTCAATTCATTTTATTTCGATTCTAGTTGCAATTACTTTAGTTACAGTAACAAATTGATGGACTTGATATCGCCCAAAATCCTACATTTCCACATTAATTTTAATCAAGTGTTTTGATATTTCGTCTATACGGAATGATTTAATTTAGGCAGGTATATAAAAGAGTACAAATAAAATTTTAATTGAAATCTTTATGCTGTAAATAAACTTACTTTGTTTCTGAAGTTTAGTTTTATGGATTATATAAGCTTACAAGTTCTACTTTATTTTTCCAAAATTATTATATCAAATATCCTATTACAATTGTTTAATTTGCTTTTATCTTGAACTTAAATTATTTTCCTACTAATATTCTACTTATAACTGAACAAAATCGAAATATGGCTTTATTGCATTTGGTGCTTTTTTTGAAGGCACAGTGCTTTTTCCTCTGAAAAAGTTGGCATCACTGTTCGTGTGGCATCTTTTTATTTACATTCACACATTCATACATATCATACGCACGCATATACATACCCAGTGGGAAAAGGTAATGAATAGTAAATTATAAGGTAATGCACATCATGTATAATTTTTCATTTGTGAATTGATTACTGTTAACACAGAACATGTCCTAAGAAAGTAATGAAGTATTTTAATTGTGTTTGATCAAATTACCCTATCGTTTCTAAGGGATGCATTGTTTTGCTTTGGAAAATAATACTGTATGTAATTAATGCCTACTTTTCCAGCTGGGTACATACGTATCATATGGACGTATATACATACATACACAAAAGCACACATACTTACATACATTCGACTCATTCAAAATTTTGTTTTTGAAGGCATCCCTATATTTTCTTCTTATTTTTCCTTTTTTTACAATTTATAACTTAATTAAATTTATTTATATTAAACTCACATCTGTGTTTTTTGGGTTTGTTTTTATTTGTTCAAACCCATACATACACATATACATATTTTGTTTTGAAAGCTTGTTCAGCTAAAGTGCCGATAAACTGCGATAAAAGTTAGAGAAGATACCAATTTTACGTGCTTCGCAAGTAAATTCATATTGAATCTACTTGATTCGCTCTCATAATTTTGTATGGCAAAGCAAGTTGATTCGGTCATGATTGGGGTGTGAAGCATGAATAGAGAGCGAAGCACGTATCGTGTAAACATACTATAATAGTTATATTGATGCTCTAAATTGAACTGAAACAAAAGATTTCAAAAGCACTTAAAATTGTTTGTAAAATTTTAATTTTTCAAGAATATTTTGCTACAAATAGGAAATTAAACCTTTCAAGAATACTAGAAAAAAATAACATTCAAGACATAAAGTTTTCGTTAATTTTAATTATTATTCGAACTCCATTTGTTTCTATATTTGTGATTTAAAATAAAAAAAAAGTAAAAATGAGCAAAATCCGCGAGGAGTTATTTGCATTCCTTCAATCCTTAGAGGATTTATTTTTCTATGAGCATAAAGAAACTAATAATATCTTTATCTCCATGCTCACTGAAAATGATGAGTATGGAGTTGTAGAGCAGGAGCAGTCGGTATACCATGCTCCATATAAGAAAGAAAATAATTTTTAAAATTATTGTAATTTGTAAAAATGTATATCAAAAAAAAAAAAAAAAACAATGAATAAATGTTAAGGGTTTTCATGAGAACTCTAAAAATTTCCATTTGTGCAATTGGGCAAACTTGCGAGACTAGTTTCATGAAGCCCTTTTTGAACTATTGTGCAAACAGTTTATGTAAATTGGAAACAAACATCAAAAAGTTCATTAATTAAAAATATAATAAGAAAATTTCAAGCAATTTTCAATTTAAAAACATATTTATATATTTCTATAAAAATAAAAAAGTGTGTGTGTGTGTCTAAAAATGCCTAAAGAAGTCCAAACGAGCAAGAAGTTGTTGCTTACAAAATGCACAATTGCACAGCTTAAGTTTGCGAGTCATCATAATTGGGCAAACTTACCAGGTTTGTCTAAATAAATTTCTGTACAATTTTTGACATTTTATTTACGAGAGTGTAAAAATGCACAATTGCACAGTTTTGCGAGGCTTTTGAACATTATCATGAAAACCCTTATTAAATGTATTTGTATGTGTATGATTTATTATTTACTTTAATATACATATTTATGTATACATACATATGTATATAGAGATTAATAGACCGAAAAAGCTATTAGCTTAAATATTATTTTCATTGAGGATGGATAAACTTACTTTAATGAATATATTTTACAACAATCAAGAACGAAGACCTCAAATATATGATTTTATACAGCTTTTGCCAATGATATGGTTGAATTATAAAAATAAGCAATACATTGGACTGGATCGGGAAGAGTGATTACACCTCATGTGCTATAAGGAGTATATTCATGATATGCTAAATCATCGAGATTTTTTAAATTCTATAAATATAATTGATAATGAAACTGAGAGAGACGTTGAATATAAGTTTCAATATAAAAGGGGTCTTTGTTTTTTAGTGATCAAACAAGGAAACTCTAAAATAAAAATCTATTCTGACACTTGGACATCACTAACTCAAATTCGATTATTTTTACATCAATTTAATGTTGGAACAACATTCTAAGAAAATAAATCCTTTATTTCTATTAGGAATATTATATACCAACCTGCTCCGCTTTAAACAAAACAAAACTTCAAATCAATGAAATACAAGGAATACACGAAAGGGATGTAAAGATTGATTTAAGGATGGATAATAAATAAAAAAACTGTACACAAAAATATTTGTTTTCAATGATATTTTATTATTATGTAGAGAAACATAACATAAAATAAAATACACTATTTTTCTTTTTGCTATCTTAATAACTAGACTATATTTCTTAAATTAAAAATAATTTACAATACGCACAAGCATTTTTGCTTAAAACTAAATAATTATAATTGGAGAAATATATTACAGGAGCTTTAATATGTATATACATATTTTACTCATCTTCTTGAAGTTTTTCTATTTCTAATAATAACATATCAAGTTCATAACCAGGATTTGTTTCATCAATTTGAATATGATGCCATGCATAGGTGTTTATACCATCACTTTTGATTTTTATGTAGTTGCATAGTATATAATTCATACAAGTTAGGCTTAAAAGTTAGCATATTATCATAAACATTTGATCTGTTAAATAAACAATCCCTATACGAACTTATGCTATATTTATCTAAAACGCATTTTTTCATCACACCCAGAACATTTTGTTTACTATAGGAATCCAGTAATCATTTGTTTCTGGATAGTCAGAAGTCGCAAATTCATGTTCTATATCATTTTTAATGTCAGCGCCAAAGTCTTTAGTTTTTATCGTGTATATGAATGAATTTAGGTTGCATGCATCTATAATAAAAATTATACATCTTCCATTTGGAAAGTTTTAACGCAAAAAATTCTAAATATATGGGCTTATTATAACATGTCTTAACTCGATTCATTTGAATCGAAATTTTGATTTAGATATCCAATTTTGAGCACCCAAAGCTTCTTAGAACTACTAGAGTAATTATATTATAAACTTTCATTTAAACAAATGAGAAGCTCAATAATAAATAACAAAGTTGAAACAAGAACTCAATAATCAACATGTTTTTTATTTTCTTATTTTACTATTGCTACATTGGCTGACTTTTTTTCAGCTTCAAATTGTAGTCGTAAGAGTATGTAAAAGAAAATAAATGTAAATAACAACAACAGCTAAGCCCCTCAATAATCAATTTCAATGTATTTTTAATAAAAAAATATTTTACTTAATAAGTAAAATATTAATTTGGGATTATTAGTGCGTTTAAAAATTTTAAACTTAAATTGTAACAATTCCCATAAAAAACACCAATTATTAACTGATTGCACCCGGTCAAAAAAATACTGGTGTGGCAACACTCTATTCTTAAATAGCTGTTGTTGTTACTTACATTTATTTTCTTTTACATACTCTTACGACTACAGTTTGAAGCTGAACAAAAGTCAGCCAATGTAGCAATAGTAAAGTAAGAAAATAACAAGAGTGCTATATTCGGTTGTGCCGAATCTTATATACCCTTTACCAAAGTGCGTTTATGTAGTATAGAGATACATACTCAAGCACATACTTACTTTTATGTACAAAGAAAAAAATAATAATTTTCAAATCCTAGAATCATAATTTAAGATTTTTCTGATTAATTATACCAATGTAGTAGTTCTTAAAAAAATATAAAAAGTGTGTTAAGTGAAAAAAGGAAATTAAAAAAAATATTTTAATTAGTTACTTTCATGTCTAGAAAAAAAATCATAGTTTCCAGCTCTGGAGCTGTGGCTTTTATTTTTATAATTTTCTATACCAAAAGTTTCTTTCCAAAACGTAAAATATATATAATTTATAAAGGAAAAGATAAAAATTAATTAGACTTAGTTACTTTTATATATCAAAAAAGTGTAAGTGACCCAACTCATCTTTTTTGATTTTTCTGATTTCTTACACCAATCGCTTTCTTTTAAGAATTTAAGAAATGTTTAATTTATAGAAAAAAAGGAAAAATTTGTTTTAGTAACTTACTTTTGTAGAAAAAGTTAAAGTTTTCCAACCCCGGAATCGTCTTTTTAATTTTTTTAATTGTTTTTTTTTTTATTTGAAATACCAATTTTATTCGTTAGCAAGCATAAAATAATTTTATTTAATAAAAATAGATAAAAAAAAATAGTTTCCGGTAGTTAATTTTTTATATCACAAAGAATCCTCCTTTTTGGTTTTTTTTTTGATTTCTTACACCATTTTTTTTAAGAATATAAGACATGTTTAATTTATAGTAAAAAAGAAAAAATTTGTTTTAGTAAGTTACTTTTGTATAAAAAATAAGATTTGCCAACCCTGGAAACGTCGTTTTAATTTTTTAAATTTTTCTTATTTTGAAATACTGAAGTATAAAATAAGTTTGTTTTATACAAAAAAAAATTAGTTTTCGGTAGCTAATTTTTTATATCACAAAAAGTGTGGATTTTCCAACCCTGAAATCAAACTTTTTAATTTTTCTGATTTCTTATACTAATCTATTTCTTTTAAGAATATAAGATATCTTTAATTTATAGAGAAAAAAATTTTGTATAAAAAAAGTTAAAGTTTTCCAACACTGGAAACATCTTTTTAATTCTAGAAGGTTAATTTTTAATTTGAAATACCAATTTTATTCGTACTAAAGTATAAAATAAGTTCATTTAATAAAAAAAATAAAAATTAATTTTCGGTAGTTAATATTTTATATCACAAAAAGTTTCAGTTTCCCAACCCTAGAATCATCCTTTTTTTTCTGATTTCTAACATCAATTTCTTTCTTTTAAAAACATTAGATATGTTTAATTCATAGAATAAAAAGGAAAAATTTGTTTTAGTAAGTTACTTTTATATAAGAAAAAAAGTTAAAGTTTTCCAACCCTGGAAACATTTTATTAATTTTTTTAACTTTAATTTTTTATTTGAAATAACAATTTTATTCGTGGTGTATAAAATAAGTTTATTTAATAAAAATAATTAAAAAAATAGTTTACGGTAGTTAATTGTATATATCACAAAAATCGTAGGCTTTCCAACCCTGGAATCATCCTTTTTGTTTTTCTGATTTCTTACATCAATCTCCTTCTTTTAAGAGCATTACATATGTTTAGTTTATAGAAAAAAAGGAAAAATTTGTTTTAGTAAGTTACTTTTGCATAACAAAAAAAGTTAAGGTTTTCCAACCCTGGAGACGTATTTTTAATTTTTTAAATTTTTTTTAAATATTTTTTCAGTTAGATATACCAATTTTATTCATACTGAAGTATAAAATAAGTTTATTTAATAAAAAATTATTAAAAACTAGTTTTCGGTAGTTATTTTGTATGGCAAAATGAAGTTTAAGTCTCCCAGCTCTGAAACCGTCTGCTCGATTTTGCTGATTTTCAATACCAATCTTAATTCTGATCCACCAGTCTAAGAACGAAGTCTGTAGCTTTTCTATGAGCTTCGGAAAACCGATTTCACGTACAAACAGACGGACAGACGGACATCGCTTATTTGTATTCCCTATACATAAGGATCCAGAATATATATACTTTATAGCTCGCTTATTAATATTTTAGAAATTACAAACGGAATGACAAACCTATATATACCCTTTTACCATTTTTTGGTAAAGGGTATAAAAAACATGTTGATTATTGAGTTCTTGTTTCAACTTTGTTATTTGTTATTGAGCTTCTCATTTGTTTAAATAAAAGTTTATAATATAATAACTCTAGTTGTTCTAAGAAGCTTTGGGTAAAGGTTCTTCCCTGATGATGTGCATTAGCAACAGTCAAATGCGCAGAGGATCCAGCTAAGCCCCTCAATAATCAATTTCAATGTATTTTTAATAAAAAAATATTTTACTTGATAAGTAAAATATTTATTTGGGATTATTAGTGCATTTAAAAATTTTAAACTTAAATTGTAACAATTCCCATAAAAAACACTAATTAAAATTTATCTTAATTTTGAGTTAAGAGTGCTTGTTTCTGACCCCTGATTGAGACATCTGGTTTTTTAGATTTTTCTTAGTGAACTTTGTTCTAGATTTATTTGTGTTCAAACTTTCAGCTCTCTACTGCGTTTTGGAGTTGAGACTTCTTGGTTCTAAGAATTTCCCATTGACTTACTCATCTTCACGAATTATACCTTTAAATTTTATGAGCAATATGCCTCCCACTATTTTAAACTCACAATTTTGTTGTGAGCAGCGCTTATAATTTAAGATAATTTTCTTCTAAAATATGCTTGACCGAATTAGATAAAACACAAGACTAACATTTTATGGGAGTGATCAGCCCACCTGCCAAGGTGATAGTTCAAAGTGTTGTACACGTACAACGTGTATGCAAAGTTTCACTTCAATGGCTTGAGTTACCTAAACCTACTTGTGCATAAATTTCAGCTCATGAGCGGAATTTTTTATTTTTGTGGGCGCAGCCTCACCATTATGACTAAAATTTTTGGGTTTAAAGGTTTTTCAAGCTGGTTTTTCACCTAGACCTACTTGTACATAAAATTTCAGGTCCTTAACGGAACTTATGATTTTTATTTACGTAACCCTGCCCACCTTTCCAAACTCAAGATTTTTTCGGCCAGTGCTTATTATTCGTGTTAAGTTTCATTGCAAACGGATAATAATACCTACATAAATAGTATATCTAAATATCCTGAGCAGTAGTAAATACATGAAAGTGAGGTTTTAATTATATTGGCGTGTTAACGCCCACTTTTTTGTTAAAAAAAATTTAGCTTTGCATTGTCGCAATATATATGCCAAATTTCAATAAAATAGCTTCCACTAAGCGCCTTAGATAAGCTTTTTTAATCCTGACCTTTGTCGGTGTAGCCACCCCCATGGGAGTCTATTTTTGACTACGGGTGTGGCAATCCCGGGGCCCCAGCTAGGGTATTGTAGCTTTTTCCGCTGACGGACCTTTGGCTCATTACCCGTAAAACTTATGTGTTACTACCCAATCTCTTAATATCTATAAACAGAGTAACGGATGTGCACATATTTATAAAAGGAAAACAAATATTGTACGCCCGTTGTTGTCAGCTAGGTGCAGCGTCACCTAGGACTGGTGGAACTTCGAGGTCTAACCAGAGGCTAGTTCTGGTACCACGGGTGCCGGTTGCCCGACAGCTGGGCTGCTTAGAGATAAATGCATTGCGGTTGTCAAAAATTCTGTGCTGAAATGGCTTTTCGTGCTGGATACGACCCCAGGACACTCTCACTTTTGAGTGTCGGGTCTTAGTAGGCGCAGAAATTTTGGTGGCGAGCTTGCAATCTTCTCGCGTGAGTGGTCCTCGCTGCTCTGAAGTTTTGAGTGCATGTAGCGGTCGTCAGTTTCCTTTGCTAAATTGCCGAGTTCGTCCTACCCCAATGGGGTATACCCTACGGGGATAAAGGGATGATTTTGGTAAGTGTGGAGTAGGCAATGGTTATTTGGCGACACAGGCATGCGTTCTTTATGGATGAGTGGTTAGCTGTGCCGGCAATGGTTGAGGAATTTTCTAGGGGACCTCGCTTAGGTGTATACACAACACCTAAGCGTGGAAGCTGGAGAATTATCGTGGTGGTTGTGGTTGCTACCAAAATCGCTGGGAGAATAGTCTTGGCTCCCTAGTGTTAAATCAATGCTAGTGGTTGGTGTGACGCGGTCAGCCAGACACTGTTCTAGGTGCTGTTGCCATTCAACAGAGCTGCTATGGGCACGGACATAGCAGCAGAGTTTAGATAGCTCAAATTACCTCAGCAAGGTACTTGAATAGAGAACAGGGATAACTATATTCAAAGATTGCAACCTATGTACCTTATGGAGTGGGCCATAGGTTCATTCTAAAAGGGTGCATGGGGGCGTTGGTCTGGCGTCTAACCCACACCCGGTGCTTTGGTACACGTGAGATTAGGCCGTAACGGCAGGTACTCACGTAAAGCAATTGCACATATGTCTTCGTAGCCCCGCCCTCCTGCTGAAAATTTCCGGCTTGTCAGATTTTTTTTCGTCTAGTGCTCACCTAGACCTAGATCCGTATCGAATTTCAGCTCGCTAGCACAAATTTTAATTTTTATGGGCATAGCATATAAAACTTTTCTTGCTTCATTAAAGCGCTCTATTGAATCCATATAATACTCCTTTTTATACCCTTTACCAAAAAATTGTAAATGGGTATATATAGGTTTGTCATTCCGTTTGTAATTTCTAGAATATTAATAAGCGAGCTATAAAGTATATATATTCTGGATCCTTATGTATAGGGAATACGAATAAGCGATGTCCGTCTGTCCGTCTGTCTGTACGTGAAATCGGTTTTCCGAAGCTCCCAGAAAAGCTAAAGACTTCGTTCTGGGACTGGTGGATCAGAAATTGTCGAAATAAGATTGGTATTGAAAATTAGCAAAATCGAGCAGATGGTTTCAGAGCTGGGAGACTTAAACTTCATTTTGCCATACAAAATAACTACCGAAAACTAGTTTTTAATAATTTTTTATTAAATAAACTTATTTTATACTTCAGTATGAATAAAATTGGTATTTCTAACTGAAAACAAATTTAAAAAAATTAAAAATACGTTTCCAGGGTTGGAAAACTTTAATTTGTTTTCTTTTACAAAAGTAACTTACTAAAACAAATTTTTCCTTTTTTTCTATAACTTAAATATATCTAATGTTCTTAAAAGAAAGAGATTGAAGTAAATAATCAGAAAAACAAAAAGGATGATTCCAGGGTTGGAAAACCAAAGATTTTTGTGATATATACAATAAACTACCGTAAGCTATTTTTTTAATTATTTTTATTAAATAAACTTATTTTATACTTCACCACGAATAAAATTGGTATTTCAAATAAAAAATTAAATTTCAAAATATTTATAAGATGTTTCCAGGGTTGGAAAACTTTAACTTTTTTTCTTATCCAAAAGTAACTTACTAAAACAAATTTTTCCTTTTTTTTCTATGAATTAAACATATCTAATGTTTTTAAAAGAAAGAAATTGATGTTAGAAATCACAAAAATCAAAAAGGATGATTTCAGGGTTGGGAAACTGAAGCTTTTGGTTATATAAAAAATTAACTACCGAAAATTAATTTTTATTTTTTTTATTAAATGAACTTATTTTATACTTTGGTACGAATAAAATTTGTATTTTAGATTAAAGATTAACCGTCTAGAATTAAAAAGATGTTTCCAGGGTTGGAAAACTTTAACTTTTCTTATACAAAAGTAACTTACTAAAGCAAAATTTTCCTTTTTCTCTATAAATTAAAGATATCTTATATTCTTAAAAGAAATAGGTTAGTATAAGAAATCAGAAAAATTAAAAAGTTTGATTTCAGGGTTGGAAAATCCACACTTTTTGTGATATAAAATATTAGCTACCGAAAACTAATTTTTTTTTTTATAAAATAAACTTTTTATACTTCAGTATTTCAAAATAAAAAAAATTTAAAAAATTAAAACGACGTTTCCAGGGTTGTAAATCTTATTTTTTATACAAAAGTAACTTACTAAAACAAATTTTTTCTTTTTTACTATAAATTAAACATATCTTATATTCTTAAAAAAAAGATGGTGTAAGAAATAAAAAAAATACCAAAAAGGAGGATTCTTTGTGATATAAAAAATTAACTACCGAAAACTAATTTTTTTTATCTATTTTTATTAAATAAAACTATTTTATGCTTGATAACAAATAAAATTAGTATTTCAAATAAAAAAAACAATTAAACAAATTAAAAAGACGATTCCAGGGTTGGAAAACATTAACTTTTTTTACAAAAGTAAGTTACTAAAACAAATTTTTCCTTTTTTCTATAAATTAAACATTTCTTAAATTCTTAAAAGAAAGAGATTGGTGTAAGAAATCAGAAAAATCAAAAAAGATGAGTTCAGGGTTGGTACACTTACACTTTTTTGATATATAAAGGTAACTAAGTCTAATTAATTTTTATCTTTTCCTTTATAAATTATATATATTACCGTTTTGGAAAGAAAAGTTTCATATAAAAAATTATAAAAATAAAAGCCACAGCTCCAGAGCTGAAAACTATGATTTTTTTTTCTAGACATTAAAGTAACTAATTAAAACATATTTTTTTAATTTCCTTTTTTTCACTTAACACACTTTCTATATTTTTTTTAAGAACTACTAGATTGGTATAAGTAATCAGAAAAATCTAAACTTATGATTCTAGGGTTTGAAAATTATTATTTTTTTCTTTGTACATAAAAGTAAGTATGTGCTTGAGTATGTACCTCTATACTATATAAACGCACTTTGGTAAAGGGTATATAACATTCGGCACAGCGAATATAGCACTCTTACTTGTTTTCTTTTAAATGTAATTCTTCTTTTGGATCAAAAAATTTATTGGGGATGTGAAGATTATTATCACTTAAATTCTTTCCCAGCGTTTCTAAGCTGGATGCAATAAATCGGAAAGAGTCTAAAAAACGAATTTCAAAACTCTCTTTTTCTCCGATTGGAATGAACTTTGAAAGTGAAATGTATAATTCTTTATTAAGAAGAACTACTTTCATATCACCATCAAAGTTGAAAAGTTCTTTTATAAACAAATGACAATCATAAGAGGAAATATTGTGAAAGAAAACAGGTATAAACTTAGCAGTTCTATAAAGAAGATTGCATGAGTTATGCGCTAACCCTCTATACTTGCCTGTAAAATGACAGTGGTCACGCACTTTGTCATTTCTTAAAATTTTTCTACAAATATGACAATTTGTGGAGAGAGCATGTAAAAGTTTTTCGTTATTTGTCAGTGGCGTCATTGGTACTATTTTTGACAAGTAGTTTATATAAATGTCTGCCAGGTCGGTTATTAAATTTAAAAGAAAACTCTAGGTGCATTGTCACCAAAATAAATATTAAAACTATTTAAATTATCATTATAGATACATTTTATGTAATAGCTAAAAGCACAAGCAACGTGCTTTTCTATATTTCTACATGTTGTTGTTGTTCCTCCTCCTAATGTTCTTTCTATTTTCTCGAGATATGCCTCGAATTCCACATATACGACAAAGGGTACGTCCAACTGTTTATGGCAATTTTCAAATTTTAAAATGGACTAATCCTTCGTTGGCATACTTGCAACAACTTTTTTGCAGCTTAGCTTGTGCTCCTCCATCATCATTTCATTATGTGAATACTGAAGACAAGCATTGCATAACAAAACTTTTGTTTTGTGCCCGGTTCTGCTGCTTCTTATTAGCCTGAAGCTTATAATTATTATATGCGAATTAGTTAATATATATGTATATACCTAATACAGTAGTTTTGACTTAATTTCAACTCTTTTAGCTGCCAAAATTTCACTTCAATTTCTTTTGAAATGCACTTATTTAAGTGACCAATTTCATACGTGCCAATTGAAGTTAGCTGCCACAAATATTTGGAATTATTATCCCATATTCTTTGCAACTGCTGTTAACAAAATCTATGTATGTAGTTTGTTTTTTTAGAATGCTCGCAGCCTTTCTATAATTCTCTCATTCTCTTTATAATTCTCTCTTGGTTAAAAAAACAGTGTATATGTATGTGAGTTCCTAGTATGTTGTGTGAATCGCACTTATATGCCACTTATGAAACTTATGGGACCAAATCAGAGAACTGCCAATTTTTGGCCACAAAATGCGTGCAAAACATGGTGTGGCAGTTAAGTCAAAACTACTGTATAATATAATATAATTATATAATTACCTAGAGATATCTATTATTAGGACATAATGAGAATTTCCATCTTTAGATAGCAGCAAAAGATTAATATGATGGAGTTTCTCATTTGCAGATAAATGATAAGGTCCAACGATGGATTAATCAAAATTTAGAGTCTTATTATTAATAGTTATTATGTTAGAACTAATATATATTATAACATCATTTAGCGCAGTTGGACAGAGTGCTGCTATGATGCACCATTTAAAGCAATAATCGTCATTGTATTGGTTGCTGAAGCATGATTTTTTCTGTTCAATTTTCCGTGGAAGAGGGATGTCGCCTAAGCCCTTAACAAACTCCGCTCGATTTATGTTTGTATACAATTTTTTATTTGTAATAAGGCTCCATCCGCTGTCCCTTTCTTGAAACACTGACATTTTTCGACATATTTCTTGACTTTGATCTTTTAATATTTCTAAAAGATCTTTTATTGTAATAAATTGCACTTTGGAGCGGTGCGAAATCGTGCAGGAATGTATCATAATCCATTATTTTGATATAATTGCATTCCAACTCCATGTTGTATTTATTGTGGGCATCTGATAATATTTTCAAAGAATTTCTTTGAACTCTTTCAAAAAATTCTTCAGTAAATAAAATTTCCTCCTTCTCATTTTTATATGAGAAGATTTGTATTCTATTTTTGAATGCCGTGTTTTCTAGTTTCATCTCACCATTCGCTTCACTGTTCTTTGGATTGGTTATTATGGTGGATGATGTAGATGCATTTTTAAATGGGTTTTGTTTCCAAACCACTTGTGAAAATCTAATCAATGATGACTTTCGTGGATCTCAGCCATTTTCTTTTCAGCAAAACACGTTCACAAAATTTGCACTTTATATTTCAGCTATTTTTAATTCTGTTTATCAATATTAATTGCTTGTTTCACTGTAGTTCTACGACTGTTAGAAAATAATATGTTGTTGCTTATAAAATAATATATATTATGAAAGAGATAGACTAATTTAATATTGTCACTCAAGTATATGTTTACTTCTCTCTCATATGAGATTAATACATAATTTCTTTTATATAATACGTAACAGGATATTTATGTAGTTGGAAAGATAACATGTAAACATTAGTTTCTAACTTTCATATCTAATTATAAAGCTTGAAAGAGATGCATTGACATTGACCTGAAATAATTAATTGTATGCTAGAAACCTGATTTGAGTATTTGAGCTAGCCTATAAAATCTCAAAATCTGAAGGAAGCGAAGAAGGGGATAGAAAGAAAAAAAAAGTATCCTTTAAATATGTCAAGAATATAATTATCTCACTCACACATTAAATTTTAGATTGTTTGTATTAGTATTGGAGTACCTACAACTATTTTTAATATTGAAGTAGCTGCGAGTATAAAAAGCAATAATTTAAAGGATGTTGCTTATTAATGAAATGGATTCATCAAAATACAATTGTGAGCTATGCTTACAGCTCAAGCGAAAATTTGTAACATTTTCAAACGTTGCCAACAAAAAAACGACACTTAAAAAAAACATAACTTTGCATATTACCAAGCGAAGACATGTAAATTTCAATTAATTTGTCTTCTGAGCTAAGCATTTGGGAAGATATATCATTCTATTCTCGAGTTCTGCAATCACTATATTTCCATATTTGGTCTTATAACGTAACATCATTATCACTTTATATATATTAATTCATTTGAAAGAAAATTTTTAGGGTAATATCCACGCGGATAAATGAATAATGTGGTGGATTTATTAATTAAAAGTGAACTGCAGTGGAAAAGAATGAAAAAAATAATGCAAAAAGAAAAGGGGCATGTTGTAGAGAATGATTAAAATAATAGTTTTTTTTCCTTTTTTTAATTAAAATATCCTCTACATAAATCTAATTTTAAAATTGAGTGGCAAAAACACTGCATTTTCTAAATTATATCCTCATTAAACTAATTTTGCTGTTCAACAGCATGATACACAATACTTATTATCGTACTTATCGAAGCTCCGCCCACAAAAATCAAAAATTTTTGATTTTCGTACTACAAAGTATACTTCATAAGTACGTCAGCATGATACACGTTACTAATTTCATACTTGTACGATTTATCGTACGATTTGTAGTATCGTGTATGCTCACCATGAGCATAATTGTGAGATAAGAATTGTTAGACGTCGGCCCGTCGATGTACATACTCGTAGTTTATTATGATATCACGCATGTTTTGTACGTACATATGTTTTTGTTTATGTTTTAATTTTGAATTGAAGTGTGATTTTTTTTTTTGGTTTGTCAAGTGGTTGCGCAGGTTTATGGTTTTAGAGCAGTGGTATGCGAAAACCACTGTTTTAGAGTGCAAAGTTTTTTAAGTGAGAGTGTGCATAGAGAAAATGTTGCCTTAGTTTTTTTTTTTTGTAATATTCTTTTTAGCTGATGGACATGGAAGGGTATTTTAGAAAGAAAGAAATTATGTATGCTTGAGGGATATCTATGAAAGGTTTTGTTGTTGATTATGTTTTAGTTTAATTTTTATTATATATGTTTTAAAAACGTTTGAAGAGATGAATAAAATATGTAATTTATGAGCAATGAAAATATTTGAAGATTGGAGAAATTGAAGCGTAAGATATTTAGGATTGCCAAAGGGAATTAGAGATGAGTGATCATGGGAGACAATGTTATACGCATGAAGTATGTTTTTACAATAACTTGAGCGTTGGCTGATGGGTAAGTAAGTCTATAAAACAAGCGATTGTGTAATGCTGAGTACACATCTAGCATTTCTTGTGTTATAATCATTTTTTAAAATGTGTGCAACGTCTTTCACGTTATGTTTCTATATGGATAACAATACCACATAACAAGCAAAAATATAAAAAATGACAAACGTTGGCACTAGTACGCACTGTTGCGATGTCACAAAATATCATAGTGTGCACTCGGCATTACTTTTTTTGTTTGTAATATTCGTTTTTTAGCTGGGGACATGGAAGGGTATTTTAAAAAGTAATTATGTATGCTGGTGAGATATCAATGTTTTGTTTTTGTTGTTGTTTGATTTTAATTTTCTTATGTGTAAAGAATTTGAAGAAATGAATAAAATATACAATTTATGCGTGTTGTATTTATTCATTCTTTTCACTTATTATGTAAAGAAATTGATGTTTGTTATATTGAGGATTCTCAAAGATTGGTTGTTATTTTCACTGCTTGCTGACATTTGTTTCTGTCTCTTGTACATACCATATACTTATAAATAAATGAATGAACAAAATGTTGTATATTTTTAATCAACATATTTATTAAAAAAAAAATATCCGCCTAGTTTCTAATTACATTCGTAAAATGAAATTAAAGTGAAATTTTCTCTTGGTTTATGTTCTCAGTTTCGTAAAAGTGATTTAAGAAGTAAAAATTCATTTGCAGTTTGTTTCAAATGAAATTGAAGTGTTCTGTAATCCAATTTCACTACAAAAAAAGTAATTTGAATTCGGCTGCAAACAACATTGTGAAAAAAAAAATACTTTTTAGTAAAAATGGAATATTTGTAACAATTTATTGCAAATACGAAAATGTAAGCAAATAAATAAAATTTTACATAAATTTTTTTTATTTTTTATTTTATTTGTGTTTTAAAGGGGTAAGAACAAGTACCCGGAGTAAGAGGTGGCGTTGTTAAAATATGTGGGTTTTGCAACTTCTCGCGAATTTTTGAATTTTTCGCAATGAAAGCGAGTTTTTGCAAGAGTTCTGCTTCCTATGAGTTTTCGCGAATTTTAAACAATATTAGACTGCTATTATGCTACTGTTATTAAGTTTTTGCGAATTTTCGCGATTTTGATTACAGAATTTTTAGCATTCCTTAAAGTTTTAGCCACTTTTAATTAAAAATTATTGCTTGTTTATAATTTTTCGCAAATTTCTGTTATGTTTGCGAAAGATGTAAGTTTTGCAACGTTTTTGGCTTTCTTTGTCTATTTTTAATTTTTGCAACGTTTTTGGCTTTCTTTACTTATTTATATTTAGGGACTTAAAATTGAAATTTTTCCAAGCTTTGTCGAATTATCATAATGTTTTGCGCTTTCTCTCTAGTTAACCTTACAGTTTTAGCGAGTTTAATCAATTTAAGTTTATTGTTTGTTCCCAATATTGCGAATTTTCAACATTTGTGTGATTTATTCGACTTTCAATCAAGTTCAAGACGTGATATAGATTTTTGCATTTATTTTTATTGCAAGTTCATAATCATAATTTTTTTGGTGTGAATATATATGCAAATATTGGGTCGTCAAATTTAATTGTGCTTTAAAAGACGAATTTTCGCAACGAATTCTTTAAGGCAAGTTCGTTGAACTATGCGAAGTTCGCCGTTAGTTCCAATTGTGTTTATAGCATAAGATGTGTTTTTTCTATGTTGCATGAAAAATTTATTTTAAATAAACTGGGAATGAAATCGTCGTGGAAAAAAAGTTTGTTTACTTTTCTAGAACACAGTGATATCGACCTCTCGGAACTAAAAACGTATTCAGTTTCATATTGTACTGGAATGTAGAACCTTGCCAATCGTAAATATATGTTGTAGCAATATATGAATAGAAAATTAAAATAAAGTACAAACTCCATAATTGTGATAGCTGCAGTAAAAGTTTTCCGGATATTTAAGTCGCATTTGCTTAAAGTTGATGCACCCCATACCCTCGATGTTGAAAACTCTAAGTTGAAGTAGTTTCTCAAACCATTTCTTCTTTTCCATACCCTTAACATAGATTGAAGAATGTTTTAAATTGGATTTTAAAAATTTTACAACACTCTTAAATGATATTGATCCGTCATTCCAAATCAGATGATGAAAGTTTCTTGTTATCCAATTCGCTTCTCTTTGTTTTGCTATTGATAATCTTTCGAAGTTAAACGGTGGTTTAATAATAAAATTTATGTGCTCCTTATTGTTAAAAACAATTGATTTTTCTTTTGCAATGAAGATGTTTGAATTGGATTTAAATCCTTGCATATCGATGAAAACTTTATCCCCAATCATCTTATATTTTATTTACATTATTTTACGAACTTGACCTTTTAAGGGTATGTATTCTATTATGCGATCGTGGATGAGAATGCAAAAGGCTGATGTATCGGTAGGAATGTTGGAGTCCGTTTCAATTTCAATTTTTATAACAACAGGACCATTAGAGAGAGCTTCGTTTTGATAACTAACATCTACTACAACTATCGGCACACTATTTTTAAATTCTTGAGCAGTTAGAAGTGGTTGTGACTCCCTCATGTAGTAGCTTTGTTGAAACCGTAGATACATATCATATAGGATGGCAAACCGATAATTTTTAAATTTTATATTTAAATCATCATATGGGTACGATTCGGAATTTAAATGCACTTTCAAATTGTTTAGATTACAGCGAACAAACTTATTTTCTTGTTGAAAAGCAATCAACACAAAACGGGGTCGTTCTCTATTTGCAGCCAATTTAACATTCGATATATAGCTAGTTCCTGTATTTAGTTGAGGATTAATGTGCCAATCCCAACTGCGAAATGCCATCGGTATATAAGCACCACTGTTAATAATTTTAATCATATTCAATTTGCTCAGATGGGATAATTGTACATGCGGAATTCTTCATGAGATGTTTGAGATACTAGTTTTTGGTTTGTCAGTAGCAACAGTTGAGTATACGAGCTTTTCATCGTTCTTACTACGTAAGAGAACCAATTCATGTTTACCGCTGAGTATAATTTTATTATAGTCTTCAGTAAAGCCTAAAAATTGTTTCAGTGGTACATAGAAATTAAAGTGTCCATTTGAAATATCCAAATCATCGAGCTTGTTCCATCCAGCATTGTACAAGCCAACACTTTCCGTAGGTGATAAAGAAACAAAGTTGTTTAGGCTGCTTGTAATCGCTAAATGTCTTGTATGATCAATTTCTATGCTATTAAGCTCATATCGAATTTCGTCAAAGAGATGTGCAATAAAGTTATTTTTTAATTTCAGAATTAAAAAAGAAGATATTTTGCTGTTATCATCATCTACAACACTTCCCTCGACATATATGTTGCTTTCGTTTGGTAGCACATATCAGTGTTGATTTTGTATTGAAATTCGAATCTAATCATTATTGTTGAAGGATTGTAGGTACGATGTATATGTGTGGTAGTCTTTTTTAATTATACTCTCGTCTGATTGAGGTTAGTAGGGTATTAATGGCGGAGGACGACATGTTTTGGGAATTCAAAACTGGGAAGAAACAAAAACGTTGGCAACCCTGTTACAAATGGGGTGATTTTAGGGATTTTCATGCTGATATTGTGTGTGTGTGTGTGTGTGACTTTGATTCTTTGTTCATGTGTATGTATGTATACTTGTGTGCACAGCTTTTGTTTGTTGAGTGTGTGTGTGTGTGTGTATGAGTGTGTGTTTTTGTATTTACTTGTATGTTTGATGGTGTCCGATGCTTTTGTTGTAGTGGCAGACAATCATTATACCCAGTAGGAAATGTCGATGGTGAAAATGTACTGAGTCGCTTTTGACTTGTCGCTTGTGCGACTTACATACAAATGTATGTATATTGACAAGTTATTGACAATTCCACCACAAGTACACCATATCTGTTTTCTCTACCTTTATACTGACGGATAGAAGAAAACTTATTATACCAAAACTGTGACTAGAACTTTAGTATTGACACAAAGACACTTGCTCCCAGTCTGACTGCAGGATAGTTACAAAGGATCTGTGTGAATTTGTGTGCATGTAGTGCTTGTTATTTGATAGACTTAGGATTGCTGTTTTGAGCTATCGTTGATATGCTTATATAGGATTATTGTATGTATGCATTTATGTTTGCGATCTCTGGGGAAATAATCTGGCAACCCTGTTGCGAATGAAAGTGGATAGGGAATGTATTTGGTAATGTATGTATATGTTGTTGGATTCATGTATGTGATCGTATCTATTTTTGCTTTGAAGAATGTCATTGCTTGTGTGAATTACGTTATCACTTTTTCATACATATTTACAAATGAATGTTTATATGTTTTCTAGACTATTCACGTTGCTATTCTTATGGAGATAGAAAATATTGTGTTGGCATAGGTTTTATGTGTACAAGTGCATTTCAGATGTTAAATGTTTTGAATCCAATCAGGTTGATAAGCAGAGTTTTTGAATAGGGGGTAGTGATATTTTTATTTCGGTATATTTTACTTTAATATAACAATTATAAGAAATAGCTTTTGAAGAAATACAGCAAAAACTTATAGAAGCACCTTCTTTCACGTGTCCCGATTTTTCTAGTACCTTTATATTGCAAACTGATGCTAGCGATTTTGTTCTGGGTGTTGCTGTGTAAATCAATTTCATCATATATCGTAATACCAACAGAGAATTGTGGAAATGTGTGTGTGTGTGGGTATGTGTTTATGTGTGTATGTGTGTGTGTGTGTGTGTGTGTGTGTGTGTGTATTTTTGTAGGAATTTCAATGTGTGTATATCTGTAGGAGCTTAGGGCTGATTGTGATTTATGAGGGGTGAGGTGTTCTAGTAATATGTAACCGGGGGAATCTGTGTGTTTGTGTGTCTGTAGGAGTTTAAGGCTGACCATGATTTGGGTGGGCAGGGTTGTTGACGTAATATGTATCCATGGGGATTTGTGGATGTGTCTGTCTATAGTAGTTTAAGCCTGATCGTGATTTGAGGTAGGTGAGGATGTTCTTGAAGTAAATTGGTTATGTGTATGTATGTATGTATGTATGTATTTTTGTAAGAATTTAAGATGAATGTGATTTATTAGGGGCGAGGTGTTCTTGTAATATGTAGCCGTGAGAATCTATGTGTATAGACGTCTGTAGAAGTTTAAGACTATCTGTAATTTCAGGTAGGTGAGAGTGTTGTGTTGTTGAGATTAATCTTATATATTGTATATGTATGTATGTATGATCATGGGAATTTTTATATGTATATCTGGGATCGTGATTTGTGAAAGGTGGGGTGTTGTTGAAATTTTCTTGGATATTTCTTATATGAATTCTGCTATGTGTGTGTGTATTTGCGCTAATGTTTATATGTAGATAGAAATAAATTGTTTTCAGTATCGACATTTGGTACTATAAAATACTATCATATGTCTGGACTTCCCTAATCTTATTATGTTTTTATACTTACGCTTGTTTTATATTTTCTCATACTTAAATTTGTCTCGCGTTAAAGTCTGCCTATATGAAATTTGTTTATATTACAGATTTTGTTTATTTCAATCTTTGAATACATTTTTTTTTGTCATTGATGTCTTTTGTTCTTCTTGTTGTTGGTGTTGTTGTTGTAAATATTCGTCTGTGTATAGATGCGATATATTGAAAATAAGAACGTTTTGATTTTTATCTGCGTTTACTTAAAAGTTTGTGAGGATTTTCTGTTTTTAAGTAAAACTGAATTCCTGAAGATATATACTCTATAGTAATAGCAACTATAATAGAAATATTCCTTATACTCAATTTACATTTTTTAAAGTTGATGCAACGTTAGTAAGTTAACGTTAGAAATTTTTGGGGTACATAATTTTTTCTAACTATAGACCTTTTTCTTCACTTTCTACATTTGTTTTCGAAATCTTGGCTTTGCTTTATGAACATGTATAAACATTTTTAAATGAAACTGATCCGGCACTCCAGCTTATATACTGATAGTTTTTTTTTTTTTCTTTGGTAGTCAACTTACTTCTTTTTTTATTTTTATTGATAAACATTTAAAATCAAAAGGGAGCTTTATATTGAAATTATTATTTTCATAATTGTTGAAAACAATCACTAGTTTTTTTTTTGTGATGAAATCATTTGAAGTTGAAGCTGATATCTTTGCTTACTGTTTTAAATTAAAATTTTATTCAATATAATAAAAGGAGATTTTTTCTTAAATTCTGATGCAGTTAAGATCGAATATGAGACTGAATTTAAATGTACTTTTAAATTAGTCACAATGAACAAACTTATTTTTTTGTTGAAAAGCGATCATCAGAAAACGAAGTGGTTTTCAGAGACTTTAGGTATACCTTAAGTGTGCTTTGTGCGTCCATCGGACAGAGTGTACGTTTTAGTTGGTCAGTCAGTCTATATATTTATTTTTTTTTCTTCTAATGTATCACACCTTTTTTTCACATTTTACTACTTGAAATAGAGAATTTTTGTCTAATTTTTTCTGGGTATCTACATACATTAGTTAAATATGTGTATGAATTTTTAAGAAAAAATTTTAAATAAAATATTGGAAAAAGAATTAATTATGTGAATGGTTTTTATTTCTTTATTAGCTTTACTTCGCTAGATCAAAAAAATTTTTGTTTTTGCTTATTTGCAAATTCTTGTTTTCATGTCGCTTAAACATGTACAGTCTTGTTTTCATGACGCTTAAACATGCACAGTCTTGTTTCCATATCGTTTAAGCATGCACAGTCTTGTTTTCATGTCGCTTAAACATGTACAGTCTTGTTTTCTTTGAGAGGTTATGCACAAGACAAATTGAATTTCACAATATTATGAAATTCCATTAAATTTCATTAGATTTTTTCATAAAGAGAAACAATTTAGACAATCGGATAAGTCCTTATATTTTTCACTACATACAAGTTTCTGTTATTTTATATTCGAATAGATGAATCCTGAATTTCCTTTAAAAAATAACACAAAACAAGGATAAATTTAATTTAATTTTATTTATATTAATAATACATTTTAATTTAATTTTATTTATTTTTATTATAATGATGGAAACATTTCATAATATCCAATTATTAAATTTTCTAATATACTTTTACGCAAAAAATATATTGTACATCTGCAAGTATCTGGTCCTTCCTCACACTCAGGATTATACCAAGGACAGCTTTTGAAGTCTCCTTCTGTGTTGTCTTCATCTTCCATGATACCATATTCTTAGTTCTCATCCAGCATATTTTGAAAAAATTTGATCATCTCCCAATAATCAAAAAGCCTGAAGCTTTCAAAATCTCTTATAAATTGGTTTAGAGTACGTCTAATTTGGCTCATTATATTTGCCGATAAATTAATGAATGATGATTGTTTGAAGGTTTCTTTAAGACTAATTTGCTCTTTAAATTTTAAAAGTACTATCTCTTGATCTTTAAACTATCTATACCATCATCTATATTCCATACCTCTTTTTTTAGCACTCTATCTCTCTCTACCCCTTTTCTCTTTATAACTGTCTCTTTCTGTCTATCACTACCCCGCCACTTATTCACTATTTCACCATATTTTCGATTAGCCTTCTTGAAGTCGTCATCGCTACTTTCAAGATCATTTTCAGTTAAACATTCAAAGTGCGGAGAAGTAAATAAAAAAAAAAATAAATAAATAAATAAAACAAAAATGGAGTCTACAACAAATCTAACATCAAAATTTAATTCACTAAAAAATAAAACCTTAATCCACATAAAGGAGCTTGAGACATCAACTAAATACACCATTCGAAAAGTGTCAAGAGTAACAACAAAATATGGGCCAACACTAAAAGTTGAAATGGAAAACCACATAATGTGTCTCCCAAAGCAATATAATGCTTTAACCGATGCTGAAATTAAAGAACTCTCGAGCGGATCATATTGCTTAAGTAGAGAAGGTGAACAAAGCTTAATTGTTGAAAGCGAGCTGAGTGAATTTCTAATTCAAAATTCCCAATTTCCAATTTGGCAATAATATATAATAATTTTGTATTTTAAATTATAAATAAAAATACATGAAAGAGTTTTTTAAAATGTAAATGTTTGTGCTTTTTTATTTAATATTTTCAGTTTTTTCATAAAGAAGTTTAAGACATAAATGACCACAGGTAAATGTATTGAAATTCTGATGTTGATTATAGTTGTATTTTATATTTCTACCAAGATATTTGACTACTTCCGAAGGAGGTTGTAAGTTTCCAAAGCTGTCGAAATATTGTTTTTCATTGTTGTTTTTATAATATGCTACCCAATGTGTACCAGGTCCTGTTGATACGTCTAAATTGATTATTCCACATTCTATTTTCTTTGTTCATTTTGGTAGAGTATTCAACATGAAAACTCCTTTAAAATATGGAATATTTGTGGAGAAACGGTTTATGTCCACATCAGATAGTGGTCTGTTCGTAGCATCTCTAAGAGTTTTTTGATTCCTCTTTGTAAACTAAACCATAACCCTTTTTATATGGTTTTAAGTAAAGTCCCTTTCCAACTGCTATAGATTCCATCGCTCTATTTTATCTAATTGCTTCATCAAGTTGATTTTTTGCATTCTTTGTTGCATTAACAGCTTTAGCTATAGCAGCACCTCCAGTTGTTAGACTACCAATTGCACCCAGAGCAGTTAAAATCGGTATTAGAGGCAAAAACCCACCAATTTTTGGTACACGTATTACATGTATTACTATAATTTGAGATTTTCTTCCTTTTAATGATTTGTTGATAGTTTTTCGGGCAATTTTATTTGCTGAGTTAATATCTAATGGGTTTTCCTTCTTTAGTATTTTTGTTGCAGCTCTAATTGATGTTCTAAACAGTTTTTTATCATTTATCTTGTTCTTTTTAACATTTTTCTTTTTCTCCACACCCATACCAAATTTTTTTTGGCTTTCATTGCGTTAGTAACCATATAGGCAAATGGTTTTTCAGCAATACTACTATCTTTTGATAAAACTCGATCCCAAGCTGAATTTTCAAGTATTTTATCAGCTTTATGTCTAATGCTTAAATCCTTATTTTTTGAATAAGCTATATCGTGATCTTTACAAGCAGAGTCCAATAAATTAATTCCTTTGTCACCTCAATTTAAACATTTTTGTAGTTTTGTTTCAGGTCCGCAATACTAATATCCGGGAAGATAAAGTTCACCAGTTAGAGAGTTTATTTTTTTTATCTACTATACCTCCTACAACGAAGGTGTTTTTATGACTAAACGTTTTCTGATATTGTATAACTATATCGTCTAATTTTGTCGATAATAACAGGTAACATTTATAAAATGTATTTAGTTCGTAATATTGTTCCTTCTACTATTTTTTTTTTTGTTTACTTGCCTCTATCTTGACTGATGGTTTCTCAGTCTTTAAACTAGTATATTCTCAACTTCTGTCTTGATGTTACTTTCTTCTTTCATGCGAATTCTTGTTTTTTCTTTTCATATCGCTTAAACATGCACAGTCTTGTTATCTTTGAAAGGTTCTGCACAAAACAAATCGAATTTCACAATATTATGAAATTCCATTATATTTTATTAGGTATTTTCTTATCGACACCAACTGCTTTAACACCATCTCATTTACGTTTGCTAACAGCAAATAGTACAATAGATGTCAGCTATTAGATCAGCTTATCAGCTATTAGATCAGCTTATTAGCACCTGGTCTGTTTTTCAGATCAGCTTTTCAGGAGCTGGTCTGGTTTTCAGATCAGCTTATCAGGACCTGGTCTGGTTATCAGATCAGCTTAACAGGACCTGGTCTGGTTATCAGATCAGCTTATCGGAACCTGGTCTGGTTTTCAGATCAGCTTATCAGGACCTGGTCTGGTTTTCAGATCAGCTTTTCAGGACCTGGTCTGGTTTTCAGATCAGCTTTTCAGGACCTGGTCTGGTTTTCAGATCAGCTTATCAGGACCTGGTCTGGTTTTCAGATCAGCTTTTCAGGACCTGGTCTGGTTTTCAGATCAGCTTTTCAGGACCTGGTCTGGTTTTCAGATCAGCTTATCAGGACCTGGTCTGGTTTTCAGATCAGCTTTTCAGGACCTTGTCTGGTTTTTAGATCAGCTTTTCAGGACCTGGTCTGGTTTTCAGATCAGCTTATCAGGAGCTGGTCTGATTTTCAGGTCAGCTTATTAGGAGCTGGTCTGATTTTCAGGTCAGCTTATTAGGAGCTGGTCTGGTTTTCAGGTCAGATGAAATAACTAAAGTCTATCTTTTATTAGCAGTATTTTTTTTTCTATAACGAAAATCGTTTAATTCAATATATTTGCTTATAATCAAAAATCCATATTTATCCTTCCAACACTCTACAAATTTTTTAAAACTTGTCAAAATTCATATTACTGCCAACATGAACCTTGTAAACATGCTTCATATTTTTCTCATCTTACTTAAACATTATAATTACATTTGCATTGTCTCTTATTAAATGCTTATAGCCATATTCATAAAAATTTTAAACAGCATTTCAAATGTTGTTTGAGCAAAATTCGCTAAAATTGTATTCATAATAGAATATTAGCTTAAAAACGTTTTTTAACTTGCGTAAATTAACAAATCTTATAAATTAAATGCACCCATACTTAAAATAATTTTGAGCTGACGTCGTTCTAGTTTTGCTTCTTGTTTATTTATATTTTTAACTTTGCCTGTATGTATGTATGTATGCATGTATTAAGAATTATGCTTATGTTTGGCACAAGTAGAATGAGTCATCATTCTTCTGTCGCCCTATACAAAAATATACACGTACACGTACATATGTATGTATATTATTCTGCTTTCCACATGCAACATCAGCAAATATCATAATTGAAATGTATTAAGCTTCATTACCAGAAAAAAATAAATGTATACTAACCCATTCTTTTAATTATAAAATTATGTAATTTCTTTAAGTATTCATATTTGTAGTAGTATATAGATAATTTTAGTATAAATATATGTTTTTAAACGTGATATAGTAGTAGGGAACTGTTCATTCGGTGGCAATTAAAATTGTTAAATTGTTGCTGAAATTGTTAAATTTGGGTAATTAAAATTTGAAAATTGTTAAATTCTTGGAAATTTGTGAAATTTGATACCTACGAGGGTGGTTCAATAAGTCCGTCTTACTTTTTGTTTACATAAGGAGTTTTTTGTTTACATTAAGTCTATGTCTGTCTGTCTGCTTTACGGTGGAAATTTGAGTCTGTCAGTGATTTGGGTTGTGTATTAATTTCTGAGTGTCCTTTGTCGGAGTTATGGGTAATGAAACTTTAAAATTTTAATCTACAACTAAATGAACATTCCCCTACTACTATTTCACGTTTATATTTTACTTTACTTTTCTTAATGCTGATCATTTATATACATACATGTATACTTTAAGGCCCCAATTTTGGCTTCCAAATTTACTTCATTTGAACCTATTTTAACTTATAAACATTTTATAAAAACTTACTTACTAACTTGTAAAAAGTTTTATTAAAATTAAAGATGAAAGTACGTTAAAATACATATTTTTTTAATTGTGATACTCCGAGAAATAATTTGCGTTTGGAATCAAAGATTTGGGTGTCAGATTTTTTGCAATATTTTCACTATTTATTGGCTTTTCTATTGACCAAAACAATAAAATAATCGACATCATCAAGCCGAATATCGCCAACTGGACGAACAGCTCTTTTTCTAATACCTGATATGCTAAACTGTAAATATGTGTATATGTATACGGCATACTTATTTATTTATTTATTTATTTAGTACATATTATACAAAGTAAATTTGTATAATATGGTGTTGCACAAGTATGGGCGGAGTAACTAGACCATATGCCCAAGATGGTATTAACAGTATTTTAAAAGTTTTTGTGACTGACTGTACACGACATAGGAAGTAGCAACGTGGTTGTTAAAGAAATTCCACAAAAATCCGCAAGATTATACGGTTATATGTGGCAGATCAGTTAACCAGTGCCAGCGAGACGAAAAACTCTCGAAGGCCAAACAACACGCACAAGCCTGACCGCACTTAAGAAATAATTACGATGACGCAAGAGATGTTCCTCAACCCAGAGCTGCTTTACGACTGTATACGGCATACATTCTGTTAAAATGATACAAAGGGATAAATTGAAAAAAGGGTCATAAAAAGTTTCATTGGCACGAAAAGGAGTCAAAAGTGATACTTTAATGTTACAACGGCAACATTGCTCTCAGCAATGCGAGCGTAGTATACACTGCAAAAAAATGAGAGTGTGTACGCTGTGCGGGTAGTACTGGAAATACCCGTCATAGAAAATTTTAGCTTGTATGAGATGCGCATTCTATATGATTTATATTCTTTGGTCCCAGCCTTATGCGTGGCCGCGTTGTTCAGGGGGTCATATTAGCCACGCCCCTAAAAAATAATCTGTACGCATAAAAAAACTGAAGTTTTTAATTTAGTGCGTTATTATTTGATACCCATTTGCTTGCAGACCAGTGTTATTGAGCATTTATGAATGAACCTCTATTTTTTTGTTCATAGAAAAGATTTGTTTTATTTTTTTGGGAAAATAAATCAAATATATTTTTATCAACAAGGCTTCAAATTATAAATTTTTTTGTAAAATAGAAAAAATTTGAGAGGGACGTAGTCATGTTCTTGCAAAAATGAAACGAATTTTTCCACTGAGCTAAAAAATATATTTTTTTAGTATATTATAGTCCTATATGCAGCTAAAATTTAGCTTTTGAGAAAAAATATACATATGTATATATAAAAGGTAGTCATGTCCTTGAAACAAATGAAAGTAAATTAACAAAATCAATATAATGCTAAATATTAAAGACTGAAAATTTTTGCTACATTCCGATAAAAACTGTAGCTAATATTTTAATTTTAAAACTCAGAATGTATTTGAGACAAAGCACTGTGCGATGAAACCATCGAAACCGTTATTGGTAAATGTTACAGGCAGATGATAAACGATTTTTTACAAGTTGAGTGATCTCCCGTCTTGGATATTTTAACTGGCCGACCATATTGCCAACAACAACAACTCCAGACTTATTTTTTTCTTGGGTTTTTTTTAATGTAACATTGAAGAAGAAATTGCCAATTTGCGACCAACAAATCAGAGAGCCGAAAAAACAGCGTAATTATGCATGAAACCGGGAGGTGGCAATTTGAGCCATATACTTTCAAATACAGTTTTTAAAACAAAGCTCTTTTTTAATTTATGTATAACTATTTAAATTAAGACATTACTTTGGCGCCAACTTGTAAAGGCCAATGTAAATGTTAATTTTAGATTTTATAAAAAGGAAAGAAAAATTTTAATTTCAAAGTTCATATATAATTTTTTTTATTTCTAGAGCAAAGAAAATTTATGTCGGAGGTCTTTTATTTTATTGCACTGGGATGACTTTGATGGCTTTAACGCGCGCAAAAGTAAGCGTTATCATCTTCAGTTGGGCCGCAGGCGTGATGTATTCAACTTTGTTTACAATGCCATACCTTTTAGTGGCTCATTACCACTCCACGGGGATTGTAAGTAAAAAAGGAAAAATATATTTAGTATTACATATTTATATTTTTACACGTTTTGCTAGGTTAACACCAAAGCTCATAGGGAATAAGAGTTCCTGAGCCAGCAGTATAAGTCAAATATTTTGATTAACTATTCTTCAATACACATATCGTTCTTTTACTCAAAGAACGTTATAACCAAAAAAAAATGTTTGCCAGAAAACCAGTTTATAGTTTTCAATTTACACAGCTTTATAGAAAAAAAATGTTATCCTAAGATTTTAGTAAGCAAGATATTTGTAAGAGATTTTTACACAATATGAAGAGCGATATGAGGTTAATTCTGCATCATTAACTCAAAAATTCCACGTTTTGAATTATCACGTTGAACAGTGGCGTGAAATAAAAAAGTGGTAAAAAGTCCACCTTATATTTGAAAGGCACCCTGTTAGGGTAGCTCCAAAGAGCTTCAAGGCTGGAAACACACAATTTTAAAGTTATTTACTTGAAAAAAAATTTTAAACTTTTAACCATGACTTTTCTTAGTGGTTAGCACATCACTTCCTTATTAAGTAGTTTAGTTTTGTTGTTTTCAAAAGAAGACTTCATTCAAATTTATATGAAATTTTTTTTGATATCTCAAAAATTGTAACAAGGAATAATTTTGCAATTTGGATTTTTGAAAAATGTGAGAAAATTTCATAAATTTTGTGAAAAATGTATTCTTATAATTTTTGTAAGTTTAAGAAAAATTGTCAAGATCAGCCTTATTTTCGATTTTATCGTTATCGAAGATAGATTTTTTTATTGAAATTAAAGTTGTATGGGCCTAAGCATAGTATAAAGTTATCAATATGCCAAAATTGTTGATAACTTTTAAGATACGGGCTGTAAAATTTTATCGTAAGCGACAACATATGTACGTAAAAAAACTTGAATATTATAAAAAACTCGACACTCAAAATAAAAATCAACCCATCCGTACGTAAATCAATTCAAAGCAGTGTCATTAGTACGGTAAGTACGGATTTACTTAAATCAAGTACAGAAGGATTGATTCAAGTACGAATAATTTAAGTGCTAAATACTTAATTTTATCCATATCTAATCCCGATTCCGTACTTGAAATAAATCCAATACTAATTAGATTGATTTCAGGAAACCTGAGATTGAATTAATATCAAAATACGCTTGATTCAAGTATTTCGTAGTTGATTTAATAGCAAATTTGTACTTGAAATACTACCAAAACGAGATTGATTTATGAAAATTTGAGATTAAATTAATCTAAAAATGCAATTGATTTAATCCCGAATCCATACTTAAAATAATCCAAAACCGAGATAGCTTCAAGGAAAACTGAGATTTCATCAATCTCAAAATGTGACTGTTTTAAGAAATCTTTACTTGATTTATTAAATAAAAAGATTTATTTAAATATTTAATTAACTGTTTATTTTTATATATTTTAATATTTTTTTATTTTATTGGCATGAAATAATTAATTTTAATGCAAAAAAATCAATATTATTTAAAATGATTGGCAGAGGTAGTACAATTTTAAAATACATATTTTAATGTAAAGTTTTATAGAGATACATATGTATAAATGTAATAAAGTATGCATACTTAGAATGTAAAGTTACAATATTAAAATTTGATCAATATGAGACATTTTTTGATTTAGTTGAACTGTAGTAAATTTTTAATCAAAAATAATATCTTATTCGGGCTTAAGTTCAGTAATTTTAATTCGGTACAAATATTATACTATTTTTATTTTAATTATTAATTATTTCATTAAAGTTTTTCGTTTTATATAATTTCAATCATAAGCACACTAATGAACTTGAAACTTTTTTCATTGAAAGGTTTTTTGTTTTGCTTTTCCATAAATAAATAAATAAGAATTTTTACTCAATTTAAGAACTTTGTACTGGCTTTAAGCTATTTTACATAATTTAAGCACTTCCTACCGAATTTAAAAAACTCCAGGATTGATTTTCTAAAGTTATCCCTTTTTAGGTTTGTTTTAAGTAAACGTTAGTGCTATTCGTACTTAAATATTTAGGTACGATTCGGACAAAAAGTAAGTAAAAAATTCTTGAATTTAGTACGGCTTTTTTGTTTCTGTGTACGATTAAATCGAAAATAAGGCTCGAAGTGTTTGATAAAAACTTTAATTCGCATTTTATGCAACTAAAATGTGATATTAAAAATTATAAATATGCACTAAAACAATAAAATAGGCACATATTTTCTAAAATTTGTATTCAAACGAAAAGTTTTTAATTAAATAAAGGCATAAAAATATTTTCTCTCAATACGTGCGTGTACAAGCATTTTATATGAAATGTATTATTAAGATATATCTAATTGCAATAAAGTAGCGATATTTAAACAGAAAAGAAATAGTTTTGTTATTTATTTATCGTCATATAAAAATTTCCCCTTTTTTATAAAGGGTCCGCCAGATAACTTTTTTTTTGAAAATTCTATAAAAAAAAACTACTGAATATTTTCTCAAATTTCTTTTTTTATTTGAAAGTACAATCCTTCCGGTTAATAATGAAAAATAATTTCATTCAAATGGCCGCCTCGGCTGGCCATGCAGTAGCCCACACGATCGGTCCAATTTTTAAGCACATTATTAAGCACATTATTATAAAGCGTCAATTGTCTCTGGCTTGTCGGCGTAACATTTATCTTTGACGGAACCCCACAAGTAATAGTCCAACGGTGTCAAATCGCAGCTCCGAGGTGGCCAAACGACATCAACTCTGCGGCTGATAATGCGATTTTCAAACACAGGGAGCTTCATCTGAAAATATGATTTTTTTTGGCAAAATCGGCATCTTCTGTAAGTCGATCGCAGGCCACCTTAGGCCCACTTGTTCAAGCGTATACACAAACATATTCGTTCAGCGGAAGGATAAAACTAATTATCTGTCAAATCAGATATGAGCTAAGTGTTACCATTCACGAAATAAGCAATAGTTGAAAAAAACGTTAGATGGCGGACCCTTTATTTTTGAACGTGAATTTCAATCAATTTGTTCTTAGAAACAAATAACATATTATAGTTTTCTAAAGTCATATATTTCTTTAACTGAACCATTATAAATAATTAAATATCTGGTATTAGATTTGTTTTTAAGTTTTGTTATTATTTTTATAAAAGATATCTGGTTTCCGCCTAATTGTTTCGTTACTTTCAACCTTAATAGCAGATATTTTCCTCTTGAAATCATCAAAAGGACACAATGAACATTAAATTTTGCATGTGTGTGTATTTCTACCATTGTTCTACAATTCTGTATTAATAAAAGCAAATTAATTTTGTGAAAAACCATCAAACAGTTTTTGATTAATGATTTGTCAGCAAACACTTTTTTTTATAAAATTAGTATTTTTTGACAAAATATGAGACAAAAATATGCATTTCTGGCGACTTTATTGAAAAACATGCGTTTTACGCAAAATATGCACTAACAAATCGATACCATTTTTACACAAATGCTATGTTTCGAAAAGATATTTCGTTCTTGTCATTATCAGAGTTAAGGGAAAAAACATTTGAATGAAACCTCTATCCCTGCTTATTATAAATAAACTTGTTTTAAGTAACTCATAAAAAACTCTTGACATCCTACACATCAATGTAAGCAGAAGAGATATTCTAAAAATTCTCAAATTTTTCTAAGCCAATTTTTCCGAATAAAAAAAGTTTTGTAAAATTATATGTTAGGAAACATTTATATTTAATTCATAAAGTACCGTATACATTTAGCTTTGAAAAATTATAAATATATTATTCTTATTTATACTTTCTATACTTTTCGAAATATATAAAATTTTAAAATCAAAATATGATTTTAAATTTAATTTCATACATTTTTAATTTTTGCTTAAATTGTTGATATCTTTTTCTTTGTTTCAAATGTTTCTTAATTTTTTTTATGTTATAACAATTGTCTATACAGCGCATTGTGATCGATCCCATTGGCCAGAAATAAAAATATCAAAAAAATGGCATCATTATTTCTTAAAAAAACATGGTTTTAAAATTTATAGTTGTACTCTTTAATGATAACTTTAAAAAGAAAGCAAACTATTAGTTAGTTTTTGCAGTTTTAAATTAACTAAAACAAAAGAATAAAAATTTGTGTTGCAATAAAAAAAATAATATTGGATTAAAAGTTATTTACTAAATTTTAAAATAATACAATGTATTTAGTTTGTTGTGAATTTGTTATTAAATTAATATTTTTGTTGTTCGTTCGTCTATATATTTAAACTTCAAGTAGAGTTTTAGTTGTGTTCCCTCCTGAAATCTCCAATTAGAATTTTTTGGTTTATTAGTTAATATCACATTGCAACATGAAAAAATATAACCATATACGGACACCACTACGTGATAAAAGACAAAAAAAAAAGACCCGTGTTCCCAAGTTTTGCCCCGAGTCATGCACTTTTTTATGAGCCACCGAAAATTTGGGGACGCGGTGTAATTTTTGCAAAAAACTGATAATTTTCTCAGGCTCATATCTTGCAACTTGTTTCGAACTTTTATTTACTTTTTAAAGCAAAGTTGTAGCTCTTGTCAAAAAGAACAAAAATTATGAACATATAAAATCAAAAAAATTTCATCTTCAAGATCAAAATCGCAAAAAATTTAAAAAAATTTGATTTTTTTACATATTTTCCCTTGTTCAGGTCTATAGGTAGCAAACCGTTCAAAATTCAAGGATACAATCAACTACAAAAATGTACCGAAGATCTCAATTAACAACTCACGTGATCGCGCACCGATACAGCACACATTATAAAAGCGACACGACGCTCACATCGAGGCATTACACAGCGCGATGTCAACGAGAGCTCAGCGGTGAAAGTTACAGAAAAAGTGCTGCAGCATAATTCGGACACAACATTGGCAACTGACAAATTTAATATGCAGTGTGAAAAAGTTTGATTACTTTGCTTCGTTTGCGGTCATTAAAAAAGAAAAAAGATTGAACAAGATTTCAAAAGGAAAATAATATTTTAACTAATGAGTTCAAAAGAGCATATAAGTTTTTTTTCGACGAAGTAAACTTGACCGGTGCAAATTGCCACCTAATACAGAGTGTCGCCAGTGTTATAATTAGGGTTTGCACAGATTATAATCGTAATCGCGATTAATCGCAGCTTTTAATCGTAATCGTAATTGAACCCAATTATCGCTCGATTACGATTAAAACTTTTTCCCTTTTTTAAGCAAAAAATATATGCCAAATTTATATACAGTGCAAATTCAACTCATAAAAATTTTAAATTAAAATTTTTAATATCAAATATGTATAAGTTCATTTTAATTGAAATTTATGACAATATGTTTTTTTTTTTTAATGCATGTTTTTTTATTTATTCTATCTTCAAATATGAACTAACAATAAGTATTCAAATCTTAAATCTATAAAAAAATTATTAGGCCCGACCAATGTCGGACATAAGCTTAATGATAGTTATTAATAATACATAAGTAGTGATAAGCAACAAAAAGAAAAAAAGTGTTTTCAAGCAGCTTCATCATCTAGAGTGTTGAATATTAGAGCCCGTGTATCTCTCTTTTTTAAGCGGATGTGTCCAGTAAAGTTCAAAATATTACGAGCAAGCGGATTAGGATGTGACTCGAGTTTTGTTAGATATTTGCCTGCGTATTTTACAATTTCTTCAGTCACTAGTGGCATATTAAAATCGCGATGTATATTTGAATTTTTGATGTACCATGGAGCCGATGTTATCATGCGTAAAATTTTATTTTGCCTTCGTTGAATTTTCTCTACATTTGAAGGTGAAACAGTGCCCCATATTTGAATTCCGTATCACCATATTGGCTTTAAAAGCGACTTGTATATTAAAAGTTTGCAGTCTAGGCTAAGTGTTGAATTTCTACCAATCAGCCAATGTACCTGAGTTAATTTAAGTTTCATTTGAGTTAACTTAGAGTCAATGTGATGTTTCCATGTAAGTTGTCGATCAAGGTGTATGCCAAGATATTTCACATGTGAATCTTAAGGAACAACTTGATTGTTAATCCGAATGGGGGAGCAAGTATCTCTTCTTAGGGTGAACGTTATATGGACACACTTTTGTTCATTGACTTTAATTCTCCATAAGTTTAACCAAAGCTCCATCTGGCTAATGTGTTCCTGGAGTTTGCGGGATGCCTCATCAGGGTTTTCTAAAACCAAATTGATGGTCTGGTATGCACCCACTACTAATTAGAATTGGGGACAATTTTGTTTTGAGCAGTTTTTCGAAAAGCTTTGACATAGTTGATAGTAGACTTATTGGCCTATATGACTCAGCCTATATGACTCAGATAAATGATAAAAAACTGTTTAGAACATCAATTAGAGCTGCAACAAAAATACTAAAGAAGGAAAAACCATTAGATATTAACTCAGCAATTAAAATTGCCCGAAAAACTATCAACAAATCATTAAAAGGAAGAAAATCTCAAATTATAGTACCACATGTAATACGTGTACCAAAAATTGGTGGGTTTTTGCCTCTAATACCGATTTTAACTGCTCTGGATGCAATTGGTAGTCTAACAACTGGAGGTGCTGCTATAGCTAAAGCTGTTAATGCAACAAAGAATGCAAAAAATCAACTTGATGAAGCAATTAGACAAAATAGAGCGATGGAATCTATAGCAGTTGGAAAGGGACTTTACTTAAAACCATATAAAAAGGGTTATGGTTTAGTTTACAAAGAGGAATCAAAAAACTCTTAGAGATGCTACGAACAGACCACTATCTGATGTGGACATAAACCGTTTCTCTATAAATATTCCATATTTTAGAGGAGTTTTCATGTTGAATACTCTACCAAAACGAACAAAGAAAATAGAATGTGGAATAATCAATTTAGACGTATCAACAGGACCTGGTACACATTGGGTAGCATATTATAAAAACAACAATGAAAAACAATATTTCGACAGCTTTGGAAACTTACAACCTCCTTCGGAAGTAGTCAAATATCTTGGTAGAAATATAAAATACAACTATAATCAACATCAGAACTTCAATAGATTTACCTGTGGTCATTTATGTCTTAAACTTCTTAATGAAATAACTGAAAATATTAAATAAAAAAGCACAAACATTTACATTTTACAAAACTCTTTCATGTATTTTTATTTATAATTTAAAATACAAAATTATTATATATTATTTCCAAATTGGAAATTGGGAATTTTGAATTAGAAATTCACTCAGCTCGCTTTCAACAATTAAGCTTTGTTCACCTTCTCTACTTAAGCAATATGATCCGCTCGAGAGTTCTTTAATTTCAGCATCGGTTAAAGCATTATATTGCTTTGGAAGGAACATTATGTGGTTTTCCATTTCAACTTTTAGTTTTGTCCCATATTTTGTTGTTACTCTTGACACTTTTCGAATGGTGTATTTAGTTGATGTCTCAAGCTCCTTTATGTGGATTAAGGTTTTATTTTTTAGTGAATTAAATTTTGATGTTAGATTTGTTGTAGACTCCATTTTTGTTTTATTTATTTATTTACTTATTTTTTTTTTATTTACTTCTCCGCACTTTGAATGTTTAACTGAAAATGATCTTGAAAGTAGCGATGACGACTTCAAGAAGGCTAATCGAAAATATGGTGAAATAGTGAATAAGTGGAGGGGTAGTGATAGACAGAAAGAGACAGTTATAGAGTGAAAAGGGGTAGAGAGAGATAGAGTACTAAAAAAAGAGGTATGGAATATAGATGATGGTATAGATATTTTAAAGATCAAAAGATAGTACTTTTAAAATTTAAAGAACAAATTAGTCTTAAAGAAACCTTCAAACAATCATCATTCATTAATTTATCGGCAAATATAATGAGCCAAATTAGACGTACTCTAAACCAATTTATAAGAGATTTTGAAAGCTTCAAGCTTTTTGATTATTGGGAGATGATAAAATTTTTTCAAAATATGCTGGATGAGAACTAAGAATATGGTATCATGGAAGATGAAGACAACACAGAAGGAGACTTCAAAAGCTGTCCTTGGTATAATCCTGAGTGTGAGGAAGGACCAGATACTTGCAGATGTACAATATATTTTTTGCGTAAAAGTATATTAGAAAATTTAATAATTGGATATTATGAAATGTTTCCATCATTATAATAAAAATAAATAAAATTAAATTAAAATGTATTATTAATATAAATAAAATTAAATTAAATTTATCCTTGTTTTGTGTTATTTTTTAAAGGAAATTCAGGATTCATCTATTCGAATATAAAATAACAGAAACTTGTATGTAGTGAAAAATATAAGGACTTATCCGATTGTCTAAATTGTTTCTCTTTATGAAAAAATCTAATGAAATTTAATGGAATTTCATAATATTGTGAAATTCAATTTGTCTTGTGCATAACCTCTCAAAGAAAACAAGACTGTACATGTTTAAGCGACATGAAAACAAGACTGTGCATGCTTAAACGATATGGAAACAAGACTGTGCATGTTTAAGCGTCATGAAAACAAGACTGTACATGTTTAAGCGACATGAAAACAAGAATTTGCAAATAAGCAAAAACAAAAATTTTTTTGATCTAGCGAAGTAAAGCTAATAAAGAAATAAAAACCATTCACATAATTAATTCTTTTTCCAATATTTTATTTAAAATTTTTTCTTAAAAATTCATACACATATTTAACTAATGTATGTAGATACCCAGAAAAAATTAGACAAAAATTCTCTATTTCAAGTAGTAAAATGTGAAAAAAAGGTGTGGTACATTAGAAGAAAAAAAAAATATATAGACTGACTGACCAACTAAAACGTACACTCTGTCCGATGGACACACAAAGCACACCTAAGGTATACCTAAAGTCTCTGAAAACCACTTCGTTTTCTGATGATCGCTTTTCAACAAGAAAATTAGTTTATTCATTGTGACTAATTTAAAAGTACATTTAAATTCAGTCTCATATTCGATCTTAACTGCATCAGAATTTAAGAAAAAATCTCCTTTTATTATATTGAATAAAATTTTAATTTAAAACAGTAAGCAAAGATATCAGCTTCAACTTCAAATGATTTCATCACAAAAAAAAAACTAGTGATTGTTTTCAACAATTATGAAAATAATAATTTCAATATAAAGCTCCCTTTTGATTTTAAATATTTATCAATAAAAATAAAAAAAGAAGTAAGTTGACTACCAAAGAAAAAAAAAACTAACAGTATATAAGCTGGAGTGCCGGATTAGTTTCATTTAAAAATGTTTATACATTTTCATAAAGCAAAGCAAGATTTCGAAAACAAATGTAGAAAGTGAAGAAAAAAGTTTATAGTTAGAAAAAATTATGTACCCCAAAAATTTCTAACCTTAACTTACTAACGTTGCATCAACTTTAAAAAAATTTTAATTAAGTATAAGAAATATTTCTATTATAGTTGCTATTACTATAGAGTATATATCTTCAGGAATTCAGTTTTACTTAAAAACAGAAAATCCTCACAAACTTTTAAGTAAACGCAGATAAAAATCAAAACGTTTTTATTTTCAAATAAAAAAAAAACTGAATATATCGCATCTATACACAGACGAATATTTACAACAACAACACCAACAACAAGAAGAACAAAAGACATCAATGACAAAAAAAATGTATTCAAAGATTGAAATAAACAAAATCTGTAATATAAACAAATTTCATATAGGCAGACTTTAACGCGAGACAAATTTAAGTATGAGAAAATATAAAACAAGCGTAAGTATAAAAACATAATAAGATTAGGGAAGTCCAGACATATGATAGTATTTTATAGTACCAAATGTCGATACTGAAAACAATTTATTTCAATCTACATATAAATATTAGCGCAAATACACACACACATAGCAGAATTCATATAAGAAATATCCAAGAAAATTTCAACAACACCCCACCTTTCACAAATCACGATCCCAGATATACATATAAAAATTCCCATGATCATACATACATACATATACAATATATAAGATTAATCTCAACAACACAACGCTCTCACCTACCTGAAATTACAGATAGTCTTAAACTTCTACAGACGTCTATACACATAGATTCTCACGGCTACATATTACAAGAACACCTCGCCCCTAATAAATCACATTCATCTTAAATTCTTACAAAAATACATACATACATACATACATACATACATACATACACATAACCAATTTACTTCAAGAACATCCTCACCTACCTCAAATCACGATCAGGCTTAAACTACAATAGACAGACACATCCACAAATCCCCATGGATACATATTACGTCAACAACCCTGCCCACCCAAATCATGGTCAGCCTTAAACTCCTACAGACACACAAACACACAGATTCCCCCGGTTACATATTACTAGAACACCTCACCCCTCATAAATCACAATCAGCCCTAAGCTCCTACAGATATACACACATTGAAATTCCTACAAAAATACACACACACACACACACACACACACACACACACATACACACATAAACACATACCCACACACACACACATTTCCACAATTCTCTGTTGGTATTACGATATATGATGAAATTGATTTACACAGCAACACCCAGAACAAAATCGCTAGCATCAGTTTGCAATATAAAGGTACTAGAAAAATCGGGACACGTGAAAGAAGGTGCTTCTATAAGTTTTTGCTGTATTTCTCCAAAAGCTATTTCTTACAATTGTTATATTAAAGTAAAATATACCGAAATAAGAATATCACTACCCCCTATTCAAAAACTCTGCTTATCAACCTGATTGGATTCAAAACATTTAACACCTGAAATGCACTTGTACACATAAAACCTATGCCAACACAATATTTTCTATCTCCATAAGAATAGCAACGTGAATAGTCTAGAAAACATATATACATTCATTTGTAAATATGTATGAAAAAGTGATAACGTAATTCACACAAGCAATGACATTCTTCAAAGCAAAAATAGATACGATCACATACATGAATCCAACAACATATACATACATTACCAAATACATTCCCTATCCACTTTCATTCGCAACAGGGTTGCCAGATTATTTCCCCAGAGATCGCAAACATAAATGCATACATACAATAATCCTATATAAGCATACCAACGATAACTCAAAACAGCAATCCTAAGTCTATCAAATAACAATCACTACATGCACACAAATTCACACAGATCCTTTGTAACTATCCTGCAGTCAGACTGGGAGCAAGTGTCTTTGTGTCAATACTAAAGTTCTAGTCACAGTTTTGGTATAATAAGTTTTCTTCTATCCGTCAGTATAAAAGTAGAGAAAACAGATATGGTGTACTTGTGGTGGAATTGTCAATAACTTGTCAATATACATACATTTGTATGTAAGTCGCACAAGCGACAAGTCAAAAGCTACTCAGTACATTTTCACCATCGACATTTCCTACTGGGTAAAATGATTGTCTGCCACTACTACAAAAGTATCGGACACCATCAAACATACAAGTAAATTCAAAAACACACACTCATACACACACACACACACACTCAACAAAAAAAAGCTGTGCACACAAGTATACATACATACACATGAACAAAGAATCAAAGTCACACACACACACACAATATCAGCATGAAAATCCCTAAAATCACCCCATTTGTAACAGGGTCACCAACGTTTTTGTTTTTTCCCAGTTTTGAATTCCCAAAACATGTCGTCCTCCGCCATTAATACCCTACTGAGGTTTTTCTAGAACATCTAGTATGTAACTCATTTCTTTGTCAATTTTAAATTAAGAGACTTCAAAAACTTTTTATTTCCTTGTGTCAAATATTTTTTGTGTAATGATCTCTTTAATCTTGGTTTGGTTTGCAAGAGTGTTCTATAAGTGTATCCAATTTTATTCTTAGATTACTTGACGTTATATATTATTTTTATTTCCTCTACTCGGAAATTAATTAAATGGCCGTTCTGATCAACTACGCGTAGAGTTAGAGAACTTATCTCTCGGCAGTTAACTGGCAAATAGATAAGATTTCGAGGAATCTCCACAATTTTATACCCTGGGGGACATTGGTTGCAAATTCATGTAACGTGTGCGCTTGTGAGTTATTCGTATATGTGTTAACGGCTATACTACATTCAACACGCAAGATATTCACGAAGAAAATATTGACCGGTAGGTCTGAGTAATGGTCTTGGTTAGGAGCTAGAATTTTCTTATTGAATACAAAAAATTTTCCAATTGTGTTATCCTTGTTAAAGTATGTGGAATCCTTAGAGCTATTAACTCTAACTTGCATTGCATTGTTATTAGCTTCTATATCAATTTTATTTTCCGGACAATACTGCTTATAGTGGTGTTTAATATAATCAACAATATCATTCAATTCATAAGATCCTATTGGCATTTTAAATAGGTGTTCACCAATATGAAATATATTTTTATAATCATCTACATAAGGAATGCTCTTATATGAATGAAAATCAGTTAGAGCACATTCATATTCACCAACCAAACGAATAGGAGGAAAGTAATTAGCAGATAACTCAGATGAGTTTGAGCTAAGAGGAAGTGTTATTAACATTATGCTTCTCTGATTACAAATAAGTGAAATTAAACACAACACTCTGTATAAGAAAAGCATTTATATATAATTATATTTTATTTAATATATTAGATACAAATATATATATATATATATATATATATATATATATATATATATATATATATATTAACTTAACTACAATATTTCATTTTTATTGATCCAAGAATTATGTTGATTTGTAAATCCTAACTGTTCGGTCAGAATATTATTATTATTTGAAATTATGTTTTTATATTTATTCTTAATGAATTCATTACTTTAAATATTTAATTTTTTTTGTCTCAGTTATCATACATATGTATACAAAATTCCAATATTTACTTGTATATACATATACTTCTTTCTCTCATCATGTACATATAATTCAATACACACATTTCTAACGGGATTAAATTCTTTAGCTTAAGTTATTTTGACTTTGAACATTTTAGTCATTGAGGAAAAAGAAGTGTTACAATAAAGAGGCAAACAACATTGGATTTTCGTGTTCCCTTTTATTTTTGATTTTTTTTTTTTATTTAAATTATTTATGTTCACACATAAATTTGGCGACCGTGACAGGACAGTTCCAAATTAAAATAATTTGGTGATGTCCAAGTTAATAAATAAATAAAATAAATAAATATATATATGTATATATAAAAATAAATAAACAAAAAAAATTGAAAACAATATAAATAAAAAAAAAAGACAGTGTTAGAATTTCTTTCATCAAACGAAAGGATTAATTATTGTAAACTCAGACTGAAAAACACATTGTGCATAAAATAAAAGTGTATTTTATTTTAAAATAAAACCCTGAAACATAAACAGTCAATGTAAATCAAAGGTTTTAAGAAAATATATAAAACTAAATTAACTTCATCGTCATTACACTCAACATCATCATCATCATCGTCGCTCTTTCGCATTTTGCTAGCCACCATCCTCTGCTGCTGTTTTGTACAACACATTCTTCAACGCATTTGCAATTTTAACGTTGCTTCGCTGCTTTCAGTAAGAACAGATCAACTACTCACGTAAGTAAGAGAAACTATTACTCTCATTTCTTCTCTGTCGTTATTCATTCATTTTCAATATACAAAATCAATCGCAAAGACTCATACATACATACATATATTAAATTGTATCAAAGTGTATACTAGGAATTAAACAGTGTTGGGCTTCCATTTAACAACTTACCAGTGTTGTGCATTTTTGGACCTTTGGTAGTACACTTTTTCAACGTTTGGTACTTTTCGGATAAACTTAAATTTCGTGGATTTATTAATTTTAACCAACCTTTCAACCATTTTGTTAAACTTTTGTAACAATTATATTTCAAAATGAGTACCGATAAAACCGAAACACTTGCGTCATTAAAAGCTCAAAGAACTACAATGAAGCGCAATATTGCACTATTGAAAAACAAAATAGAAAAAGATGACGAGTCATGCAATTTAACCATTCTGGATTGTCGTCTCCAAATAATTGAGTCATATTTTAAGCAAATAAATCATATTCGGAATCAAATTGAGAAGCTAGATGAGTCTGATTTACATAGATCGGACATTGAAGAATTATTTATTTCTGCCAAGGCTTCTCTCGTTAGTCTTATGAATAAAAATGTATATTCAGTGATTCCGAGCCAAGCTTTTTAAATGCAACTCAAGCGTGTTTG
This sequence comes from Tachina grossa, assembly GCA_949987645.1. Classification (NCBI taxonomy): domain Eukaryota; kingdom Metazoa; phylum Arthropoda; class Insecta; order Diptera; family Tachinidae; genus Tachina; species Tachina grossa. The sequence continues at coordinate 110,787,768 of OX465274.1, read as the reverse complement.
CCCCATCAAAATCGTTTGCCTCAGTTAAAACTACCTAAGTTTGAAGGAAAATATTCAGAATTTTTAAGATTCATAAATACATTTAAAACTTTAGTTCACAATGAACCTAATATTCCGAACATGGCTAAATTTAATTATTTACTAAAATGTTTATCTGGGCAAGCATTGGCTGTAATAGAACCATTTCAAGTCGTAGATGATGTTATGATGAAAAACAAGATTTTAATTCTCTACCTTCATGGGATCAGTGCTATTCAATTTTAAGCCGTCGTTGCCAGTTTCTCGAAAGTCGATCAGGTGAAACCGAATCATATCATAGTCATGATCAGAAACTTAAGTCCAAAGGTAAACGCCCAGGTTTATCACTTGTTGCGTCGAACACATTTTGTGAATATTGCCAAAGCAAAGAGCATTTCATTAGCAGTTGCTCTTCATACTTATCGTTGCCTATACCTCGTCGTTTCGATTTTGTCAAGTCAAGTAGTCTTTGTATCAATTGTCTTCGCAAAGGTCACATAGTAGCAAAATGTCCATCAAAATCTCGATGTTGCACATGTCGCGTTTCTCATCACTCAACGTTACATAATCCCAGTTCACAATTCTCGAGTAACCCAAAGCATTCATCAGATTCAGTGGCACAACTTCATACGTTCTCAAACTCTTCGCCCGTTCATCGTGTTTCGTCATCGTTGCAAGCGTCGTCACAGGAATTTCAGCATTCAATCCCGTCACATCAATCAAAGTTAAATCAACAATCAGGTCCATGGATATGTCAACCATCGTTTTCGTCTTCACAGCAACCAGTGCTATTAAGGCCTGCAAATTCAGCTTCGAACCATCTTACAAGGTTTTCGTCATTTGTTACATGCAGTCGTCGTATAAACTTGCTTTCTACAGCAATCATTTTCGTGCAAGATTTCTTTGGTACCTTCCAACCTCTTCGAGCCTTATTAGATTCATGTTCAGAAATCAATCTTATTACTCAAGAAGCTTCATTTGAAACAAAATCGAGCAACTCAAGAAATTTCAGGGATATCTGACATACGAGCTCAATTAAAGTATAATGTGACAACCACGATTAAATCCCGTGTTTCTAATTTTCAGTGGACTTCGATATTTTCGGTTACAAAATCTATTTCGTCTTACCATCCAGCTGAGCAAACTAATTCGGCTCAATGGAACATTCCATGTGGTATTGAACTAGCTGACCCTAATTTTTACATACCTCAACGCATTGATATGTTATTAAGCTCTGAAATTTTCTTCGATTTACTCCTCGATGGTAAAATATCTCTAGGAAATGGACTACCATGGCTAATAAACACATCTCTTGGCTGGGTCATTGGTGGTGGTCTCAGCGCTCAACCTTCACAGCGAGCATTAGCTTGTAACGTTATAACAACAAATGAGAATCTTGACTCATTATTAAAGGCTTTCTGGGAAATTGAAGAATTTAATAAACGTAAATCTATTTATACTGAAGAAGAAGAATTATGTGAAGATCATTTCGTCCAGCACACAAATTTTAATCAAAATGGTAAGGTTCAAGTACGTTTGCCATTTAAAAAATCCGCAAACCAGCTAGGTAGTTCTATTGAAATAGCTCGTTGACGATTTCTATACTTAGAAAAACGACTTTCCAAGGATGATAATTTACGCAAAATGTACTGTGATTTGATGGACGAATACATTCGACTTGGTCACAAGTCACCTGTTACCGACGATCGTTTAAGTTTATCGAATTATGTCATCCCTCATCATCCTGTTCTGCGTCCTCAAAGCACGACAACAAAACTTAGAGTGGTCTTCGATGCTTCTTGTCGCACGTCAACTAACACTTCTTTGAATGAAACTCTAATGGTCGGTCCAACAATTCAACAAGAGATCATAATAATACTTTTGGCGTTTAGATTAAACAAGTTAGCTCTCTCCGCTGACATTTGTAAAATGTGTCGTCAGTTCATCGTAGATAAAAGAGATCGCAACTTTCAGTTAATCTTATGGAGAAAACAGTTAAGTGATCCAATTGAATTGTACCAGCTAAACACTGTAACCTACGGCACATCAGCTGCTCCCTTTCTCGCTATACGAAGTTTTTTTTTTTATTGCTGATTCTTATCAAGATGAATTTCCTGTTGGTTCTAAAATTCTTTACCAAGATTTATATGTTGATGATCTGCTCACGGGGGCAGATACCTTTTCTGAGCTGTCATTAATAAAACGTGAAATTATAGGCATTTTAGCTAAAGCTAGCTTAGAACTTTCGAAGTGGAATTCAAACTCCTCAAATATTGTACATTCCACTGGAGAAGTGCATTTAAAAACTGATGATGAATATATTACAAAGGCACTTGCAATAATATGTAAAAATATTCGACATTCTCGGAGTCTTAAGTCCAGTTGTAATATCTTGCAAAATTCTAATTCAAGAAATGTGGAAGTAAAATATAGAGTGGGATGCACCTTTGAGTCCACGTTGATCAAAATCTGCCCCACATTAATAAAATAGAAGTTCCAAGATTCGTAGGAACGTCGCCACACACAAGGTTTGATATACATGGCTTTGCAGATGCCTCGCAATTGGCATATGGTTGTTGTATTTATATACGAGTCGCTCACAAAGGAAAATTCAAATCAACTTTACTCATAGCCAAATCCAAGGTCGCTCCAATTGCTCATCAATCATTGCCACGTTTAGAGCTCTGCGCTGCATTATTGCTTATTCGAACTTGGAGCAAAATCAAACATAAGTTTAATCGGTTTAGTTACCGTATTTTGTTTTGTCAGACTTAAAAATTGTTTTAAATTGGCTTACTAACCACCCATCGTCTTATGTTTGCTTTGTCGCCAACCGAGTCTCTGAAATTCAAAATCTAACTCACAATATCACCTGGATGCACGTACCTTCAAAGCAAAACCCTGTTGATATAGTCTCGCGGGGCTGTCTTGCCCATAAATTAAGTAACACAATTTGGTTTATTGGCCCTGAATTTCTGTCAAAGCCCGATGAAAAATGGCCTCAAACTAGTTTCGAAAATATTGAACTTCCTCAACAAGAAATTAGAAAAACTTCATTCAAAGCTACTGTCGTTCCAGAATCAATTATCAACCAAATCATTTCTCGTCACTCTTCATATTTAAAAATTCTTCGTATCATAGCTTATATTCATCGACAAAAAATGGATATTTTTGTAACATCTGAAGAGTTAAAATCAGCTTTTTGGAGAGTTATATCCGATATTCAACAATCAGTTTTCAAAGAAGAAATTAATTTGCTCAATAATGGACAATATTTAAAGCCAAGTTTTCAAAAGCTGACTCCATTCTTAGACAAAGTGGCGTGCTGCAATTCATCTCTAGTCATCGTTCGAGTTGGTGGTCGGCTAGCATATGCACCATTAAAATATGATACAAAATTCCCTGCACTGTTACCAAATAATCATCGTTTTACACAAATCTTCGTAGAATATCTTCATCGTAAGCACCTGCATGCTGGTTCAAAAGTACTTATTGAAATTCTTCCTCAACAAGTCTGGATAATCAACGCCAGAGATGTGACTCGAAAGGTAGTACGAAACTGCGTTCATTGCTTCAAATATAGTCCTCGATTAGCACAACAAATCATGGGAGATCTGCCTGCTGACCGCTTAAAAGCTCAACGCTCATTTCTGGTCTCAGGTGTCGATTTTTGCGGACCATTTTATACCTCTTATCGAATTCGGGGAAAACGTCCTTACAAAACATATGTAGCTATTTTTGTTTGTTTTACATCTAAAGCCATTCATATTGAAGTAGTCTGAGATCTATCAACTAATACTTTTCTTTTATGTCTCAAAAGGTTTATAGGCTGACGTGGTATTCCTCACAAACTTTATTGTGACAACGCAACTAATTTCGTTGGTGCCAATTCAAAGTTACGAGAGTTCAAACGATGGTTTTTCGATAATGCTAATGTAAAAGAGATCATGAATTACAGCACAGTTACTGGCTTCAAATTTTCGTTCATCCCCCTCATTCCCCACATTTCGGTGGTCTGTGGGACTCCGCAGTCAAATCCACTAAGCGCCTTCTCGTTAAAAATATGTCGGAAGCTGGCATTACATATGAAGAGTTTCAAACCATTCTCATCAAAGTTGAAGCTATTTTCAATTCTTTGCCCTTAGCACCCAGATCAGATGACCCTAATGATGGTGAAGCTCTCACCCCAGCTCACATGCTAATTGGTTCCTCTCTAACGGCTTTGCCAGATGAAAACTTAGACTACGACAAAAATATTACATATTTAAAACGTTGGCAGCTAATAACATATCTAAAACAACAGTTTTGGCTACAGTGGGTTTGTGACTACATACTTAACCTTCAACAAAGATGCAAATAGTTCCAGTCCTGTAAAAATATCAAAGAAGGTACTCTAGTACTCGTCCATGAAGAAAAAATACCACCGCAGCAGTGGCTCCTCGCACGTGTCGTTAAATCTAGTCCTGGTCGAGATGAAAAAGTCAGAGTGCTCGACATTAAAACATCAAAAGGTGTTCTTCGACGATCTATTCAGAAAATTGCACCTCTACCAATCGAAGCCAGTTGAAAGTTCCTTTCAATGGGCGCAGTATGTTTGGTCAAAATATTATTATTATTATTTGAAATTATGTTTTTATATTTATTTCTAATGAATTCATTACTTTAAATATTTCATTTTTTTGTGTCTCAGTTATTATACATATACAAAATTCCAATATTTACTTGTATATACTTATACTTCTTTCTCTCATCATGTACATATAATTAAATACACACATTTCTAACGGGATTAAATTCTTTAGCTTAAGTTATTTTGATTTTGAAAATTTTAGTCATTGTGGAAAAAGAAGTGTTACAATAAAGAGGCAAACAACATTGGATTTTCGTGTTCCCTTTTATTTTTGATTTTTTATATATTTAAATTATTTATGTTCATACACTAACCATATAACATATGCCTTCTCTCCTTTAGTTTTAAGAACTTTTTCAACTAGATACATATGTATTTGGATATCTAGTTTTTGAAAGTTCTTCATCATAGAATCCACCTTTAATAGGATTACCATGATAGTCTTCTAACATGTATGTGTCTGGATATGTATTTTGAACTCTTTTAATCGTGAAAATTTCTGTGGTCCAATTTGGTGTATATCCTTTTTCAAAAACATGATTATATTTACTTATGCGCACATGATCTCCAACATTGAACTTTGATAATTTAAAAAGTTTTAAACGGTTATATACCGTATTTAATAATTTTTTTTCGTTTGTAGAGTTAACTTGAATCGGTGGCATTTTGATGGTACGATGAATTTTTCTATTATATGTATTAATCAAGTCTTTGTAAATGTCGATCCAGTTATAGGACCAATTTAAGCTAAATTCTTTCCACATCATTCCTTTTAATGTTCTATTAAATCGTTCTACTATTGATGCTTTCATTCTGCTATATGTTGAGTAGTGATTAATGTTGCATTTATTCATCAATTTTCCAAAGTGTTTATTGAAAAACTCTTTACCGTCGTCGTCTGTTTGCAAGTTTTTTGGCATTCGTCCTAGTTGAAAAATATTCTGCATAGCCTGGCTTGTTTCCAATGCAGTCTATCTTTTCAAGGGTACTGCCCAAGCAAATTTGGAAAATGTATCAATTACGGTCAGCAAAAATCGATTATCTCTATTGTCTGTAGAATAGTTCCCCATTTCAACTAAATCAGCTTGCCAAAGATCATATATTCCTTTCATAACATCTCTTCGACGTGGTAAATTTTTTCGTGTTAGCTTGTGCAGTTCATTTACTAAATTTCTTTTTGTAGTCATTATTTAACGTATTTTGAATTTTAAGGGATACGTTGAGTTCAGAGTGAGTTCATTTAAGTACTGTCGACCATCATATTTCTTACATACCCATAAATTAACTCATTTATCTTTTTAAATTTCTTTTTCAAAAAATAGTTTAATACTTAAAATTTTTTCCTGAATTTCATGGAGTTTTTGACTTAAGCTCATGTTGATTTCATCTCGAGCCTCTTGAATTTGACTTTGCAGAAGCAATTTATTAACAACGTCGTTTTCCTCCAAAGCTTTTGCCACATTTTTGATTCTTTTGTTTTGAACGTCAATGTTATTAGTTTATCCATAAAGAACCCAAGCAGCTTAGGAAGATTTTTCACCAAAATAGTACCACTGGTATCATTAAGATAGTGCCCGAACTTATCGATGGACATGATTTATGCAGATAAATATTATTCTATAATGTTTGCTTCATATAATTCTTCGATAATTGAGACAATTTCGTTATTGTGATTAGTATGACCTGCAGGTTGTGATGCCAGCAATAGCCTAAGCCGATCTACTATGGTGTAAATAAATATGTTTATTAGAAATGGTGTGTTTAAATTGTTTATTAATTTTTCAGTATTACTAAGCTCTGCAGCCGCTTTTCTTCAGCACCAGAAGTGCCGATCTTAATAGAGAAATGAAAGATCTCACTTGATTGCTTGATCAATTATTTCTGAATTTTATTTACAAAAATCACTAACTTATATACTAACTTATTCTAAGGGTCAGCATTAATGTGGCAATACAACAAACCAATGGTAGATTTACTGTTCCCACGGAACTTTGCAATCTTGACAAATTTCTGGTGATCAATCCCAGTAACAAATCAATACCAAAAATTTCAATTTCATTTCACATTATAAATTGTTTTATGTCAACAGCTTACTTCACACAGTATTCATGTTACAATTTCGCTTGATACAAATTATTTAATACAAACAAAAAAAACGTAATGTCCATTACTGCTGACCAACAAAAAAATATTTAGCGTAAACAAAAAAATGAATTCAAGTTCAATGTCTTAGAGTAAATAAAATTCTTACAGTGCTTATGTTAATTATAGATTCACTACACCCTTATCCTTCTAGGTTTTGGTATTATTAAAAATTAAACATATGTACATATATAAGTATGATTATGTATTAATATTTATAAAGTGAATTTTAAGTATTTACTCTGTATATTTCTTATTCATATTGTTACATATAGATTTTATGTTCTTATATTATTTATCTTTCTTATTTGCCTATGTTAATTTAAATAATTTTTTTTTATAGCAAATTCTTATGTACTAGTTTTGTTTTTGTTTTATCAATTTCTATTAGTACATTTAAATCATGTAAGTCTAATACTTTGTATGGGCCTTTGTATGGAGGTTCATACTTTTTTCTATTCAAAACTTTAACCAAAACTTACTTCATCTCCTATTCTAAGCTCTATTCTATTTTGTTTCTTTTCAGATTCTAATTTCCTTTTTCGTTTTACTTCAAGGATTATTTATCTTGCTCTTTGTAATGAGTTATGAAGTCTAATCTTTAGTTCATTTAAATAGTTGTCAATATTATAGACACTTAAAGTGTCGTTTGGCAGTCTAGGAAGTCTGCCAAAAATTAGTTCAAATGGTGAATAGTCTGTGTCGACATTTGGTGTCGTATTAAAAGCAAAAGTATAATATGGTATCCACTCATGCCAATTATTGTCATCTACAAAATTTAGAAAATATTCATTTAAAACGCGATGATTTCGTTCTATTGTACCTAAAGTTTCATGATGGTAAGGCGTTGAGAAATTTTGTTTTATTTTTAATAATAAACAAATCTCTCTCATTAATTCATTGGTAAATTCAGTTCCTCTATCTGTTTTGAGAATGTTAAATAGACCGTATTTCAATACAATATGTTCTATTAAAGCCTTCGCGACTTTTTGGCATCTTTGGCTTCGATCGGACAAGCAACAACATATTTTGTCAGTTCGCACTGCATTATAAGTATGTATCTAAATTGTTCGTTTGGTCTTAATGGTCCAACTGTGTCCATTACAACAGTATCAAAACCGTATGATGGTGTATCTGTTATAGTAAAGGGTTCTTTTGTATTTTTTATCTGTTTATGTTTTTGGCATGAATCACATGTTGTTGTGTATTTTTTTTACCACTTTGTTCATATTTTTCCATATATATCTTTGTTCTAATTTGGAAAGTGTTTTCCTAATTCCAAAATGTCCTCCATGCGGTGAGTCATGAAATTCTTCTATCAATCTGTATTGTGTTATATTATCTTTTATTTCTCTTGGCATTCTGTATATAATTATTTCTATATAATTTTTCTTTATATTGTTATACTTTTCCTTCAATTCTTCGGCCGTTATATATTTAAATATTTCATCATTATCATATAGTACGTACTTTTTAAATTTAAATTTCTTCAATCTTAATAAAAGTTTCTCCATAAATGTTCCTGAAAATATAGGATTTTCGCTTTTATTGCATATTATGCGCGTTATTTTATCATTCTTTTCCTTTAGTTTATTCTTTAATTGTTGCTGCAGCTTATTTTCATATATAAATTCAATCTTTTGGGTACCCTTAATGTTATTTATTGACGTGCATTCCCACATATGGAGGTGATCAGTCTCCTTTCGAGATATGCAGTCGTTCTTTTTATTTTCATCTTCATCATATTTAGTTTTCATTTCGTTGTTAAACATATTTCTTGTTATTGTAAAGGTTTTCTTTTCTTTTTCATCAATATGGATTGGAATCATGTATCTTAATAATTGTGAGTTTATTTCTACACGGGATAGAGCGTCTGCGTTCGTATTATTCGCTCCCTTTTTATATTTTATGTCAAAGTCATAATCCGATAATTCAAGTCTAATTCTGGTTAATTTTGAAGACGGGTTTTTATGGGTAAACAAAGCAATAAGAGGTCTATGGTCTGTGACTACGGTAAATTTTCTACCATATAGATATGGTCTAAAAAATTGTATTCCCCAATGAATACCTAATAATTCTTTTTCAATTACTGATTTATTTTTCTCATGTTTATTCAATGTTCTACTTGCATATGATATGGGTAAATCGTTTCCGATTTCCCCCTGTGAAAGAACTGCTCCCAAAGCTACATTTGAAGCATCTGTCGTTAAAATGAATGGTTCGTCACAGTTGGGATATCGTAATATGGGCGGGTTTTTTAATTTGTCTCTTAGTGTCTCAAATGCTATTTGGCAATCTTCTGTCCAATTGGAAATTACTTTTTTTTTAATAAATTATTAAGACAAGTTGCCGTTTTGGCGAAGTCTGGAATGAATCTTCTGTAATAATTGCAGAAGGCTATAAACCGTCTAACGTCGTCTGGGTTTTTTTGGAACAGGATATTGTTCAATTACTTTGTATTTCGTCGGGTCGGTTTTTATACCATTTTTTGTAATCAAATGTCCTAAATACATAACTTCTGGTTTTAAGAAACAACATTTTGATGGATTCAGCTTCAAATTGTATTGTTTTAGTCTTTCTAAGACTCTTATGAGGTTCTCATTGTGGTGCTTCAAACTGCATCCGAAAATAATGACGTCGTCAACAATATGTTCAACATTCTTTGGAAACTGTTAGATGATATTTTTAAACCAAATGGTAGTCTTGTATATTGAAAGTGACCGTTTGGTGTAAAAAATGCTGTTAGTGGTCGTGATTGTGGTTCGAGTTCTATTTGGTGAAATGAGCTTGTCATGTCTAAAGTGGAAAAATATTTAGCTCTACCTAATCTGTCCAATACATCTTCAAGTCTGGTTAAAGGGAATTTGTCGTTTACTATCTTGTCATTTAAACGTCTGAAATCTACAACTAAACGCCATTTTTCCGTGTCGTTCTGTCCTTTTTTTGGTACTAATAATAATGGAGAATTATATGGACTAATAGATGGTTCTACTATGTCTTTTTCTAATAACTCTTGTACTTGTTTACTTATATCGTCTAATTGAGTTTGTGGCAGTCTATAGTTTTTAATGTAAGTGGGCGTGTTATCATTTAATTCAATACTTTGTTTATAAAAATTGTTTACCGTTAATGGTTCATCTTCAAGATGAAATACTTCTTGATATTGTCTTAGAATATCACATATGACTCTTTTATTTTTTTCTTCAATGTTCTTGAAATCTTGTTTTTCTAGTAATTTATTAAATCTTTGCTCTGAGTGTTTATTGTTATTGCGCATGTTAGTTTTACAAATTGTATAATTTTTTAATGGTATTGTTGTGACTCCCAATTTCTCTAGGCGCACTGGTTCCTCTAAAGTGTTCAAAATTTTAACATAGCGTTGGCCATCTTTGGGTATTATAGTGTTTGCTAAAAATACTCCATTCATTATTTCCTTACTTATTACATGTGACACTATCTTCTTTTATGTCAATGTTTATAGGTACTATCTTCTCTGTTCTTGGAGGTATAGTTATATTATGTATTCTTTTTGTATTAATCTCTATTGGGATTGTTATTTTCTCTCCCTCTATGCAAGTATTTAAAGTCAGTGTTTCATAGTCAATCTGACAGTTGTATTTACAGAAAAAATCAATTCCCAAAATTCCATCAGTAATGATTGAAAATGCTTTGTCCACTAATTGAAATCTGTGTGTTAGTGTTTGTTCTCTTAATATTATCTTCAAATCAGCAGAACCTACTGTTTCTTTACATTCATTTGTAATGCCACTCAATCGGCAAATATTGTCAGTATTTTTGTAATAGTTGTAGATATATTACATTTTCTTTACAGAGTGATATTTCTGAACCTGTGTCTATTATAAATGTTAATTTATAATTAATGCTTTTTACCGTTAAGAAAAGAAAATTCCGAATATGCAGTGTATAAACCCTTAATTTTCCCTGTTCGGAGATTCGTAATGAGTCTCCAGGGTTTGTACGTTTCCCTGTTGTTGTACTGCATGAACATTGGAATAGCTTCTTCCTCTTGTGTTATTATTGTATCTATTACCTCTGTTGGATGTATTGTTGTTATAGCCATTGTAATTATTGTTGTAGTTGTTATAGTGTCTGTTATTGTTACTATTTCTGTTATGGTTTCTGTTGTTATTGTTAAAATTTCTGTTGATATTGTTATAGTTTCTGTTGTTCTTATTTATGTTAAAATGTCTATCCGTCTGTGGATTGATATGATTTCTGTTTCTGTTATTTCTAATTCCTGAATTATTTCTGTTTGTGTTATTGTAATAATTTCGTTTATTATTGTTTATTTGTAAAGTTGTAAATGTATCTGATAGCTGTAATGATCTTTCCTGTGTACTTGCAATCTCATAGGCTTGTGCCAAAGTCTTGGGTTGTGCAGCTATTACAGCGGTTCTTATGTCTTCATATAAACCTTCTTGAAAAATTTCTAGAGCCAGTTTTTCGTTCATAGTCTTAATCGTAGAGCGAGCTACTTGATTTGAACTGTCCTCTAGTTCTGAAATTTGTACCAATGTCAAGTCCGCTATTAAAGTGTTAATTCGTTCTTTGTAATTAAGTACATTTGCTTTTTGTTTGGTATTCTTTAAATCAAAATGTATGCTGCTTGCCGTTCTTGTGGATTTAAAATGTTTTGTTAGAACTGTTTTAAGTTCTTCGAAAGTTTCAGGTGTGTTTTCTATAATCAAAATATCCCTGATTCTGTGATTTGATTCTACTAATTTTATCGCCAATATATATTTTAATAGGTTGTTTTTTCCTTGCTCATTTAGTTCAGAATGAACCATTTCTATCATTGAAAGGAAAATATTAACATGTTTTGGTTTTCCGTCGAAGACTGGAATTATATCCGAAGCCTTTTTTGCTGTCAAAGTTCGACATGATTTTAGGATTTTCAACTTCTTGTTCTATTTCTAATTTTTCTACTTTATGTTCTGTCCACAGCTGAATTGCTCTTTCTCTCAAAACTCTGAATTGAGTAATTTTCTCATCTCTTAAGGGATTTGCTAAATGCCCTACAAGTTTTTCGAATTTTTCACTCAACTGTTGTATTGACTTTAATTTTTCCTGTATTTCTTTTCTAATTCTTCAAAAATCTGTTTCATTAATTATATTTATTTCTACAGCATTTGATAAAAAAAAATTTTTATTTAGATTTTCTTTATTTAAATTTTGTTTTGTTATTTATACATTTTGTACAGAGTTTCTTACAACCTGTTTCTTTATATAATGCTGTAAGAATTTAAATATGGCTACTAGTAAAAAAATTATCAACAAAATTATTATAATTTCTTGATCTATTGTTATTTTATTTGTGTTTATAGCATTGGCATTCGCATGGCCCTCTACTTTTGCATCTGCGATGCCTATTTTGAGTTGTTCTAATGTATTTATATTCTATTCTATCTTCCTCGGTTAACTGAAAAGTGTGTAGTCCTAGATTCATAACCTCTCTTAAAATCTAACATTGAAGCCAAATTTTCTTATTCTTATTTCCAAATCTTTAAAGTATAACTTAATGTTATATTTATTTATATTAATTTATTTAAAATTTCTAAAATCTTAGCATAATATAAAATTTAAGGAAAAATTTTGAATTAAACTGGATTAAGGAAAAAAATATTTTTATTTATTGAGTATGTTGGTTGATGTCTAGTTTCTCCAACCGGTTCTTCTGAGTTCTATCAGTTGCTGTATCAATGTTTGTTTTTGTTTTCCCTGACTAATACCTATTATTCGCTGAAGGTCCTTGCAGGATTTTTGAAATTTTACCTTTTTTCCTCCTTTCTTCTTTTTTTTGATTTTTGATTGGTTCCTGAAGTTTTGTAATTGTTGTTGGTAATTTTTCTGTCTAGCCTGATACTGCTCTATTGTGATTGGCTTAGGGCCAGCAGACTTTGGAGTCGGTGTATAGGTTGGTGGTTCTTCAATTGGTGTTCCTTCTGGAACATACTCCTCTTGTATAAATTTTTGCCAGCGTTTGAAAATTTCGTTGACTTCCTCTTGAGTCATTTGGAAAAATAAATTTAAATGTTAAATTTTGTAGAATTCTCCAGCAAGGGGAGAAAAAAAAATTTCAAAATCTCAAAAAGGTAAACATGCAGGATTTCAAAAATTTATCCTGTTTCTTTATATTCTCCAGAAATAGATTGGCAGGATCGCCATATGGTGTGATTAAATTTGTTTATTAGAAATGGTGTGTTTAAATTGTTTATTAATTTTTCAGTATTACTAAGCTCTGCAGCCGCTTTTCTTCAGCACCAGAAGTGCCGATCTTAATAGAGAAATGAAAGATCTCACTTGATTGCTTGATCAATTATTTCTGAATTTTATTTACAAAAATCACTGACTTATATACTAACTTATTCTAAGGGTCAGCATTAATGTGGCAATACAACAAATCAATGGTAGATTTACTGTTCCCACGGAACTTTGCAATCTTGACAAATTTCTGGTGATCAATCCCAGTAACAAATCAATACCAAAAATTTCAATTTCATTTCACATTATAACTTGTTTTATGCCAACAGTTTACTTCACATAGTATTCATGTTACAATTTTGCTTGATACAAATTATTTAATACAAACAAAAAAAACGTAATGTCCATTACTGCTGACCAACAAAAAAATATTTAGCGTAAACAAAAAAATGAGTTCAAGTTCAAGGTCTTAGAGTAAATAAAATTCTTACAGTGCTTATGTTAACTATAGATTCACTACACTACTAACTCATTAGGATCGTCCCAGTATATATAGTTAGGTTTGTATGTGCTTAGTTGCACCAAACCCTCACCCTTGTAAGGACTTTTTATTTTATGTAGTGATGATGAAGTTGATGAGTTCTTTTCACTTTATTTCTTAAACAGTTTACTGATAATATGCTTATATTTATATGCTCTCGTTCCTTTAATTTGTGCATCAGGTCTTAATTCTCTTTTATATGCATTTGTGCTTACTTAAAATTTTTTATATATATATCTAATTCATGTTTATCGTAATGTTTTGGTATTTTGTAAAATAGTAAAGAAAATAAACCTGGTGTAAAGGCCCATATTTGATTTCCAATCACTATTTTATCTTCAGTAAGTTTAATACTACTATTGCCAAACTTCCATTCATTATTAAAATCTTTATGTGGACCGTAGAGAGTATCTAATTCGTTTCTGCTTTCCAAGAATTCTAGGTCAGTATAACTCTTATTATTTTTATCTGAATTGTCTAGAATTTCCGATTGAGAGTAAAAATCATCGTTGTCATCATCGTCATCATCATCAGTATCAACTTTATCAATCTTATTTGCGTTTCGATCACTACTGAATTGCTTACTTGTCTCTAACTTAACTGATTGTTCGTTGAATGGAAAATTTGATTTTTTATAAACTTTCGTTTTAAATTCATCTTTTTCTGCTTTAATACTTTTTTTATTATGTTTAGAACTGTTCACAAATTCTGTTAAAGGATCTATTATGGGTTTAAATATATCTTTGAATTGCTCGTGTGTATCTGCTTCACCAACTTTTATACTAAGAAATTTTTTCTTTAAAACATTTCGTGTCTTTATTAGCTCTTTTAAAACTTTTTCATCCATTTTCAACTATTAGGTAACAGATCAGGTATTAGATCAGTTAACAGATCAGGTATAAGATCAGGTATTTGAGCAGCTTTCAGATCAGGTATAGGGGGTATCAGATCATGTAGCAGCTATCAGATCAGGTAGCAGATCAACTATCAGATCCAGCAAAAATATTTTAGGAAATAAGTAGATGTACTATGTCCAAAGCCTAATTTAGTACTAATGTTTTACTTTTATGTAGAGTAATTTATATTGTTATGAAATAGTCGAATTGCTTTCTATAGCGACCATTTTTCAAGTCATTATCTTTGTTTATCATCAAAAATCCATATTTATCCTTTCAACACTCTTGACAAATTTCATGAAACTTTTCATAACTCATGTCGCTGGCAACATGATCGCTATAAAAGTGCTTCATGTTTGTCTCATCTTGTTTAAACATTATAACCACATTTGCATTGTCTCTTATTAAGTGCTTGGGAATTCTCGTATCAGTTTGACACAAATAAAATTAATCAACATCCTTATGACGTCCCATGCAAATATATGCTCGTATATTATTTTGCTGCTCGCATGCAACATCATCAAAGATCATAATTTAATTAGTTTTCGCTTCGTCAGGAGGAATAACTTTTTCATTATCTGTAAATGTGTAATATCCCATCCCTTTAATTGGCGAAATTAATCGCTTTAAGTATTCATATTTTGGTTGATAAAGGGATTTTGAGCATAATAGATGTTTTCAAACTTGAGTCCATTAGGACTTTCTAGCGAGCTAATCATAACATTAGTCTTTCCACAACTTAATGGTCCAACTATTGGAGCTCGAATAGAATTTGGTAAGAGAGAGCTATGTTTTATTTTAGATCTGATGTTCGTTGAAGCATAAATATTGCGAATCACAATATTTTTATGTTGTTTTACTAATTGCATTCTTATAACTAATTGCATTTCATAAATGTTACTTTTATTATAGAAGAAAAAGAAAAAAGAAAATAAAATAACATGCTTATACATTATAACAAAACGTTTAGTTATAAAAAGCAGCCGTTGGAAAAGGTTTAGTGAATAGAGTAATAAACTCTCTACCTGTTGAACTACACCTTCCTGGATATCAGTTTTGTGGACCCGTACAAAAACATTTAGACCGCGGTGACAAAGGAATAAATTTATTAAACGCTGCATATAAAAATCACGACATTGCTTATTCCAAAAAAAAAAAAAAAATATTTTAATAGTAGACATCAAGCTAATAAAATTCTTGAAAATAAAGCTTGGGAACGAGTTCTTTCAAAAGATAGCAGTCTTGCAGAAAAATCGTTTGCATATATGGTTACTAACGCAATGGAAGCCAAAAAAAAATTTGGTATGGGATTGAAGAAGGTTGCAAAAAAAAGTGAACAAAATGGAAAAAAGCTGTTCAGTACATCAATTAAAAATGCAACAAAAATACTGAAGAAGGAAAAACCTCAAGACATTAACTCTGCAATTAGGATTGCACAGTAAGGTTATCCACAAGTCGTTAAGGGGGAAGAAATCGCAAGTTATATTACCACGCATAGTTAATGTTCCAAATTTTCGTAGTTTCTTACCTTTGGTACCTATTCTTACTGCTCTGAGTGCAATTGGTAGTCTTTCTACTGGCGGAGCAGCTATAGCAAAAGCAATAAATGCTGCAAAGAATGACAAACAACAAAATGAAGCAACTAGACATAATAAAGCAATGGAAGCAGTAGCAATGGGGAAAGGTTTTTACCTTAAACTATATAAGAAAGGATGTGGATTGGTTTGTCAAGAAAAACAAACACCAAAATTTTCGTAAAGCTACCCAATAAATCCCTATCTGATGTTGATCTGAGAAACTTTTTCACGAACATTCCATACTTTAGAGGAGTTTTCATGTTGGAAACACTACCAAAACGATCGAGAAAAAGAGAATGCGGAATCATTAATTTGGATTTATCAAGAGGACCTGGAACCCATTGAGTAGCATATTATAAAAATAATGAAGATAAAGAATATTTCGACTGTCCTGGAAATTTACTACCTCCGTTAGAATTAGTTAAATATCTAGGCAAAAATATAAAATATAATTACAATCAATATCAAGATTATAATTCATTTAAATGTGGACATTTATGTTTTCAATTTCCTTACAAAATAAGTGAAAAGAATAAATAAATACAACACGCGAACAATTTTTTAAATTTTACTGTTTTATTAATAAAAAAGTTTATAAAATATAGTTTCTACATATTATTCCCACTGTGGGTATTGAGCATTTGTTAGAAATATACTTATTTCAGCAGCAGTATCCAATTTTAAGGAATTTTCTCCTTGCTTACATATGCAATATATCCCGGATGCTAGTTCCATTATATCATCATCCTATAGCGTGTTGTACCGATTTGGTAAAAACATTATGTTATTTTCCAGTTCAATCTGAATTGTGGTGCCGTATTTACTGGTCACCCGTTTAGCATTTTTAACTGTATATTTAGTTGAGTCCTGGAGCTCTTTTATATGGATTAATGTTTTTTTATTTAAATTGTTGAAGTTTGTTATCAAATTTGGCGAATTCATTATCAGAATATTAATTAATTAAATTTAATTTTTTTATATGTATTTTTTATATTTTTTTCTTCTCTTTTTGACAAATTGCTCAATCTGCTTTTGTAAACTCATGTATTAAAAATTTCTATCAATCTTTTAATAGGCAAAAAAAAAATAATATAAAAAACAAAGATAAGTAACGTATCTATCTCTTTTTCACATATTGTAATTATTTTTTATGTAATTTTTTTTTGTTTTATCACTGATAGAATTGTAAAGAAATAGATAGTTATATTGACGTTCTAAAACGTAACAGAAACATAAAATTTCAAAACAAAGATCAGAGAGATAGTTATATTAATGTTCTAAAGTGTAAGTGAAACAAAAAATTTCAAAAGAACTCAAAATTGTTTGTAAAATTTTGATTTTACAAGAATATTTTACTATAAATAGGTACGTAAACCTTTCAAGAATATTAGTGTAAAAATAGCATTCAACAAAATTCTTTAAAGAAATAAAATTGAATTGAAAATGAGCCAAATCCGTGAGACGTTGTTTGAATTCCTTCATTCCTTTGGAAACTTATTGCTCTATGAGCATAAGGAAACAATAAATTTTTTTATCTCTATGCTAACTGAAAATGAAGAGTATGGAGTTGTAGAACAGGAGGACTCCGAAGATAGTGGGCATTTCACCAGCTGCCCCTGGTATAGCGAAGGATGCGAGGAAGGGCCGGACACTTGTCGCTGTACAATGTTCCACATAAGAAAAAAAAAAAAATTTTTAAAATTATTGAGGCTTACAAAAATGTATCTTAAAAAAAACTATGAATAAATATAAAATGAATTTGTATGTGTATGATTTATTATTTACTTTAATGGACATATTTATGTATATATACAGATTAATAGACCGAAAAAGCTATTAGTTTAAATATTATTTTCATTGAGGCTGGATAAACGTACTTTAAAAAATATATTTTACAACAATCAATAACGAAAACCTCAAATATATGATTTGGTTTTTGAGTTTAAATACTTGCTCAATTGGAAATTGAAGATTGCATGTGGATTTTCTACAGCCTTTGGTTTTAAGCCAATGATATGGCTGAATTATAAAAATAAGCAATACATTGGACTGGATCGAGAAGAGTGGTTACATCTCATGTGCTATAAGGAGTATATTCATGATATGCTTAATCGTCGGGATTTTTCAAATTCTATAAATATAATTGATAATGAAAGTGAGAGAGATGTTGAATATAAGTTTCAATATAAAAGAGGTGTTTGTTTTTTAGTTATCATGCAAGGAAACTTTAAAATAAAAATCAAATTCGAGTATTTTTTACATCAGTTTTGTGTTGGAACAACATTCTAAGAAATCAAATCCTTCATTCCTTCACAATGTTATACGCATGAAGTATGTTTTTACAATAACTTGAACGTTGGCTGATGGGTAAGTAACTCTATAAAAAAAACGATTGTGTAATGCTGAGTACACATCTAGCATTTCTTGTTATAATCATTTTTTAAAATGTGTGCAACGTCTTTCACGTTATGTTTCTATATGGATAACAATACCACACAAAAAGAAAAAATATAAAAAATGACAAGCGTTGGCACTAGTACGCACTGTTGCGATGTCACAAAATGTCATAGTGTGCACTCGGCATTACTTTTTTTGTTTGTAATATTCGTTTTTTAGCTGGGGACATGGAAGGGTATTTTAGAAAGTAATTATGTATGCTGGTGTTTTGTTTTTGTTGTTGTTATACCCTTTACCAAAAAATGGTAAAAGGGTATATATAGGTTCGTCATTCCGTTTGTAATTTCCAGAATATTAATAAGCGAGCCATAGAGTATATATATTCTGGATCCTTATGCATAGGGAAGACGAATAAGCGATGTCCGTCTGTCCGTCTGTCTGTAAGTGAAATCGGTTTTCCGAAGCTCCCAGAAAAGCAAGAGACTTCGTTCTTGGACTGGTGGGTCAGAAATGGTCGAGATAAGATTGGTATTGAAAATCAGCAAAATCGAGCACACGGTTTCAGAGCTGGAAAACTTAAACTTCATTTTGCCTTACAAAATAACTACTGAAAAGTAGTTTTTATTATTTTCTTTATTAAATAAACTTATTTTATACTTCAAAATGAATAAAATTGGTATTTCACTTTAAACAAAGTTTAAAAAAAAAATCAAAAAAATTAAAAGGACGTTTCCAGGGTTGGAAAACTTTGATTTTTTTTCTTATACAAAAGTAACTTACCAGAACAAATTTTTTCTTTTTTCTACAAATTATACATATATTATGTTCTTAAAGTGCAGAGATTGATGTAAGAAATCAGAAAATAAAAAAAGATGATTCCAGGGTTGGAAACCTACGATTTTTGTGATATATAAAATTAACTACCGTAAACTAATTTTTTATTTATTTTTATTAAATAAACTTATTTTATACTTCACCACGAATAAAATTGGTATTCCAAATAAAAAAAAAATTTAAAATTTAAAAAGACGTTTCCAGTGCTGGAAAACTTTATTTTTTTTTCTTATATTAAAGTAACTTATTAAAACAAATTTTTCCTTTTCTTTATAAATTAAACATATCTTACATTCTTAAAAGAAAAAGATTGTTGTAAGAAATCAGAAAATACAAAAAGGATGATTCCAGGGTTGGGAAACTGGAACTTTTTGTGATATAAAAAATTAACTACCGAAAACTAATTTTTATTTATTTTTATTAAATAAGATTACTTTATACTTTAGTATGAATAAAATTGGTGTTTCAAATTAAAAATTAAACTTCAAAAAATTAAAAAGATGTTTCCAGGGTTGGAAAACTTTAACTTTTTTTATACAAAAGTAACTTAATAAAGCAAATTGTTCCTTTTTCTCTATAAATTAGAGATATCTTATATACTTAAAAGAAAGAGATTGGTGTAAGATATCAGAAAATTTAAAAGGGATAATTCCAGGGTTGGGAAGCTTACTCCTTTTGTGATATAAAAAATTAACTACCGAAAAGTAATTTTAATTTTTTTTTAAATAAATAAACTTATTTTATACTAACTATATTACGAATAAATATGGTATTTCAATTTAAAAAAGTTTAAAACACGATTCCAGGGTTGGAAACATTTACCTTTTTTTATACAAAAGTAAGTAACTAAAGCAAATTTTTCGTTTTCTCTATAAATTAAAGATATCTTATATTCTTAAAAGAAAGTGATTGGTATAAGAAATCAGAAAAATCAAAAACCATGATTTCAGGGTTGGTAAACCCACACTTTTAGTGATATAAAAAATAAGCTACCGAAAACTAATATTTATTTTTTTTATAAAATAAATTTATTTTACACTTCAGTACGAATGAATTTGGTATTTGAAAATAAAAAAAGTTGACAAAATTAAAACGACGTTTCCAAGGTTGGAAAATCTTATTTTTTATACAAAAGTAACTTACTTAAACAAATTTTTCCTTTTTTACTATAAATTAACATATATTATATTCTTAAAAAAAAAAGATTGGTATTAGAAATCAAAAAGGAGCATCCCAGGGTTAGGAAACCTACACTCTTTGTGATATAAAAAATTAACTACCGAAAACTAATTTTTGTTTATTTTTATTAAATAAACTTATTTTTTGCTTGAGTACGAATAAAATTAATATTTCAAATAAAAAAAAAAAAGTTTAAAAAAATTAAAAAGACGTTTCCAGGGTTGGAAAGCCTTAACTTTTTTTCTTATACAAAAGTAACTTACTAGAAAAAATTTTTCCTTTTATTTACAAATTAAACATATCTTATGTTCTTAAAAAAAGAGATTTTTGTAAGAAATCAGAAAAATCAAAAAGGATGCTTTCAGGGTTGGGAAACTTACACTTTTTGTGATATATTAAAGTAACTAAGTCTAATTAATTTTTATCTTTTCCTTTATAAATTATATATATTTTACGTTTTGGAATAAGAAGTTTGGTTTGAAAAATTATAAAAATAAAAATCACATCTCCAGAGTTGGAAACTTTGAACTTTTTTCTAGATATTAAAGTAACTAAATAAAATATTTTTTTTGGAGTTCCCTTTTTTTATCACTTAACACACTTTCCATATTTTTTTAAGAACTACTATATTGGTAAAAGGTATGAGAAAAATCTAATTTGATGATTCTAGGGTTTGAAAATTAATTTTTTTTGCTCATAAAAGTAACTAGGTCAAATTACTTTATGTATGTGCTTATGTATGTATCTCTATAATACATAAACGCACTTTGGTAAAGGGTATATAAGATTCGGCACAGGCGAATATAGCACTCTCACTTGTTTGATTTTAATTTTTTTTATGTTTAAAGAGTTTGAAGAAATTAAAAAAATATACAATTTATGCGTGTTGTATTTATTCATTCTTTTCACTTAATTTGTAAAGAAATTTAAGTTTGTTATATTGAGGATTGTCAAAGATTGGTTGTTATTTTCACTGCTTGCTGACATTTTTCTCTGTCTATTGAATTTTACATTTTGAATATGACTTAATCGTAATTCGTATAAATTAAGAAGTCTTGTATTCTAGCAGCAAGTACAGCATTGTACCTACAATTGTCAAATCCACAATAACTTCGCTTTTAATACGTAAATAATCAAAGTGACTTTTGAATAAAAAATATTAAATATAATAATATTAAAAATATTATATATTATATATAAAAATATATTGTATAAACTAAATAAAATGAATTCTTTAGTTTATGAGTGCAATGTGTGTAAAAAGGTATATATATACAAAAAATGCTGTTTGGATCACATCCAAAATCATGGTGTAGCAAACCAAGTGGTCATAAGTCGAGACTCAAATCAAGAACGACCACTACCACGGAATAATACAGGCTTCACTTATCCTCAACAACTACAATATGCTCAACAATATCAATATCTTTATCAACAATATCCTCATCAAGAACAACAACTACAATATCCTCAACAACAACAATATCAATATCCTTATCAACAATGTCCTCATCAAGAACAACAACAACAACAAGAACTACAATGTCTTCAACAACAACATCAATATCGTCATCAACAATATACTTATCAGCAATATCCTCATCAGCAATATGCTCATCAGCAGTATCCTTATCAAGAACAACAACAACCACAACTACAAATGTATTGGCAGCAAAGTGCTACTCCCATGCAATGGTACCCAAATTTGCAGCAACCTCTTATTCCAATACATTGGTATCCAAATACTGACCAACATTAAACACTACAACATCACCCTCAAAAACAACAACAACATCAACAACAACAGCAGCGCAGCAAGGTTCGCATGATTTTGGAAGTAGCTCAACAAATAATATCAACATTGATGGAGAGTGTATGAAATATTATGAAATCAGAAAAGCATTTAAAAACAACATTTTTTCTTATGGAATACAAAATAAAAAGGATCAACTTCTCTTTGAAGATTTTGTTGTCGAAAATTAATTGACTTTTATAGAGAGGCTTGAATACCATTTAAAGCAACATACTATACTAAAATTTAATATAAGTATAGTTGCAGAATATCTAAAAATTGTTGGTGAAGAACTAGAAACAATTATAATAGTACACACAGCAAAAATTAGCTTGTTGACAAAAGTAGATGACGTGAACGAATTTTTTTGTAAGCAGGTCACAGAAATTCAAAATAAAATGTCTGAGTTCCAGGAAATAGATTCCGGATGGACTCTTGTTCGAATAGTTCGAGCTGAACTAAATATTAATAAATCTTCTTTAGTAAAAGGAGCTCATTGGATTAGCACCCCGCAGAACCTTTCTAGTCGTAGTGGTTGCATTAACATTGAAAACAGGGATAATTACTGTTTTAAGTGGGTCTTAATTGCGGCAATGAGTACCTCGGCTATGAATGTTCCGACTCGATGCTCTTCATATAACATTGAAGATATTAGTGCTGATATAATTTAGCTACAAGATGGAACTATAATTGATTTTTCAAATTGGACATTTCCGATGTCACTAAAATATATTAAGGAATTTGAGGGGCGGAATGATGTTAGTGTGAATGTGTTTGGATATGACGACGAGAGTGATGAACTAATTGGACCATTTTATATAACCCAAAATGAGAAGACCAAGCATGTTAGCTTATTGCTATTGGAAAACATGGATGGGTATCACTATATTTTTATAATAGATATTTCAAAGTAAGTAATATATTGGAAAGTATTTAAAATTAAATAATACAATACGCGTGTTTGATGTCTTACAGACTACTAAAAAGGCAAACAACGATACATTGTGAACGACTTTTATTTTGCAACAGCTGTCTGCAATACACCCATCTTGAAAATATTATGGAGAAACATAAAATGTAATGTGGTAAAATAGTTACCACAATGCCAAAGGCAGAAGACTCCATACTGCGGTTTAAGAGCAACCATAGAAAAATTGATGTCCCTTTTGTTGTATACGCCGATTTTGAATGCGTTTTGCAACAGATAGACTTTAATGTAAGTGTAAAACTAAATTA
The DNA here is from genome assembly GCA_949987645.1 of Tachina grossa. NCBI lineage: Eukaryota > Metazoa > Arthropoda > Insecta > Diptera > Tachinidae > Tachina > Tachina grossa. The sequence goes on along the minus strand of OX465274.1, from coordinate 110,764,304 downwards.
AATCAGATACATGTACCCTGCGCATTCAGCTATTTCATTAACTGTAAGCATGACAATAAATTGGATAAGCTGAGAATTTATACGGGTAAAGGTGCTTCTAAAAAATTTGTTGTATTATTGAATCAAGATTGTCAAGATATATATAACAATTATCTAACAAAAACAATTGAAATGGAGAACTTGACAGATGAAGAAAATGTAACCTTTTACAATGCGGTAACTTGTCACATATGTGGACAATGCTTAAACAATGATCGTGTGAGAGATCATTGTCATATAAGCGGTAAATAGCGAGGTGCTGCGCATAACAGATGCAAGTTATCAAGTACCCAAGTTTATTCCAATTTATTTTCATAACTATTCATGCTATGATTCTCATATTTTTGTGAAAGAATTAAGTAAGGTTGCGACAAATATAAAAGTTCTTCCGTTAAATAAAGAGTTATATATATCTCTATCTCAATTTATTAATATGAGTGATGGTACAGATCTTGAACTTAGGTCTTTTGATACAATGCGTTTTATGACCGATAGTTTGGAATCGTTGGCAAATAATCTTACCGTCAACGATTTTAATACTATTAGAGCACAATTTCAAACAAGCCAAGAATTTAATCTCATAAGGAAGAAAGGAATTTTTCCCTATGATTATCTTGATTCATTTGAAAAACTTAATGAAACACAACTTCCACCTAGAAAAGATTTCCTTAATAAACTTAATAACAAAGAATGTTCTATTGAAGACTATGCGCATGAAAATGAAGTCTGGACAATTTTTAACTGCAAAACTTTGAAAGATTATATGGAATTGTATTTGAAAACAGATGTGCTTCTCCTAACGGATATTTGTGAAAACTTTAGAAATGTCTTTAAAAAAAATTATAGCTTGGATCCCTGTCGATACTATACTGCTCCGGGGCTATCTTGGGATGCTATGCTTAAGCATACAAACATTTAATTAGAGCTTATAACCGATATCGAAATGTACAATTTCTTTAAAAGAGGGATACGAGGTGGAATTGTCCAATGTTGTAAAAGATACTACAAGGCAAATAATAAGTATTTAGACACTTTTGATAAAAATAAACCTTCCGAATTTCTTATGTATTTAGATGCGAACAATCTTTACGGTTGGGCCATGTCTGAACATCTTCCTTATGGAGGATTCAGATGGTTAAAAAGCGAAGAACTAAATATTAATCCGCAGTTAATAGATGATAATTCAAATGATGCTTATGTATATGAGGTTGATTTAGAATATCCTTCTTATTTACATAATATGTATAACGATATTCCTTTCTGCATCGAAAATAAGCAAATAGGAGCATCAAAATATAAAAAACTAATAACTGATTTATCGCCAAAATAATCTTATATAATTCATTACAGAGTACTTAAACAATGTCTAGAAAACGGTTTGATTTTGAAAAAAATACATAGAGTTCTAACTTTTAAGCAGTCTCCATGGTTGAAAGATTATATAGAGCTTAATACTAAATACAGAGCCGAAGCTAGAAATAACTTTGAAAAAAAATTTCAAATTGCTCACCAACGCAGTATATGGGAAAACCATGGAGAATGTGGACAAAAGGAAAGATATGAGGATTGTTACCAGTTGGACTACATTAAAGCGAAACCGTTGGGGTGCTCAAAATTGGATATCTAAATCAAATTTTCATAGCTTAGCAATATTTTCAGAACATATGGTAGCGATTCAAATGAATCGAGTGAAGACATGTTATAATAAGCCCATATATTTAGGATTTTGTGTGCTGGAACTATCTAAATGAAAGATGAATAATTTTCATTATAGATACATGCAACCAAGATTCAAGTCAAAATTGAAATTAAATTACATGGACACTGACTCGTTCATATACACGATACAAACTGAAGACTTTTACACAGACATTAAAAATGATATAGAACATGAATTTGACACTTCTGACTATCCAGAAACAAATGATTACGGGATTCCTCTCGTAAACAAAAAAGTTCTGGGTATGATGAAAGATGAGAATTGTGGGAAGATTATGGAAGAATTCGTTGGACTACGGTTTAAATGTACTCCTTTACTGTACAAAATGGAAATGAAATTAAAAAATCTAAAGGAGTAAAAAAATGTGTTTTAGATAAGTATAGCCTAAGTTCGTATAGAGATTGTTTATTTAACAGATCAAATGTTTATGATAATATGCTAACTTTTAAGTCTCAGTTGTATGAATTATATACTATGCAAATACATAAAGTAATATTAAGTTATCAAGATGACAAGAGAAAAGTCAAAAGTGATGGTATAAAACACATATGCATGGCATCATATTGAAATTTATGAAACAAATCGTGATTATGAACTTAATATGTTATTATTAGAGATAGAAAAACTTCAAGAAGATGAGTAAAATATGTATACAAATTAAAGCTTCTGTAATTTATTTCTCTAATTATAATTATTTACTTTTAAGTAAAAATCTTTGTGTCTACTGTAAATTATTTTTGATTTAAGAAATATTGTCTTATTATTAAGATAACAAAAAGAAAAATATATAACAGTTCCTATGTTATGTTTCTCTACATAATTTTATTGCCAAAATTGTAATATTTGCAAGATTAGTTTTTAAATAAAACACACTAATATGAAAATAAAAAAGCATTAAAAACAAATATTTTTGTGTACAATTTTTTTTATTTATTATCCATTCTTAAATAAAATTTATGAATTTTCACATCCGTTACAATCTTTTGTTGCATTTTTTTCTCCAATCTCATAACAAAGTCGAGGTTGGTATTTAATATTCATGATAGAAATGAAGGATTTGTTTTCTTAGAATGTTGTTCCAACATAAAATTTATATAAAAAATACTAGAATTTGAGTTAGTGATCTCCAAGTGTCAGAATCGATTTTTATTTTACAGTTTCCTTGCATGATAACTAAAAAACAAACACCTCTTTTATATTGAAACTTATATTCAACATCTCTCTCACTTTCATTATCAATTATATTTATAGAATTTGAAAAATCCCGACGATTAAGCATATCATGAATATACTCCTTATAGCACATGAGATGTAACCACTCTTCTCGATCCAGTCCAATGTATTGCTTATTTTTATAATTCAGCCATATCATTGGCTTAAAACCAAAGGCTGTAGAAAATCCACATGCAATCTTCAATTTCCAATTGAGCAAGTATTTAAACTCAAAAACCAAATTATATATTTGAGGTTTTCGTTCTTGATTGTTGTAAAATATATTTTTCAAAGTACGTTTATCCAGCCTCAATGAAAATAATATTTAAACTAATAGCTTTTTCGGTCTATTAATCTGTATATATACATAAATATGTCCATTAAAGTAAATAATAAATCATACACATACAAATTCATTTTATATGTATTCATAGTTTTTTTTAAGATACATTTTTATAAGCCTCAATAATTTTAAAAACTATTTTTTTTTCTTATGTGAAACATTGTACAGCGACAATTATCCGGCCCTTCCTCGCATCCTTCGCTATACCAGGGGCAGCTGGTGAAATGCCCACTATCTTCGGAGTCCTCCTGTTCTACAACTCCATACTCTTCATTTTCAGTTAGCATAGAGATAAAAAAATTTATTGTTTCCTTATGCTCATAGAGCAATAAGTTTCCAAAGGAATGAAGGAATTCAAACAACGTCTCACGGATTTGGCTCATTTTTAATTCAATTTTATTTCTTTAAAGAATTTTGTTGAATGCTATTTTTACACTAATATTCTTGAAAGGTTTACGTACCTATTTATAGTAAAATATTCTTGTAAAATCAAAATTTTACAAACAATTTTGAGTTCTTTTGAAATTTTTTGTTTCACTTACACTTTAGAACATTAATATAACTATCTCTCTGATCTTTGTTTTGAAATTTTATGTTTCAGTTACGTTTTAGAACGTCAATATAACTATCTATTTCTTTACAATTCTATCAGTGATAAAACAAAAAAAAATTACATAAAAAATAATTACAATATGTGAAAAAGAGATAGATACGTTACTTATCTTTGTTTTTTATATTATTTTTTTTTGCCTATTAAAAGATTGATAGAAATTTTTAATACATGAGTTTACAAAAGCAGATTGAGCAATTTGTCAAAAAGAGAAGAAAAAAATATAAAAAATACATATAAAAAATTAAATTTAATTAATTAATATTCTGATAATGAATTCGCCAAATTTGATAACAAACTTCAACAATTTAAATAAAAAAACATTAATCCATATAAAAGAGCTCCAGGACTCAACTAAATATACAGTTAAAAATGCTAAACGGGTGACCAGTAAATACGGCACCACAATTCAGATTGAACTGGAAAATAACATAATGTTCTTACCAAATCGGTACAACACGCTATCGGATGATGATATAATGGAACTAGCATCCGGGATATATTGCATATGTAAGCAAGGAGAAAATTCCTTAAAATTGGATACTGCTGCTGAAATAAGTATATTTCTAACAAATGCTTAATACCCACAGTGGGAATAATATGTAGAAACTATATTTTATAAACTTTTTTATTAATAAAACAGTAAAATTTAAAAAATTGTTCGCGTGTTGTATTTATTTATTCTTTTCACTTATTTTGTAAGGAAATTGAAAACATAAATGTCCACATTTAAATGAATTATAATCTTGATATTGATTGTAATTATATTTTATATTTTTGCCTAGATATTTAACTAATTCTAACGGAGGTAGTAAATTTCCAGGACAGTCGAAATATTCTTTATCTTCATTATTTTTATAATATGCTACTCAATGGGTTCCAGGTCCTCTTGATAAATCCAAATTAATGATTCCGCATTCTCTTTTTCTCGATCGTTTTGGTAGTGTTTCCAACATGAAAACTCCTCTAAAGTATGGAATGTTTGTGAAAAAGTTTCTCAGATCAACATCAGATAGGGATTTATTGGGTAGCTTTACGAAAATGTTGGTGTTTGTTTTTCTTGACAAACCAATCCACATCCTTTCTTATATAGTTTAAGGTAAAAACCTTTCCCCATTGCTACTGCTTCCATTGCTTTATTATGTCTAGTTGCTTCATTTTGTTGTTTGTCATTCTTTGCAGCATTTATTGCTTTTGCTATAGCTGCTCCGCCAGTAGAAAGACTACCAATTGCACTCAAAGCAGTAAGAATAGGTACCAAAGGTAAGAAACTACGAAAATTTGGAACGTTAACTATGCATGGTAATATAACTTGCGATTTCTTCCCCCTTAACGACTTGTTGATAACCTTACGTGCAATCCTAATTGCAGAGTTAATGTCTTGAGGTTTTTCCTTCTTCAGCATTTTTGTTGCATTTTTAATTGATGTACTGAACAGCTTTTTTCCATTTTGTTCACTTTTTTTGCAACCTTCTTCAATCCCATACCAATTTTTTTTGGCTTTCATTGCGTTAGTAACCATATACGCAAACGATTTTTCTGCAAGACTGCTATCTTTTGAAAGAACTCGTTCCCAAGCTTTATTTTCAAGAATTTTATCAGCTTGATGTCTACTATTAAAATCATTTTTTTTTTTTGGAATAAGCAATGTCGTTATTTTTATATGCAGCGTCCAATAAATTTATTCCTTTGTCACCGCGATCTAAACGTTTTTGTACGGGTCCACAAAACTGATATCCAGGAAGGTGTAGTTCAACAGGTAGAGAGTTTATTACTCTATTCGCTAAACCTTTTCCAACGGCTGGTTTTTTATAACTAAACGTTTTGTTATAATGTATAAGCATCTTATTTAACTTTTTTCTTCTATAATAAAAGTAACATTTATGAAATGCAATTAGTTACAAGAATGTAATTAGTAAAACAACATAAAAATATTGTGATTCGCAATATTGATGCTTCAACGAACATCAGATCTAAAATAAAACATAGCTCTCTCTTACCAAATTCTATTCGTGCTCCAATAGTTGGACCATTAAGTTGTGGAAAGACTAATGTTATGAGTAGCTTGCTAGAAAGTCCTAATGGACTCAAGTTTGAAAACATCTATTATACTCAAAACCCCTTTATCAACCAAAATATGAATACTTAAAGCGATTAATTTCGCCAATTAAAGGGATGGGATATTGCACATTTACAGGTAATGACAAAGTTATTCCTAATGACGAAGCGAAAACTAATTGAATTATGATCTTTGATGATGTTGCATGCGAGCAGCAAAATAATATACGAGCATATATTTGCATGGGACGTCATGAAGATGTTGATTAATTTTATTTGTGTCAAACTGATACGAGAATTCCCAAGCACTTAATAAGAGACAATGCAAATGTGATTATAATGTTTAAACAAGATGAGACAAACATGAAGCACTTTTATAGCGATCATGTTGCCAGCGACATGAGTTATGAAAAGTTTAATGAAATTTGTCAAGAGTGTTGAAAGGATAAATATTGATTTTTGATGATAAACAAAGATAATGACTTGAAAAATGGTCGCTATAGAAAGCAATTCGACTATTTTATAACAATATAAATTACTCTACATAAAAGTAAAACATTAATACCTAATTAGGCTTTGGACATATCATATCATCATAAAAAAGTTTTAGTAAACACAATTGCATATAAAAGAGAATATAGACCTGATGCACAAATCAAAGGAACGAGAGCATATAAATATAAGCATATAATCAGTAAACTGTTTAAGAAATAAAGTGAAAAGAACTCATCAATTTCATCATCACTACATAAAATAAAAAGTCCTTACAAGGGTGAGGGTTTGATGCAACTAAGCACATACAAACCTAACTATATATACTGGGACGATCCTAATGAGTTAGTAGATCGCCTTAGGATATTGCTGGCATCACAAGCTGCAGGTCATACTAATCACAATAACGAAATTGTCTCAATTATCGAAGAATTATATGAAGTATACATTATAGAATAATATTTATCTGCATAAATCATGTCCATCAATAAGTTCGGGCACTATCTTAATGATACAAGTGGTACTATTTATGTGAAAAATGTTTCTAAGCTGCTGGGGTTCGTTATAGATAAACTAATAACATTGACGTTCAAAACAAAAGAATCAAAAATGTGGCAAATGCTTTGGAGGAAAACGACGTTGTTAATAAATTGTTTCTGCAAAGTCAAATTCAAGAGGTTCGAGATGAAATCAACATGAGCTTAAGTCAAAAACTCAATGAAATTCAGGAAAAAATTTCAAGTATAAAACGATTTTTTGAAAAAGAAATTAAAAAGATAAATGAGTTAATTTATGGGTATGTAAGAAATATGATGGTCGACAGTACTTAAATGAACTCACTCTGAACTCAACGTATCCCTTAAAATTCAAAATACGTTAAATAATGACTACAAAAAGAAATTTAGTAAATGAACTGCACAAGCTAGCAGGAAAAAATTTTCCACGTCGAAGAGATGTTATGAAAGGAATATATGATCTTTGGCAAGCTGATTTAGTTGAAATGGGGAACTATTCTACAGACAATAGAGATAATCAATTTTTGCTGACCGTAATTGATACATTTTCAAAATTTGCTTTGGCAGTACCCTTGAAAAGATAGACTGCATTGGAAACAAGCCAGACTATGCAGAATATTTTTCAACTAGGACGAATGCCAAAAAACTTGCAAACAGACGACGACGGTAAAGAGTTTTTCAATAAACACTTTGGAAAATTGATGAATAAATACAACATTAATCACTACTCAACATATAGCAGAATGAAAGCATCAATAGTAGAACGATTTAATAGAACATTAAAAGGAATGATGTGGAAAGAATTTAGCTTAAATGGGTCCTATAACTGGATCGACATTTACAAAGCCTTGATTAATACATATAATAGAAAAATTCATCGTACCATCAAAATGCCACCGATTCAAGTTAACTCTACAAACGAAAAAAAATTATTAAATACGGTATATAACCGTTTAAAACTTTTTAAATTATCAAAGTTCAATGTTGGAGATCATGTGCGCATAAGTAAATATAATCATGTTTTTGAAAAAGGATATACACCAAATTGGACCACAGAAATTTTCACGATTAAAAGAGTTCAAAATACATATCCAGACACATACATATTAGAAGACTATCGTGGTAACCCTATTAAAGGTGGATTCTATGGTGAAGAACTTTCAAAAACCAGATATCCAAATACATATCTAGTTGAGAAAGTTCTTAAAACTAAAGGCGAGAAGGCATATGTTATATGGTTAGTGTATGAACATAAATAATTTAAATATAAAAAAAATCAAAAATAAAAGGGAACACGAAAATCCAATGTTGTTTGCCTCTTTATTGTAACACTTCTTTTTCCACAATGACTAAAATTTTCAAAATCAAAATAACTTAAGCTAAAGAATTTAATCCCGTTAGAAATGTGTGTATTTAATTATATGTACATGATGAGAGAAAGAAGTATAAGTATATACAAGTAAATATTGGAATTTTGTATATGTATAATAACTGAGACACAAAAAAAATGAAATATTTAAAGTAATGAATTCATTAGAAATAAATATAAAAACATAATATCAAATAATAATAATAATATTCTGACCGAACATACTGCGCCCATTGAAAGGAACTTTCAACTGGCTTCGATTGGTAGAGGTGCAATTTTCTGAATAGATCGTCGAAGAACACCTTTTGATGTTTTAATGTCGAGCACTCTGACTTTTCCATCTCGACCAGGACTAGATTTAACGACACGTGCGAGGAGCCACTGCTGCGGTGGTATGTTTTCTTCATGGACGAGTACTAGAGTACCTTCTTTGATATTTTTACAGGACTGGAACTATTTGCATCTTTGTTGAAGGTAAAGTATGTAGTCACAAACCCACTGTAGCCAAAACTGTTGTTTTAGATATGTTATTAGCTGCCAACGTTTTAAATATGTAATATTTTTGTCGTAGTCTAAGTTTTCATCTGGCAAAGCCGTTAGAGAGGAACCAATTAGCATGTGAGCTGGGGTGAGAGCTTCACCACCATTAGGGTCATCTGATCTGGGTGCTAAGGGCCGAGAATTGAGAATAGCTTCAACTTTGATGAGAATGGTTTGAAACTCTTCATATGTAATGCCAGCTTCCGACATATTTTTAACGAGAAGGCGCTTAGTGGATTTGACTGCGGAGTCCCACAGACCACCGAAATGTGGGGAATGAGGGGGGATGAACGAAAATTTGAAGCCAGTAACTGTGCTGTAATTCATGATCTCTTTTACATTAGCATTATCGAAAAACCATCGTTTGAACTCTCGTAACTTTGAATTGGCACCAACGAAATTAGTTGCGTTGTCACAATAAAGTTTGTGAGGAATACCACGTCGGCCTATAAACCTTTTGAGACATAAAAGAAAAGTATTAGTTGATAGATCTCAGACTACTTCAATATGAATGGCTTTAGATGTAAAACAAACAAAAATAGCTACATATGTTTTGTAAGGACGTTTTCCCCGAATTCGATAAGAGGTATAAAATGGTCCGCAAAAATCGACACCTGAGACCAGAAATGAGCGTTGAGCTTTTAAGCGGTCAGCAGGCAGATCTCCCATGATTTGTTGTGCTAATCGAGGACTATATTTGAAGCAATGAACGCAGTTTCGTACTACCTTTCGAGTCACATCTCTGGCGTTGATTATCCAGACTTGTTGACGAAGAATTTCAATAAGTACTTTTGAACCAGCATGCAGGTGCTTACGATGAAGATATTCTACGAAGATTTGTCTACAACGATGATTATTTGGTAACAGTGCAGGGAATTTTGTATCATATTTTAATGGTGCATATGCTAGCCGACCACCAACTCGAACGATGACTAGAGATGAATTGTAGCACGCCACTTTGTCTAAGAATGGAGTCAGCTTTTGAAAACTTGGCTTTAAATATTGTCCATTATTGAGCAAATTAATTTCTTCTTTGAAAACTGATTGTTGAATATCGGATATAACTCTCCAAAAAGCTGATTTTAACTCTTCAGATGTTACAAAAATATCCATTTTTTGTCGATGAATATAAGCTATGATACGAAGAATTTTTAAATATGAAGAGTGACGAGAAATGATTTGGTTGATAATTGATTCTGGAACGACAGTAGCTTTGAATGAAGTTTTTCTAATTTCTTGTTGAGGAAGTTCAATATTTTCGAAACTAGTTTGAGGCCATTTTTCATCGGGCTTTGACAGAAATTCAGGGCCAATAAACCAAATTGTGTTACTTAATTTATGGGCAAGACAGCCCCGCGAGACTATATCAACAGGGGTTTGCTTTGAAGGTACCAGGTGATATTGTGAGTTAGATTTTGAATTTCAGAGACTCGGTTGGCGACAAAGCAAACATAAGACGATGGGTGGTTAGTAAGCCAATTTAAAACAATTTTTGAGTCTGACAAAACAAAATACGGTAACTAAACCGATTAAACTTATGTTTGATTTTGCTCCAAGTTCGAATAAGCAATAATGCAGCGCAGAGCTCTAAACGTGGCAATGATTGATGAGCAATTGGAGCGACCTTGGATTTGGCTATGAGTAAAGTTGATTTGAATTTTCCTTTGTGAGCGACTCGTATATAAATACAACAACCATATGCCAATTGCGAGGCATCTGCAAAGCCATGTATATCAAACCTTGTGTGTGGCGACGTTCCTACGAATCTTGGAACTTCTATTTTATTAATGTGGGGCAGACTTTGATCAACGTGGACTCAAAGGTGCATCCCACTCTATATTTTGCTTCCACATTTCTGGAATTAGAATTTTGCAAGATATTACAACTGGACTTAAGACTCCGAGAATGTCGAATATTTTTACATATTATTACAAGTGCCTTTGTAATATATTCATCATCAGTTCTTAAATGCACTTCTCCAGTGGAATGTACAATATTTGAGGAGTTTGAATTCCACTTCGAAAGTTCTAAGCTAGCTTTAGCTAAAATGCCTATAATTTCACGTTTTATTAATGACAGCTCAGAAAAGGTATCTGCCCCCGTGAGCAGATCATCAACATATAAATCTTGGTTAAGAATTTTAGAACCAACAGGAAATTCATCTTGATAAGAATCAGCAATAAAAAAAAAACTTCGTATAGCGAGAAAGGGAGCAGCTGATGTGCCGTAGGTTACAGTGTTTAGCTGGTACAATTCAATTGGATCACTTAACTGTTTTCTCCATAAGATTAACTGAAAGTTGCGATCTCTTTTATCTACGATGAACTGACGACACATTTTACAAATGTCAGCGGAGAGAGCTAACTTGTTTAATCTAAACGCCAAAAGTATTATTATGATCTCTTGTTGAATTGTTGGACCGACCATTAGAGTTTCATTCAAAGAAGTGTTAGTTGACGTGCGACAAGAAGTATCGAAGACCACTCTAAGTTTTGTTGTCGTGCTTTGAGGACGCAGAACAGGATGATGAGGGATGACATAATTCGATAAACTTAAACGATCGTCGGTAACAGGTGACTTGTGACCAAGTCGAATGTATTCGTCCATGAAATCACAGTACATTTTGCGTAAATTATCATCCTTGGAAAGTCGTTTTTCTAAGTATAGAAATCGTCAACGAGCTATTTCAATAGAACTACCGAGCTGGTTTGCGGAAGTTTTAAATGGCAAACGTACTTGAACTTTACCATTTTGATTAAAATTCGTGTGCTGGACGAAATGATTCTTCTTCTTCAGTATAAATAGATTTACGTTTATTAAATTCTTCAATTTCCCAGAAAGCCTTTAATAATGAGTCAAGATTCTCATTTGTTGTTATAACGTTACAAGCTAATGCTCGCTGTGAAGGTTGAGCGCTGAGACCACCACCAATGACCCAGCCAAGAGATGTGTTTATTAGCCATGGTAGTCCATTTCCTAGAGATATTTTACCATCGAGGAGTAAATCGAAGAAAATTTCAGAGCTTAATAACATATCAATGCGTTGAGATATGTAAAAATTAGGGTCAGCTAGTTCAATACCACATGGAATGTTCCATTGAGCCGAATTAGTTTGCTCAGCTGGATGGTAAGACGAAATAGATTTTGTAACCGAAAATATCGAAGTCCACTGAAAATTAGAAACACGGGATTTAATCGTGGTTGTTACATTATACTTTAATTGAGCTCGTATATCAGATACCCCTGAAATATCTTGAGTTGCTCGATATTGTTTCAAATGAAGACGATTTGCAGCTTCTTGAGTAATAAGATTGATTTCTGAACATGAATCTAATGAGGCTCGAAGAGGTTGGAAGGTACCAAAGAAATCTTGCACGAAAATGATTGCTGTAGGAAGCAAGTTTATACGACCACTGCATGTAACAAATGAAGAAAACCTTGTAAGATGGTTCGGAGCCGAATTTGCAGGCCTTAATAGCACTGGTTGCTGTGAAGACGAAAACGATGGTTGACATGGCCATGGACCTGATTGTTGATTTAACTGTGATTGATGTGACGGGATTGAAGGCTGAAATTCCTGTGACGACGCTTGCAACGATGACGAAACACGATGAACGGGCGAAGAGTTTGAGAACGTATGAAGTTGTGCCACTGATCTGATGAATGCTTTGGGTTACTCGAGAATTGTGAACTGGGATTATGTAACGTTGAGTGATGAGAAACGCGACATGTGCGACATCGAGATTTTGATTGACATTTTGCTACTATGTGACCTTTGCGAAGACAATTGATACAAAGACTACTTGACTTGACAAAATCGAAACGACGACATATAGGCAACGATAAGTATGAAGAGCAACTGCTAATGAAATGCTCTTTGCTTTGGCAATATTCACACAATGTGTTCGACGTAACAAGTGATAAACCTGGGCGTTTACCTTTGGACTTAAGTTTCTGATCATGACTATGATATGATTCAGTTTCACCTGATCGACTTTCGAGAAACTGGCAACGACGGCTTAAAATTGAATAGCACTGATCACATGAAGGTAGAGAATTAAAATCTTGTTTTTCATCATAACATCATCTACGAAATGGTTCTATTACAGCCAATGCTTGCCCAGATAAACAATTTAGTAAATAACTTAATTTAGCCATGGTCGAAATATTAGGTTCATTGTGAACTTAAGTTTTAAATGTATTTATGAATCTTAAAAATTCTGAATATTTTTCTTCGAACTTAGGTAGTTTTAACTGAGGCAAACGATTTTGATGGGGCAAACGCACTTGAGTTGCATTTAAAAAGCTTGGCTCGGAATCACTGGATATACGTTTTTTATTTATAAGACTAACGGGAGGAGCCTTGGCAGAAATAAATAATTCTTCAATGTCCGATCTATGTAAATCAGACTCATCTAGCTTCTCAATTTGATTCTGAATATGATTTATTTGCTTAAAATATGACTCAATTATTTGGAGACAACATTCCAGAATCGTTAAATTGCATGACTCATCATCTTTTTCTATCTATCTGTTTTTCAATAGTGCAATATTGCGCTTCATTGTAGTTCTTTGAGCTTTTAATGACGCAAGTGTTTCGGTTTTATCGGTACTCATTTTGAAATATAATTGTTACAAAAGTTTAACAAAATGGTTGAAAGGTTGGTTAATATTAATAAATCCAAGAAATTTAAGTTTAGCCGAAAAGTACCAAACGTTGAAAAAGTGTAAAACAAAAGGCCCAAAAATGCGCAAGACTGGTAAGTTGTTAAATGGAATCCCAACACTGTTTAATTCCTAGTATACACTTTGATACAATTTAATATATGTATGTATGTATGAGTCTTTGCAATTGATTTTGTATATTGGAAATGAATGAATAACGACAGAGAAGATATAAGAGTAATAGTTTCTCTTACTTACGTGAGTTGTTGATCTGTTCTAACTGAAAGCAGCGAAGACAACATTAAACTTCCAAATGCGTTGAAGAATGTGTTGTACAAAACAGCAGCAGAGGATGGTGGCTAGCAAAATGCGAAAGAGCGACGATGATGATGATGATGTTGAGTGTAATGACGATGAAGTTAATTTAGTTTTATATATTTTCTTAAAACCTTTGATTTACATTGACTGTTTATGTTTCAAGGTTTTATTTTATTTTAAAATAAAATACACTTTTATTTTATGCACAATGTGTTTTTCAGTCTGAGTTTACAATAATTAATCCTTTCGTTTGATGAAAGAAATTCTAACACTGTCTTTTTTTTATTTATATTGTTTTCATTTTTTTTTTTATTAATTTATTTTTATACATATATACATATATATATATATATATATATATATATATATATATATATATATATATATTTATTTTATTTATTAATTAACTTGGACATCACCAAATTATTTTAATTTGGAACTGTCCTGTCACGGTCGCCAAATTTATGTGTGAACATAAATTATTTAAATATAAAAAAAAAATCAAAAATAAAAGGGAACACGAAAATCCAATGGTGTTTGCCTCTTTATTGTAACAATTCTTTTCCACAATAACTAAAATTTTCAAAGTCAAAATAACTTAAGCTAAAGAATTTAATCCCGTTAGAAATGTGTGTATTTAATTATATGTACATGATGAGAGAAAGAAGTATATGTATGTATATACAAGTAAATATTGGAATTTTGTATATGTATGATAACTGAGACACAAAAAAATTAAATATTTAAAGTAATGAATTCATTAAGAATAAATATAAAAACATAATTTCAAATAATAATAATATTCTGACCGAACAGTTAGGATTTACATCTCAACATAATTCTTGGATCAATAAAAATGAAATATTGTAGTTAAGTTAATATATATATATATATATATATATATATATAAATATATATATATATATATATATATAAATAAAATATAATTATATAAAATGCTTTTCTTATACAGAGTGTTGTGTTTAATTTCACTTATTTGTAATCAGAGAAGCATAATGTTAATAACACTTACTCTTAGCTCAAACTCATCTGAGTTATCTGCTAATTACTTTCCTCCTATTCGTTTGGATGGTGAATATGAATGTGCTCTAACTGATTTTCATTCATAAAATAGCATTCCTAATGTAGATGATTATAACAATATATTTCATATTGGTGAACACGTAATTAAAATGCCAATAGGATCTTATGAATTGAATGATATTGTTGATTATATTAAACACCACTATAAGCAGTATTGTCCGGAAAATAAAATTGATATAGAAGGTAATAACAATGCAATGCAAGTTAGAGTTATTAGCTCTAAGGATTCCATATACTTTAACAAGGATAACACAATTGGAAAATTTTTGGATTCAATAAGAAAATTCTAGCTCCTAACCAATAGCATTACTCAGACCTACCGGTCAATATTTTCTTCGTGAATATCTTGCGTGTTGAATGTAGTATTGTCGTTAACACATATACGAATAACTCACAAGCGCACACATTACATGAATTTGCAATCAATGTCCCCCAGGGTATAAAATTGTGGAGATTCCTCGATATCTTATCTATTTGCCAGTTAACTGCCGAGAGATAAGTTCTCTAAATCTACGCGTAGTTGATCAGAACGGTGATTTAATTAATTTTCAAGGAGAGAAAATTACAATACGAATACATTTGATATCTAGGAAATAATAATAATATATAACGTCAAGTAATCTAAGAATAAAATTGGATACAATTATAAAACACTCTTGCAAACCAAACCAAGATTAAAGAGATCATTACACAAAAAAATATTTGACACAAGGAAATAAAAAGTTTTCAAAGTCTCTTAATTTAAAATTGACAAAGAAATGAGTTACATACTAGATGTTCTAGAAAAACCTCAATCAGACGAGAGTATAATTAAAACAGACTACCACACATATACATCGTACCTACAATCCTTCAACAATAATGATTAGATTCGAATTTCAATACAAAATCAACACTGGTATGTGCTACCAAACGAAAGCAACATATATGTCGAGGGAAGTGTTGTAGATGATGATAACAGCAAAATATCTTCTTTTTTAATTCTGAAATTAAAAAATAACTTTGTGGCACATCTCTTTGACGAAATTCGATATGAACTTAATGGCATAGAAATTGATCATACAAGACATTTAGCGATTACAAGCAGCTAAAAAACTTTTTTTCTTTATCACCTACGGAAAGTGTTGGCTTGTACAATGCTGCATGGAACAAGCTCGATGATTTGGATATTTCAAATGGACACTTTAATTTCTATGTACCACTGAAACAATTTTTAGGCTTTACTGAAGACTATAATAAAATTATACTCAGCGGTAAACATGAATTGGTTCTCTTACGTAGTAAGAACGATGGAAAGCTCGTATACTCAACTGTTGCCACTGACAAACCAAAAATTAGTATCTCAAACATCTCATGAAGAATTCCGCATGTACAATTATCCGATCTGAGCAAATTGAATATGATTAAAATTATTAACAGTGGTGCTTATATACCGATGGCATTTCGCAGTTGGGATTGGCACATTAATCCTCAACTAAATACAGGAACTAGCTATATATCGAATGTTAAATTGGCTGCAAATAGAGAACGACCCCGTTTTGTGTTGATTGCTTTTCAACAAGAAAATAAGTTTGTTCGCTGTAATCTAAACAATTTGAAAGTGCATTTAAATTCCGAATCGTACCCATATGATGATTTAAATATAAAATTTAAAAATTATCGGTTTGCCATCCTATATGATATGTATCTACGGTTTCAACAAAGCTACTACATGAGGGAGTCACAACCACTTCTAACTGCTCAAGAATTTAAAAATAGTGTGCCGATAGTTGTAGTAGATGTTAGTTATCAAAACGAAGCTCTCTCTAATGGTCCTGTTGTTATAAAAATTGAAATTGAAACGGACTCCAACATTCCTACCGATACATCAGCCTTTTGCATTCTCATCCACGATCGCATAATAGAATACATACCCTTAAAAGGTCAAGTTCGTAAAATAATGTAAATAAAATATAAGATGATTGGGGATAAAGTTTTCATCGATATACAAGGATTTAAATCCAATTCAAACATATTCATTGCAAAAGAAAAATCAATTGTTTTTAACAATAAGGAGCACATAAATTTTATTATTAAACCACCGTTTAACTTCGAAAGATTATCAATAGCAAAACAAAGAGAAGCGAATTGGATAACAAGAAACTTTCATCATCTGATTTGGAATGACGGATCAATATCATTTAAGAGTGTTGTAAAATTTTTAAAATCCAATTTAAAACATTCTTCAATCTATGTTAAGGGTATGGAAAAGAAGAAATGGTTTGAGAAACTACTTCAACTTAGAGTTTTCAACATCGAGGGTATGGGGTGCATCAACTTTAAGCAAATGCGACTTAAATATCCGGAAAACTTTTACTGCAGCTATCACAATTATGGAGTTTGTACTTTATTTTAATTTTCTATTCATATATTGCTACAACATATATTTACGATTGGCCAGGTTCTACATTCCAGTACAATATGAAACTGAATACGTTTTTAGTTCCGAGAGGTCGATATCACTGTGTTCTAGAAAAGTAATCAAACCTTTTTTCCACGACGATTTCATTCCCAGTTTATTTAAAATAAATTTTTCATGCAACATAGAAAAAACACATCTTATGCTATAAACACAATTGGAACTAACGGCGAACTTCGCATAGTTCAACGAACTTGACTTAAAGAATTCGTTGCGAAAATTCGTCTTTTAAAGTACAATTAAATTTGACGACCCAATATTTGCATATATATTCACACCAAAAAAATTATGATTATGAACTTGCAATAAAAATAAATGCAAAAATCTATATCACGTCTTGAACTTGATTGAAAGTCGAATAAATCACACATCGCGAAAATGTTGAAAATTCGCAATATTGGGAACAAACAATAAACTTAAATTGATTAAACTCGCTAAAACTGTAAGGTTAACTAGGGACAAAGCGCAAAACATTATCATAATTCGACAAAGCTTGGAAAAATTTCAATTTTAAGTACACAAATATAAATAAGGAAAGAAAGCCAAAAACGTTGCAAAAATTAAAAATAAACAAAGAAAGCCAAAAACGTTGCAAAACTTAAATCTTTCGCAAACATAACAGAAATTTGCGAAAAATTATAAACAAGCAATAATTTTTAATTAAAAGTGGCTAAAACTTTAAGGAATGCTAAAAATTCTGTAATCAAAATCGCGAAAATTCGCAAAAACTTAATAACAGTAGTTAATAGCAGTCTAATATTGTTTAAAATTCGCGAAAACTCATAGGAAGCAGAACTCTTGCAAAAACTCGCTTTCATTGCGAAAAATTCAAAAATTCGCGAGAAGTTGCAAAATAGGAAAAAAGCCTTAAAAGCCAAAGCTGTTGAAAAGAAAATAAACTCGGAAAAAACGCGAAAAATCGTAAGTTCACGAAAAAATTTCAAATTCGCTAAAAATTTCCAAACGCATTCAACTTGAAGAACCCTTTAACTAATCGCAGATTTTTTCCACATATTTTAACAACGCCACCTCTTACTCCGGGTACTTGTTCTTACCCCTTTAAAACACAAATAAAATAAAAAATAAAAAAAAATTTATGTAAAATTTTATTTATTTGCTTACATTTTCGTATTTGCAATAAATTGTTACAAATATTTCATTTTTACTAAAAAGTTTTTTTTTCACAATGTTGTTTGCAGCCGAATTCAAATTACTTTTTTTGTAGTGAAATTGGATTACAGAGCACTTCAATTTCATTTGAAACAAACTGCAAATGAATTTTTACTTTTTAAATCACTTTTACGAAACTGAGAACACAAACCAAGAGAAAATTTCACTTTAATTCCATTTTACGAATGTAAAAACTAGGCGGATATTTCTTTAAAATAAATATGTTGATTAAAAATTCATTTATTTATAAGTATATGGTATGTACAAGAGACAGAGACAAATGTCAGCAAGCAGTGAAAATAACAACCAATCTTTGACAATCTTCAATATAACAAACATCAATTTCTTTACATAATAAGTGAAAAGAATGAATAAATACAACACGCATAAATTGTATATTTTATTCATTTCTTCAAATTCTTTACACATAAAAAAATTAAAATCAAACAACAACAAAAACAAAACATTGATATCTCACCAGCATACATAATTACTTTTTAAAATACCCTTCCATGTCCCCAGCTAAAAAACGAATATTACAAACAAAAAAAGTAATGCCGAGTGCACACTATGATATTTTGTGACATCGCAACAGTGCGTACTAGTGCCAACGTTTGTCATTTTTTATATTTTTGCTTGTTATGTGGTATTGTTATCCATATAGAAACATAACGTGAAAGACGTTGCACACATTTTAAAAAATGATTATAACACAAGAAATGCTAGATGTGTACTCAGCATTACACAATCGCTTGTTTTATAGACTTACTTACCCATCAGCCAACGCTCAAGTTATTGTAAAAACATACTTCATGCGTATAACATTGTCTCCCATGATCACTCATCTCTAATTCCCTTTGTCAATCCTAAATATCTTACGCTTCAATTTCTCCAATCTTCAAATATTTTCATTGCTCATAAATTACATATTTTATTCATCTCTTCAAACTTTTTTAAAATATAAATAATAAAAATCAAACTAAAACAAAACCAACAACAAAAACATTCATAGATATCTCACAAGCATACATAATTTCTTTCTTTCTAAAATACCCTTCCATGTCCATCAGCTAAAAAGAATATTACAAAAAAAACTGAGGCAACACTTTCTCTATGCACACTCTCACTTAAAAAACTTTGCACTCTAAAACAGTGGTTTTCGCATACCACTGCTCTAAAACCATAAACCTGCTGCAACCACTTGACAAACCAAAAAAAAATCACACTTCAATTCAAAATTAAAACAAAAACATATGTACGTACTAGTCTCCTGCACAAGACATCTTATAAGAACTTTCAAGACATGAGGGGTTTTTCAAATGCTTTACTAAAGCGAAATCTTATAAAACAAATGTTAACAACATTGTTTGCAAGAAATTTGTTTGAGGATTGTAGGTATAAGAGTAAAGAAGATAACACTTCGTGATGGAAGAATTTGTGATACTTGCTTCTTTCTACGCATCAGCGAGTGTACAAACGTCATGCATGTATGTGTGTATGATTTTTTATTTTTCTGCGCCCATGCAAAGGCACACACATGCATTAACATTAGTTGTATGCGGTTAACCACATAAAAGCTTACCATCTACATATTACACACACACTCTAACGTACAATATGAAAAATAACAAGCATACACTAATCAACAGTACTTTTGAGTGTTTGTTACAAACAAGTTGTCTTGCGAAATCGCTTGTTTCAATTGATTTACACATACACCAATACATCCATCGTGCTTCGCTTATAGTACGACAGCATTTATTATTGGTTTAGTATAATACATGCGACGTGAATACATTTAAAAATCATGACGTTTTTACATTTCAAGACTGTTTACGCAGCTCTCTAGTACGTACAAAGCATGCGTGCCATCATAATAAACTACGAGTATGTACATCGACGAGCCGACATCTAACAATTCTTATCTCACACTTATGATCACACAACAAAACAAAACATCATCACACACATAAACATGTACAAACCATCGATTACGCTCGTCACTTCACACCATTGACAACAAAACAAAACATCATCATCACGTACATATCTATGTACAACCCATCTGTAACCGCGTCACTTCACGCCATTGACTTTAATTACCCAAATTTTGCCATAAATTACAAAATTTTAATTTTAATTACCCAAATTTGAAAATTTTAATTGTTGGGGCTCATACTTTCTACTACTACTCACTTACTCCAATCTTAACAGCTTTTTCAGCACTTGGAGGTTTAGATACCTGTGGATAAGCTATTATTAAGGTTGTAAATGCTATAAAAAATGGAAAGCAACAGCTAGCAGAGGCTACAAGACATAACATAGACATGGAATCAATTGCTATGGGAAAAGGTCTATACCTTAAGCCATACAAATCTGGATATGGCCTTTATTATAACCCAGCCCCAAAAAACTTTTAGAAAGTCTACCCAATCGACCACTAACTGATATAGATTTAATGAAATATGCTTAACAACTCAAAAATTTTAGAGGTGTTTCTATACGTGATCGTTTACCTAAAAAGGCATTAATTCAAGAATGCACAGTGGGGACTTTTGCAAAATAAATGGTAATAAATCTGGAACTTCTAAACTACTGATTGGATTTATATGAAACTTCGAACATCCGTAGAAGAGGACTCAGGCCTTATAACAAATGTCTTAACAGCCATCTGGCCTAAGCTTGACAGGAGTTACAGTGGGCCTAAGTTGACAACATGGGACTCAAAAAAAATTCTGAGGCTTGTAACTTTTAGAAAACTTATCCGATTTTTATGAGATAAAGCGTTCTAATCTAAGCTTAACATTTTTAATAAATAATGTCCTAAGATGTGTTTTCGTATCTCTCATAACTTAGAAGATATTTGACTTTTAACAAAAAAAAATTTTTTTTTTGCCTTGACTTTTTTTTAGTATTTCACCTCCAACTTTTTAGTTAATCGTTGGATTTTAAATTAAAAGACAGCATTAAATTTCTGATCAAATTTTAAATAAAAATAAGTAAAAAACTTATTAATATCTGCAGTCGTAAAAACGGGAAAAGGCAAAGAATTCAAAGTTTTAAAATTTTTCGGAAAAGGCACGTTTTTTTAAGAAAAAGTATCTTCATTATTTTCAATTTTGTGAAAAACTTTGTTTAACACATACACTTTTAAACCACATAGCGCTAAAAACAATCTATTCAGAATATGCTAAAAGCCAATTATTTTGTATTTTGGGCATGCACCCTACACTCAGCAGTGTCAGAAAATTGCTGATTTCAAAATTTTTTTTTGTGCTTATGCGCTTATAAAAAGTTGTGACGGTATATATTGACAGCTTTAGCTTTATCATTTAATTATTAGGATAGTTGGCAACATGATTAACTTAAATTTTTAACAGCCTTTTCATAAATGCGAGGATGCGCGCAAATTTTCTGAAAAAAGTCAAAATTTTGGAAAAATTTTGTTTTGTACCATAAAAAATATATATAAAAATAATTTTCTTCTTTTATGTTGGCATTTTTAGCTTTCATGTGATTCCTTTTACTTTGCCTGAAAAAATTATTCCAATATAATTAACTCATCTCGAGATATTCCGATTGTAGGGTGCAATTCAAAAAATATGTAGAATGCGCTTAACTTTTTTCCTTTATTCACACATCAGCTGTTTAAAACTTTTATGAATTCTGAAATTAAACCTAAATAGAAAAACAAAAATAAATTTGCAATGTTATCCAATAAGTCTATGTATATTTTTCGCAATAAAAAATATTTATGGTAATTATACCACATGTTTTTCCATGTAAGTGTAGTTAATGTTAATAACAGGTAAGCATTTAATGAATAACAACACACATGTTTAATGGATTAAAAAAAGGTTTTTGTGGATTTTATTACAGCAACATCGGGAGGTGCTACCTGATTGTGCTACTACTACTTAATAACACTTCACAGTACTAGGTAATTAGACAAAATTGGCAAGGGTTCTTATAAATTTTTACTTTTTTACTGTCTTTTGATTTAAAATCCAACAATTAACTAAAAAGTTGTAGGTGAAATACTAAAAAAAAGTCAAGGCAAAAAAAATTTTTTTTTGTTAAAAGTCAAATATCCTCTAAGTTATGAGAGATACGAAAACACATCTAAGGACATTATTTATTAAAAATGTTAAGCTTAGATCAAAACGCTTTATCTCATAAAAATCGGATAAGTTTTCTAAAAGTTACAAGCCTCAGAATTTTTTTTGAGTCCCATGTTGTCAACTTAGGCCCACTGTTACTCCTGTCCAGCTTAGGCCAGACGGCTGTTAAGACATTTGTTATAAGGCCTGAGTCCTCTTCTACGGATGTTCGAAGTTTCATATAAATCCAATCAGTAGCTTAGAAGTTCCAGATTTATTACCATTTATTTTGCAAAAGTCACCACTGTGGAATGTGGTATTGTTAATTTAGATAGTTCTACTGGTCCTGGAACGCATTGGGTAGCCTATTATAAAAATCGTAATTATAAAGAATACTTTGATAGTTTTGGAATCCTACATCCACCAGTTGAAATGGTTAATTACTTAAAAACACCAATTGAATATAATTATAAACAAAAATTCAATACATTTAATTGTGGATAAAAATAACATTTTATACTTTTCTTTTTTCGTAACCTCTTTATTTTACAATTGATTCTTCTTATTTTAACAATTTTAGGTTAATGACATATCTATATAAACATTCAGAAAAATATCATCATCATCATCTTCCATAAATTCTTTATACATATTTAAATTTGTAGTTTCTTGTGCTAATTCTCTTGATGATGCTGACGGTAAACAAACATTTAGGAGAATATCATCATCTTCCATAAATTCTTCATACATATTTAAATTTGTTGTTTCTAGTGCTATTTCTGGTGTTGATACTTATAAATGGTAATTTAATCTATAATGCCCCCACGCAAAAGTATCAACACCATTTTCACGTACAAATCTCTTATCATCTAAATAACTTAATGTCAACTTACTAATGTATTGCGTATAAATATTATGTACCTTAGACCTAAATACATAAATAGATTCATAAAATAACTGTTTATTTAATAAACAATTTCTAAAATCATTAATACTTAACTTATTTGTAACACATTGTTTTACACTTTTTATTTTTTTTATTTCCTTATCTAGCTTATCTATTTTTACAGAATACATTTTAGCTCGTAAACCAATGAACTCTTTAATTAACTTACCATTGCATTCGTCCTTCATCATTCCTAATACTTTTTTATTCATCAGAAGAAAATTAAATACATTATCTTCCGGATATGCAGATGTATCAAAATGAATTTTAATATCATTTCTAATATCATCATATATATAGGTCATTTGTTTTGATATCATATCTAAAGGAATCAGTATCCATATAATTAAGATTAATATTTTCACAATATTTAGGATTCATACAATCGCAATGAAAATTATACATTTTATATTTTGATAATTCTAAAACAGCAAACGCAATGTAAATGGGTTTATTATATTCATTTGGTACTATACTCATTTCAATGGCAACCATTTCGTCATGAATTTTGAGGGAACTATGAAAATTAGGTCTTTATTCTCCCATTCACATACAATTTTTATATCCTTTCTTTTATTGACATTTTCCATAGTTTTTCCATTTACAGCGTTGTTTAACAGTTTAAAAAAGTTTTGCTCAAATGAATTTTTAGCTAATGTTCTATGATGATTATTTATATCGATATATTTTTTTAACCAATTTGACTGATTAAATTCAAGAATTCTACGAATTTTCTTTAAAATTAAACCATGTTTCATACATTGTTGATGCTTGCGATAATGTATTATATGGTTGGTTTTATCGTTTAAATCTGTTATTAACTTTCGCTGTTTCATGCTTTCAATTTTCTTGTTTTCTGCACAAAATGGCAAGTCACTATGATAGTCGTGTAATGTGGTTGGATATTCTATATCTACCTCCAATATGTAACCAACCGTAGAATCTTCTTTTACATTATTTGCATCAAAATTTTCACAGTTTTCAACCCACTTGAAAATTTTAAAGGGTAGGTATTGAGACATTGCATGACCATATAAGTTATTTACATCTAAATACATAAGGTAATTTGATTCTTTTGTAGGATCATAATCACTGATGTATTTGTTATTTGCTATCGAATGTCGCTTACTGTATTGAACTATACCTCCCCTAATACCCCGTACTACGAAATTGTACATGTTAATATCAGTTAACAATTCTAATTCTATTTCCGTTGTTTTCAACATTGCATCCCAAGATAAGCCCGGGGTAGTATAATATTGACAGGGATCTAAATTGTAAATGTTTTTACAAGCTTTACGGAATTTTTCAAATATATCACAAAGCAATAAAACATCTACTTTTAAATATAATAACAAATAGTTAATTTTTAATTATTATTCGAACTCCATTTGTTTCTATATATATGTATATAAGGCAGAAATCTACATCAACTGACACCACACACAGTGGACCAAACACAAAAGAACGCTGATGATGAAGGTTTAGTGGCCTTCGAAAACGGCTGGCTGTTCCGTTCAACTATGTGTTGTTAGTCAGAATATTTACAACAGACTTTGGTGTTATTTGTTCATTAATAATTATCACATGTAATTTGGCTTAAAAAGCGAGACGAACTTTAGCCCGTTCAAATCACAAATATATAATAACAGATAGTCCAACAGAGTGTTACAACTGAATGTATTCCAAACCTTTTCAGCATGTTCGTAATCATTAACACTACACGACTCATTAGAGAGTTTATTAAAGAAGCATGAACGGAGTGGTAGCCGTGTTTTTGGAGTCGATTTACTAAACCTAGATAGTCATACGGAAAGACACCTTTACGCTTCATTAAATTGAATTCATTGTCAATGCGATAGGTTGATTTAACAGTTGACAAATCATCATCGGACAAAAACCCTGCTGGTTTTTCTAAACTCGATGGCATAAACCGACAAGAGTCAAGAAAACGCAGTTCAATCGTGTTTTTTACATTTATAAAAATTATTTTTTATTTTACATATACATAATTCCTTATTTAAAGAAATTATATTTATATCACCTTCGATGATGAAAGCTCTCGCACAAACAAATGACAATCATATGCCGAAAGATTATGGAAAAATATAGGGATGAAATTTGCGATTTGATACTCTAAATTGCACTTGTTATGTGCTGGCCCCCTATATTCAACTGTTAAGTGACAATGGTCGGCCACGCGATCTTCAACAGATACATTTTTTTTTACAAATGTGACAAATTGTGTCCTCATTTTGTCTAATCTGTTAAAGCGGTGTTAAGGAATTCATTGGTTTAATTACACTTAAATAATTGTTGTATATATCTGGACTATCCTTAACTATATTAGTAAAAAAAAATGTTTTGGTGAGTTATCACCACTATATATTCTAAATATATTTAAAGTAGAATTAAAGGAGCATTTTATATAATAACAATAAGCAAATGGGACATGCCTTGTGTAGATTTTACATTGGCTGAATTTTGAAAATTAACTGATTCCAGAATACATTCAAAATCAGCATACACCACAAAAGGCACATCCATTTGCTTTTTTAAATTCTTAAAACTCACTAAGTTATTTTCTGCAGTTGGCATCTTAGTTACAATTTTGTTGCTTTGCTTCTTATGAATTTTTAATGATGTCTCGATATGGAAATAAATAAGGCAAGTGTTACATATATATACACAGTTCTTGTGTTTTGTTAGTTGACTTCTAATCAATCTGTAATTAAATAAAAAAAGTAAAATATGTTTTTATTAATATATTTTAGTATATATATGAATATAAATATTAGTGACATACCTTGAAATATTTTTGATCCAGACATAGTGGAATCGTTCACCATCTTCCAAGAGTAGTAAATTGATGTGCTTGGCTTTTTCGTCGGTAGAAAATAATATGGACCCACTATGTTTTCCCCTTCCAAACCAAACACATTTATACTGATATTTAGATTATTCAACTCAAAAACCTTTATTTTTTTACGGACAAGGGAAAATTAAGTTCTTTGAAATTTAAAACGATGTTATTTTCCAGCACTATAGTTTCATCCTGTACGTTTTTAATATTATATGATGAACATCTCGTTGGATGCTGTCCATGGTTGGATATAGAGCAGATATTATCGCCCACTTGAAACAATACTCATCCTTATTTTGCACGTTAACGCACGCAAACTTTCGCTGTATTGCAGGTGGTAGAGGAATGTATTGTGAACCTTTAATGGATTTTTATTCATTAATATTAATTTCGAGGTGTGATATTACTATTAAAGCCCATCCGCTATCACGCCCTTGAAATTCGCTCATATTTTTCAAAATAATATTGTACTGGTCACTGTAACTGTGGTCAATATCATCTGTTGTTGAGGCTCTGCTGACTATAGTCATTTTAGTTTGATGTGACTTTACGTTGATATCACACCCGTCTTGTTCTTCTTTTATTAATACGTATTCACAAAATAGTTCACAATAAAATTTTATGGAGCAATGTTTTTGAAGCATATTCCTCAACAATTCAACCACTTGGGCTTTAATTTCACCCAAAAAAGTTTCAGGTATTAAGTTGTCTTTATTGCTATTTTCGATCGTATATGTTGCAATGCGGCCCCGGTATACTGAGTTTATACTTATATTTATATTTATAAGTCTTTTTAGGAATATAATCTCCATAATCTTTATAATGAACACTAGTTTCATCCACTTTTTTCGGATGCTCAATTAAATGAGCGTGTTTGAGAAATTCTTTACATACGTTACACATCATTGATGAACCTTGATGTTGCATTCTCACATGACGCTTTAAGCAAAAATTGCGACTAAATGATTTTCCACAGATATCGAAGGTGAACATGTCCATTTTCCGGTTTTATTTAATAATTTTTTAATGGTAGGCTATGATGAAATTTTCAAAACAAGAATGAATTATATTAATTTCTACCGATCCATTTATACTCTAAATTGCGGGCGTGGCTTAAATGATGTAAGGAGCAAGTTCTTATGTACATCCCTATGCACATAAATATTAAAGTGTAATAAAAATAGACAGGACTGTTTCAAACATGCTGCTAGATAATTTATATACAGTTCTATTAATAACAATAGAACTGACGACTGCACATTTGTAATATAAAGAGACAACAACAAGATATGTGATATAAAAACGCAGTTAGAAAATAATTCAATGCAAACACAACCCGCACAGACATACATAACATGATGAAATATCCTAATGCACACAAACACAATAACCAGTAGAAATTTATCACTTGTAAATGCATAAAATATAAAAAGATAAAATAAAGATACGAATATTTCAAAAATTCCCTCAACAAAATTTTCACCGTGATATAATACAATTTCCTAACGCACACAGTAACCAATAGAAATGTATTACTTGTAAGTGAATAAAATAGAAAAAGATAAAACAAAGATACGAAATATTTAAAAAATTCCCCTCAACAAAATTTTCATTTCAAATTATCTTCCCTTAAAAATAATAGTGATGAAGGAAAATAACACAACGGCAATACCTAGCATGATGTGCACTTTTACATTGCACTTTGATACACATATATAATAGCATAAAGAAAAATAGCACTACGGCAATACCTTGCATGATGTGCACTTTTACATTGATCCTTATGGCACATTTTGGCCCCCGAACCCCATAAACACACTACTTTCGGCTTATTGCAACTAGCACTGCCGTGTAATTCGCCGCACACAATACAAACAGAGGGTAAATTGCAGTATATTTTTGTATGGCCATATTCTTGGCAATTGTGGCACTGTACAGGACCTGAACGCTTATGTGGCTCTTCAACTGTGATTTTTCGGTACAAGAGGTATTTTAAATTATAAATTGTATGCGTCTCATTTCTTTTTAATTTTATATCATTTGGCTCAAGTTCGACTCGAAATAGAGGTTGGGGATCTTCTCCCTGTTTATTATGTTAGATACATTTTTTACCTTAAATCCCTGGAGGACGAGGGAATCTTTTATTTCTTTGGGAACGACGTAAGAATCTATACCCTTCAATACGATCTGCAGGCCTTTAGCACTCTTAAGCTGGTATGTGTAGAAACTTGTTTTATTTTTTTCAAATTCAGTAACTATTTTATGGAAATCATTTTCTTTATAAATTTAAATTTTTGTTTCATCAATGTTACCACGTTTTATTGGAACGATGTGAAATTTATTCTCTATAGCCGAAATCGCGATTTTAGCGGCAAAAAATATTTCCCGACAAGTTAGCTTAACCAAATTTGGTGTGTACACTTCTTACGATAAAAAAATCGATTTGATAAAAAATGGTCAGGCCACGCCTCCTTTTTTAAAGTGGTGGTAACACATACTTCCTGCTACGCTAGCTTAACCAAAATGGTTATACGGACTTCTAACGACAAAAAGTGTGACTTGAGAAAAATGGGTGGTCCACGCCCCCTTTTTCCAAAATAATGAAAAATAGTACTTCCTGGCAAGGTACCGTCACCAAAATGGTTGTACAGACTTCTACTGACAAAAAAAAAACAAGAAAAAATGGGCGGCCCAAAAATATTTAATGCTTCCAAGAAATTCATTTATTTTTTAGTTCATAAATTTATAATTTTCAAGAAGTTGTGTAAATGGTTATATATATATTAATTTGAAAATAATAAAATAATGGATACATATTCCCAAAGATAAAGGGCTTAATTAATCATGGTCTGTTTCTTCATATTCATCCGCTTCTAATTCCAATGAATAATTATTTAACGACTCTAAGCTTACATCTGAATCAGCACTATAATTGCAGCTGGAGGCTTCTTGAGATGTTGAAGGTAATAACAGTTCTGGTGGTAATTCGGGCATTTTAAAAAGATCAATGTCTTCTCGAGGAAACGGAAGTTTTTCTTAAATATTTATACGTTTTTGCACACATAAACTAGAAATATATGGGTCAGAGCTATCCATGCCTCTATGATACATGTCGAGAATACTGTGCACTCTTGAATCCTTTCGAGCGTGACCAGTTCGATCTTTTTTATAATATTTGTTTCGCGCCTCAGATGCATTTTCTGCAAGACAACCTACGGGTACTACTGGTGCCTCAATTATTTGTTAAGAATGCACTAATATTTTGTGTATTGTGGCAGACATCGAGTACCATTCGTAGTTTTGGAAAAATATTTCACTGGTTTTAATTCAATGGGCACGAAGCCTTTGAGCATCAATTTCAAATTCAGAGGAGAAAACAATTAAGATTATGTGCAAATGTTTCAAAAAATCTATATTTTCACCAGTAATAGATGCTAAAAGGTCCGTACGAGAAAATGTTCTTCTAGCTGTGTTGCCATCGTTAGTGTTGCCGCTGCCATTTGCTTTCGGCTTATCGACATGAAGACCCATTTGAAGCAAAAACTCTTTTTTAATTTTTTGTTTCTTTTCTTCTCTTCTGTTCCACGAAATTGCCATTTTTTCAAATCTAGCTTGTATGAAAGTTTTAAGACAAACTCGAAACTACGAATCTACGCATGCAGAGGCTTATTCCATATTTCAATACGTCGTCCTTTGCTTCAAAATTAGGAGAATCATAGTTTCTAATAGTTCGAAACTGCTTTGAACCTGCATGATAGATCGGGCATTGCTATGAACTTTTAGTTTCTGTCAACACATTTAAGACTTTTCCATCTATTAATGTCATTTATAAATTATATTTTACTTTAATTTTTTCCCATTACTTAGTGTGTATTGTAGTGGTTCCAACTTCTTAATCTGTTCATCTATGTTGTGGTTTTCAGTTAAAATGTGCTCTTTTGTTTCTTTAACAAACTCCACTTTTAAAGGCCTACAAAAGCGTACTGACTGAGGTGTACGGTTTACCCAAATATTATCACATGCTGATGAAATTATTTTTATTGGAATGACTGATGTCACAAAAAGGGACTGATCGAAGCTTTCCGAAGTATTTTCGACAAATTTTTTTTAAACAAGCTGTGACCGGTAGAACCATCAAACCCGTAGCTCACAATTAGGATTGATTCTTCAACATCCATTCCACTATTACTTCATCTTGATATGCAACAATTCTTTTAGCTGTGTGGTCTACCAAATTTTGCAACGAAACTTCGACTGAGCTTTCATTCGCTTTGATTTTATCCCGTCTACATTTCAATTTGCTTTTATAAACTTCATCATAAGTCGGATAAATACTACTATTGTGTTTTATGTTTAATTGACGCATATTTAAGTACTGCTTTTTAGTTAAACTGTTTTCTAACAAAAACATTAGAGATTCGTCAGGTGATACTGGCGTAACTTGTTTATGGCTAGTATTAGGAACTTCTCGAATTTTGGATGGCCAATTTGGAGATTTAGCAACTTGTTGTAGGACAAATTTCAAATCTGTTGCCTGGGACTTTTTGGCAGATATAGAGGCAGCGTGAAGTAATAATTGCGCGTTGTCTCCTTGCTGGGAAGCTAATACGGAAGCTAATATCCTTTTATTTCTTTAGCTGCTATCCTCATAACTAATTTTTGGTCGCCCGATAGCATAAATGTTTTTCGGTATAACAAAAATTGTTTCTCGACTCAACCATTCCTGATTATATTTTCTAAATACTTTCTCATTTCTGGATTGCTTATCCCATTTAAGTTTGATAAAATTAGATAAGTTACGAGCTTTAGTACATATTAATTTACTTAATTCACTGTCAATTTTGTGTGGAATCGTTCTTTTTATGTAATTCGAAACATTTTCAACTAAAACTCAAATATTTCAGAATTTTTGAACCTGAGTGTTTCTACAAAAATGTTAAAAATTCGTTCGTTAGCACTCAAATGCATACACTTTTACTATGACATAAAACTTGAGTTTTCTACCAACAATCACGTGTACATACGTAGTTCCAGTGACACTTCATAACATTTTTAGTTTTACTCCACGAAAAACGACAAAACTTTTCCGAATTTCACAAAAATATACAAATAAAAAATCCACCAAAATACGTACGAAATACAAAGATTTAGCAAACTAATTGTATGTAGTAAAAATACTCACATCGGGTATTATAACTCATATTTAAAAAATTTTTTTACAAGAATATATTATTAAATAAACATTTTTTAATTTTGTAAAAATTGTGCTTCTTCACTTGTGTTAACGCGTGTCAAAAAATTTGTAATCATTAACAGGCGTTTGTACATAAAAAGGGTTGCCAGCAGTAAATTTTTTTTTAGCTTTTTCTTATGAATATAATGGGTATTGAACACCATCAAAAAAATTGTAAAAACTTAATCTTGATTTCGGACTTAGTGCAATGATCGAGATTAATTTCTTAATAAGGGCGTTTGAATTTTTTTCTCTCAAATATATTGGTGGTGGTTTGGAGGTTTTTTCGAGGATACATGAGGCTTGTCGTTTTCATCTTGCAATATTTTAAAACGGTTTTGACGATTTGTAGAGCATACGCTGTTATTCCTAGATAACTTTAGAGCAGATAAATTTTAGAAGAATATAGGCTACGCCCACGTTTTACCACAGTTATATATCTGTCCATCCCGACTTTGCTATTGTTATCTAAAGTGATAACTTGGTTATATGATGAACAGCCCGAAGCAGATGATATTACTGGCTTAAATGAAGAAGTACTAGGAAAGGGTAATGATAACGAATCACTAGTTGGCATTGGACAAAGCGAAGTCGATCACTGACGAAAAAATGGCTTTGCCGTTAAAAAAATTTTATCATCAGATTTTTTTATTTTTATTAAGCTCTTCAGAACTCACAGTAAGTCTGTCAACAGATTTTTTATTTTTGTTGTTTTCATTGAGAGCTTCCGAACTCACAATAATAAAGGCATTTTTGCCGTTATAATTCACTTCACAATTATTTGTTTTTGAGGTACTCATATAGAGTAATACTTTTTTTTTAATGCATGTTTTTATTTATTGTATCTTCAAATATGAACTAACAAAAAGTATTGAAATCTTAAATCTAAAATATAAACATTAAGCCCTACCAATGTCGGACATAAGCTTAGTGATAGTTATTAATAATACATAAGTAGTGATAAGGAAAAAAAGCAATGTGATTCCGATCACAGAGGAGATGTGTAAACATCTAGTAATGAAATTTTTTTTTAAGCTGGAAGTACTTATCCTTTTTTTCAATATTGTGAATACATATGAATTTGTTGATTTTTGTTTGTTTTATTAAACTTATTTGGTTAGTAAATGGGCACACTGCAGTATATGTATATGTACTGCATTCAAAATTGTAGTAAGCAGTAAATTTACTGATTACTAAAAAAAATTCAGTAAATTTTTACTGCTAATGAAATTTAATTTGCATTACTAGTAAAATCGTAGGGCCGTAGCAAGTGGCAAAGTTTTTTCATTCAAATTTTGAAACTTTTGTATGAAAAACATTTAGCCACTTGGTAATATTTCATTATGAATATGGGCAGTACTGATTACTGAAAATTCAATGCACCTCATCATATAACACATCATTTAGGCAATTTTTAAAAATTGTAGAAAAAATTTTTAGTAATCAGTAATTTTTTTTTGTTTTTACTAAAACTTTAGTGGTACTGCAGTGATCATCTATGGTAAATGCCTTTACTTTTACTTTTTAAATTTTAATTCCTGTTGTTCATCGTTTAGTTGTTGCTGTTCTTGTTGTTGTGTACGCATTGCAATTAAAATAAATTCGTAAAGTGCGACTTTGACTCGCGCACATTCGGCTTTGATCATTTTTTTTATTTAGCTTTCTTCCTTTTTTAAGTTTTTTCAGTTTAAACGATTTTTTTCAGTTTTATCGCTTTTTTCTCGTTTTGGGTTTTTTTAATTTTCGCAATTTTTTTTCATTTTGGCGATTTTTTAATTTTGGCGATTTTTTTCTGTTTTTTGGGGTTTTTTTAATTTTGGCGATTTTTTTTCTGTTTTTTTGGAGTTTTTTTTATATAGGCGATTTGTTCATTTTGGCGATTTTTTCATATTGGCGATTTTTTGTTTAAGGATTTTTTTAAATTTGGCGATTTTTGCGGGTTTTCGCGATTTATTTTAGTCCTAGAGATTTTTTTTAATTTGGTGCTTTTTTATTCGTTTTAGCGATTTTTTATATTTGGCGATTTTATATTTTTTTCATTTTTTAGTTTTACCGTTTTTGAAAATTTCAAGAGTTTTACTCTTACGGCTTCCAAGATACAGCAAGTTGTCAAAATTACAAAGTCAAAATTGCATTAACTGATGGAACACCCATTGATTTAAATTTTTTAAATTTAGTTTTAATTATTGTAGTCTGTATAAAAATACACTAACTTTTAAAATTTCAAGTGTATATATGTATGTACATACAATTGTATATATATTACATGGGATTTCAACATTTTTCGTTGCTCGTGTTGGAACACCCTTTAGTTTTTAACTCTCATGTATTTGTTGTTGTAGTCTACATATTGTGTCCAAATTTCAAGTCCGTAGCTCTTACGGTTCATTTTCACCTTTAGTGTACGGAAATATACAGAAAAATAACCGGCGGCGGCGCACCGTCGGCTTCGAGCCGATCGACTTGTTTCTCTGCTTGGTATTGCTTCTTTCAAACACTAATACACTCATACATAGCTCACACCGATTTGACAATGCAAAGCAAAAGCAAAAGGCCCAACTGTAATATGAATAAGCTGGCTTAAGCTAATGTCAGAATTGAACGATAAGTCTGTCAAATGCTTAAACAATTCAGATGTGACTTTTAGGTGGCCACAATGTACTTACATGCACTTAAGTATTCTTTAGGCACAGCTGCACATCTAGGTATTGTCAATAATTTTGTAGTAATTTTGTTTCTTCTCATAGCTCCTAAATGAATGCAATTCAATCAAACTAACTTGAAAGAATGTGCTAATCTATTAAAAATTCACATATAAATATATCCATCACCTTACTACTTGTTTTATTTGTTTTGCCTACTAAAAAGTACAACAGTGGATATACATAAGTAAATACATGTGTATGTGTGTATATGTGTATTGTAAAACAAACAATGAAAATAAAAGTTTTGCTTTATTTTCCGAGTTTAAAATAAGAAACAATAAAAAAATATTTAAAATCAATGAATATTTTCTGCTTGTGCTTGTTTGAGTTTAAAAATGTACAAACAGTTGTTTCCTTACGGAATGTGCGTTCAGTTTGGCACTTTACTTAAGCAAATGACATTTGACGAAACTTGACGAAAAGTTTGTTAAGTACATTATAGTTTGCCACATGCGTTTTATATGTAACCGCACACTTGCTTAAGCTAGCTTATTCATATTATAGTTGGGCCTAAAGAAATCTCAGCAAAAAAATCAGTCAAAAGATTTTTACCCCCTAGCGTACAGATGTTTACACATCAAAAAAAAATTCAAGCAGCTTCATGATCTGGAGTGTTGAATATTAGAGCCCGTGAATCTCTCTTTTTCTCTTTTTTAAGCGGATGTATCCAGTAAAATTCAAAATATTACGATCAAGCGGAGACTAGGATGTGACTCAAGTTTTGTTAGATATTTGCCTGCATATTTTACAATTTCTTCAGTCACTAGTGGCATATTTAAATCACGATGTATATTTGCATTTTTGATGTACCATGGAGCCGATGTTATCAAACGTAAAATTTTGTTTTGCCTTCGTTGAATTTTCTCAACATTTAAAGCTGAGGCAGTGCCCGCCCCATAGCTTGGTTCAAAAGCGACTTGTATATTAAAAGTTTGATATCTAGACTGAGGGTTGAATTCCTACCAATCAGCCAATGTACCTGCGTTAATTTTAGTTTCATTTGTGTTAGCTTAGTGTCAATGTGGTATTTCCATGTAAGCCGTCGATCAAGGTGTATACCAAGGTATTTTACATGTGAATGTTGAGGAACAATTTGATTATTAATTCTAATGGGGGAACAAGTATTTTTTCGGTTCATTTACCTTTATTCTCCATAAGTTTAACCATAGTTTCATCTGAGTAATGTGTTCCTGGAGTTTGCGGGATGCATCATCAGGGTTTTTGTGCATACTAAGGCAGGCTGTATCGTCCGCAAATGTGAAAGTATGGATACTACTGTTCACAGGCATATCACAAGTATAAATCAAATACAAAACTGGCCCCAGTATACTCCCCTGTGGTACACCGGATGAGATAGTTTCAGGCATACTCGTAAAGTCTCCTTCCACAACAGTGAACTTACGGGAATTAATGTAACTTTCCAAAAGATTTAAAATGTTTATTGGCAGGTAAATCTTCAATTTTAAAATTAGGCCTTCATGCCACACTTTATCGAATGCCTGAGAAACGTCAATAAACATCGCAGAACAATACTTTTTTTCTTCAAAAGTTCTTCTTATAAATTGAACCAATCTATGAGTTTGTTCAATGGTGCTATGCTAACTTCTAAAACCAAATTGATGGTCTGGTATACACCCAGTATTAATTAGAATTGGGGACAATTTTGTCTTAAGCAGTTTTCGAAAAGCTTTGTGATTGTTGATAGTAAACTTATTGTCCTATATGACTCAGCCTTGGTAAGATCTTTTCCCGGCTTTGGAATCATTTTAACCTTGCCAAGCTTCCAGCTGTGTGGATAGTACTCCAGTCGTAAAATGGCATTAAAAATGAATAACAGGATTCTAATTGCAATACGGGGCAACTTCATCAGCATCTGGTTACTAATTCCAATACCCGGGGATTTCTTCGGGTTAAGTTTGGCAATTAATTTTTGTAAATCACGCGTCTTACCCCGTTATGCAAAAACGTTTGCTAAAGTTAAAGCACGTGCTAAAACCGGTTTTGCCATACAAAATTCGTTTGTTAAACCAACTCTAAGTTTAACAATCGTTTTTGTATAAGGCGGCTTAACTTTATTGTTTAATGGGGGGTAGAGCGACTACACTCGGCAAATAAGCAACACCAGTACATATGTTTGGCGTAAAAACGGATTTTAAGTGTTCAGCAAATATGTTACTTTTTTCAATATCGCTTCTTGTCCTACCTCCGGTAGATGTGCGTAGAGGTGGCTTAAACTCAACGGGTGTTTTAAGCTTTTTAGCAACGCACCACAAAGAGTAATTAGATACTGGTGTGACATCAAGACCTTCCAGATACTTTTTAAAAGATTTTTTCAGATGCAAGCAACTCTTGGAGTCGTTTAGTACACTCTTTAAATCTGATTTTGTGTTGAGGTGATCTGTGCTGTTGCCATTCCCTTCTAGCTCTTCTTTTTCACATACGAGACGTTCAATGTCCGTAGAATAAATTCTATTAAACCCTTGAGTACTCCTCAAGGGCACTTTGTTTGTGTTTTTTTGTTTGCGGTTTTTAGTTTCAGTAAATATTTTTTACTGTTCCAGTAAATTATTTGTTCCAATTTTATTTTACGTAAAAAAAACTAGAATGAAAATTTTCTATGTAAAGTAAAATTTGTACAAAATGTTTTAGATTTATTTTTTTTTATGTTTAAATTTGTTATTTTTCATTTAAATTTATTTTTAACCCCCGACTAAGAAAAATGGGTGATATGAGTTTGTAGTGTGTGTCTGTGTATCTGTGGGTCTGTCTGTGTCCACGTACAGGCCAAACGGCTGGACCGATTTTCATTTAGTTTTTTCTGTTTGAAAGATGACTTGGCCGAGAGGGTTCTTAGCTGTAAATCGGTCCAGCCGTTTAGAAGATATAACATCTTTTCTGAAAAAAGTCGGGGGTTTTTAAAATTTTTTATTTTTGTTATTTATTATATATTGTAAAATAATTTGTCTGATTTTTTTAATTTTTTCTACAAATTATTTTATAGATATAAAAACATTTTATTTAGTAAATAAAAAAATACATATGTTATTTTTTTGTAAAGATTTTTGTTTTCGGTTTTCAAACTTATGTTTGTATATTGTGATTCTTAATATAATATTAAGAGTCTTACTATAAACATACAGAGTTCGTTAGCTAAATTCAAAAATTTTTTGGGTTGAAGTGTACTGACGAGTTGCGAAAGCAGGAACGAAATGCTTAACCATAAAAACAATCCAATTTTTGAAAGTAAAAAAATTATTTGAACCTTTTATTTGATTCAGTTATTGTTTTCTGAAATACGTAAAGTAATTTTTGCAACATTTTTTTGCAGTGTCAAATAAAACTTTTACTAATTTATTTAGATAATAATAATAATAATAGTAATTTATTTTCTGATAATGCAAAAATTTGAAGTGAATGTGCTTGTAAATTATAAAAAAAAATTGCTGAATAATACAAAAAAATCTGCAAATATATTTTTTTGTTCCAATTAATAAATTTGACTGAAAATATTTTGAGTTTCCGTTAACTTTTTTCTCTAATGCCATATATAAATTAACTAAAAATAAAAAAAAAAATTTTCCAGTTAAATTTTACAAAATTGTTATCGAATCTACAAATTTCTTTGTAGGACCGCATTCATACAAAATATTTACTGATTCAATGAATTTGGTTACTGAAAAAGAAATTTAGTTTTTTCTGTGTACATACATACATAAGTACGTACATATATACAGGCAAAGCTAAAAATGTAAATAAAAACGAAGCAAAATTACAACAACGTCATCTTAAAATTGGTTTAAGCATGGGTGCAGTCAATTTTAAAATTTGCTGATTTACTCAAGGTTTAAAAAACGTTTTTTAAGCTAAAATTCTGTTATGAATACAATTTTAGCGAACTTTACTTAAAAAACATTTGCAATGCTGTTTAAAATTCTTATGAATACGGCTGTATGAATATAACAAATTCATTACAAATATGAAATATTGGTATGAGGAAATTGATAGAAAAAAATTCTGCAAGAATAATTTTTTTTACACAAGTTTTTATTTTTTAAACATTGAAGCTCTACGCAAATAAACTTTGCATACCATGTGTATTTTTTAACAAACTTCCAATTAACCAGTGATAAAAAATAGAGAAAAAGATCGAGTTCATAAAATGCAAGCTTTTTGATTGCAAAAACGATTTTATGTGAGATATCACATATGCATACATTTTTATATGGTACCATATATTACATCTTATTTCTATATATGGATCCATATATGAAGAGTCTCATAATTAAATTTCCATATATGAGCTCATGTATTGTAATAGATTTCATATATTACTCCATATATCAATTCATATATAATACTCTTCCCAAAGTATAACCCTATACATTTGCATACATGAATTCGTATACATATACATACTAGGGATGCCAATCGGGATCGATTTTTAGAAATCCCGGGATTCGGGATTTTGTAATCCTCATCCCAAAAATCAAGGGATTCGCGGGATCTCGGGATTTTCGGGATTTCGGGATCTAAAAATTTTTCGCAAAATAAATTATTTTTTTAAATAAATATTACTCTAATAACAAATTAAAGCATTTTAAAAGGTTTTATGTTCATAATTTATCATTGCACAATTGTCTTTAAAGTGAACAATTTTCTAATACGAGTATGAAATTAAAATAAAACGAATTTTTCTCATCAATTTTTAAGTTGATTAATCACATTTGATGTTATAGAGTTTATAGTGAAAACAATAAATAAATATGAAAACTTGTTTTTGTTTTCAATATAAATGTTTTTCTAGTTAATTTTAATTATTATTCGAACTCCATTTGTTTCTATATTTGTGATTTGAACGGGCTAAGGTTCGTATTGCTTTTTAATCCAAATTATGTTTTTCTATTATCTAAACCAAAACGAATATACATATCGGTGGACTTTTAGCACTACCGCTTAAGTTGACTTACGAAAATTTTTAGATTCACTTTCATACAAATAAGTTGTAAAAACAATATTGTTTTGTTAAAAATATATCTACTAACGTTTTTTTAATTGCGATTGATCAGCAACAAGTATGGTCAGGTTGTTACATATGTATACCAAGCATTATCTAATTTTTTTTAATGATTTCTTTACGACTATGACAACGATAATAAGGCTGAACATGTTCACGAATAAGTTTTTTTCTACAAGTTCAGCAGATACATATGTATGTATTCATACGTTCGCTAAGAGGAGTATGGTTTATTAGTGTCCTAGCCTTCTACTCTGCAACTCGAATACAACTATAATTGAGTCGAACTCATTCAGTCGGTCGTTTTTGACTAAAACTATATATCAAATCCATGTAATTTAAATAGGTTTGATCTTAGGTTTGTATCAAAAACGACCTAAACGGTCTAAATAAAAAACAAAATAATTTTGAACTGCAATGTAAAAAACATACATACACACTCGATCAGTTTTTTAGACAATATCCTCCGCATTATTCTGTAATTATTTCTCGCTTTTACGTCAACCCGACAACAAAAAGTTTTCACTTGCCTTGTATTATATTCTACTTCAATTCAGGGAAGGAAAATGACTCTTTGGATTTTGTACCAACTGTGAAAATAAAATGTACTTTTTAGACCATGACGGTACCAATTTTTAATATTTATTAATACCAATTGAGAGGGCTATATTCGCCTGTGCCGAATCTTCTATACCCTTTACCAAAGTGCGTTTATGTAGTATATAGATACATACATAAGCACATACATAAAGTAATTTGACCTAGTTACTTTTATGTGCAAGAAAAATAATTTTCAATCCCTAGAATCATCAAATTAGATTTTTCTCATTCATTTTATCAATATAGTAGTTCTTAAAAAAATATGGAAAGTGTGTTAAGTGATAAAAAAAGGGAATTCCAAAAAAAATGTTTTATTTAGTTACTTTAATATCTAGAAAAAAAAGTTCAAAGTTTCCAACTCTGGAGATGTGATTTTTATTTTTATAATTTTTCAAACCAAACTTTTTATTCCAAAACGTAAAATATATATAATTTATAAAGGAAAAGATAAAAATTAATTAGACTTAGTTACTTTAATATATCACAAAAAGTGTAAGTTTCCCAACCCTGAAAGCATCCTTTTTGATTTTTCTGATTTCTTACACCAATCTCTTTTTTTAAGAACATAAGATATTTTTAATTTGTAAATAAAAGGAAAAATTTGTTCTAGTAAGTTACTTTTGTATAAGAAAAAAAGTTAAGGCTTTCCAACCCTGGAAACGTCTTTTTAATTTTTTTAAACTTTTTTTTTATTTGAAATATTAATTTTATTCGTACTCAAGCAAAAAATAAGTTTATTTAATAAAATAAACAAAAATTAATTTTCGGTAGTTAATTTTTTATATCACAAAGAGTGTAGGTTTCACAACCCTGGGATCCTCCTTTTTGATTTTTTTTTGATTTCTAATACCAATCTTTTTTTTAAGAATATAATATATTTTAATTTATAGTAAAAAAGGAAAAATTTGTTTAAGTATGTTATTTTGTATAAAAAATAAGGTTTTCCAACCTTGGAAACATCTTTTTAATTTTTTCAACTTTTTTTATTTTGAAATACCAAATTCATTCGTACTGAAGTGTAAAATAAATTTATTTTATAAAAAAAATAAATATTAGTTTTCGGTAGCTAATTTTTTATATCACTAAAAATGTGGAATCTCTTTCTTTTAAGAATATAAGATATCTTTAATTTATAGAGAAAACGAAAAATTTGCTTTAGTAACTTACTTCTCTATTAAAAAAGGTAAATGTTTCCAACCCTGGAATCGTGTTTTAAACTTTTTTAAATTGAAATACCATATTTATTCGTACTATAGTATAAAATAAGTTTATTTATTTAAAAAAAATTAAAATTACTTTTCGGTAGTTAATATTTTATATCACAAAAAGAGTAAGTTTCTCAACCCTGGAAATATCCTTTTTAATTTTTCTGATTTCTTACACCAATCTCTTTCTTTTAAGTATATAAGATATCTCTAATTTATACAAAAAAAGGAAAAATTTGCTTTATTAAGTTACTTTTGTATAAAAAAAGTTAAAGTTTTCCAACCCTGGAAACATCTTTTTAATTTTTTTAAAGTTTAATTTTTAAGTTGAAATACCAATTTTATTCATACTGAAGTATAAAATAATCTTATTTAATAATTTACTTTTGTATAAAAAAAGTTAAAGTTTTCCAAGCCTGGAAAAATCTTTTTAATTTTTTTAAGTTTAATTTTTAATTTGAAATACCAAGTTTATTCATACTGAAGTATAAAATAATCTTATTTAATAAAAATAAATAAAAATTAGTTTTCGGTAGTTAATTTTTTATATCACAAAAAGTTCCAGTTTCCCAACCCTGGAATCATCCTTTTTGATTTTTCTGATTTCTTACACCAATCTTTTTCTTTTAAGAATGTAAGATATGTTTAATTTATAAAGAAAAGGAAAAATTTGTTTTAATAAATTACTTTTATATAAGAAAAAAAAATAAAGTTTTCCAGCCCTGGAAACGTCTTTTTAAATTTTATTTTTTTTTTTTTTTTGAAATACCAATTTTATTCGTGGTGAAGTATAAAATAAGTTTATTTAATAAAAATATAAATATAAAATATAAAATATATCACAAAAATCGTAGGTTTACCAACCCTGGAATCATCTTTTTTGATTTTCTTATTTCTTACATCAATCTCTGCACTTAAAGAACATAATATATGTATAATTTGTGGAAAAAAGGAAAAATTTGTTTTAGTAAGTTACTTTTGTATAAGAAAAAAAAATCAATGTTTTCCAACCCTGAAAACGTCCTTTTAGTTTTTTTGATTTTTTTTTTTAATTTTTTCTAAAGTTAAATACCAATTTTATTCATTTTGAAGTATAAAATAAGTTTATTTAATAAAAAAATAATAAAAACTACTTTTCAGTAGTTATTTTGTATGGCAAAATGAAGTTTAAGTTTCCCAGCTCTGAAACCGTGTGCTCGATTTTGCTGATTTTCAATACCAATCTTATTTCGACCGTTTCCGATCCACCAGTCCAAAAACGAAGTCTCTAGCTTTTCTGGGAGCTTCGGAAACCCGATTTCACTTACAGACAGACGGACAGACGGACATCGCTTATTCGTCTTCCCTATGCATAAGGATCCAGAATATATACACTTTATGGCTCGTTTATTAATATTCTGGAAATTACAAACGGAATGACAAACCTATATATACCCTTTTACCATTTTTTGGTAAAGGGTATAAACAGAAACGTAAAAAAATTAGTATGAAAATACAGGAGATTAAAATAAAAAACAGAAACTTAACACATAAAAACATTAATTAATACATGCATAAAGGTACATTCGTAGATTCGACTATTATATTAGAGATTAAAATAAAACGCACACAAGAAAATTAAAAAGAACATAGGCAATATTAATGTTACTATATAGTGAAACATTGACATTTTTAAATTGTACCAAGTAACTCGCGGTAGTACCACGGTACCAACAAGGTCAAAATGTACCAAAAAAGTACAATTGTACCATGATTTCCATCCATGCTTCAATTGTAAGGAGGTGTCAATAGTACTCAATTGTTACCGACAAGTAGATAAGTTGAGGAGTCGACATACAGATAATTATACACTGCAATTATGAATAAATTTCCGCAAGAAATTTCCCCTTTTCCAATTAAATCTTTTTTGTTTTTGCCCGGGAAAAATTTCTCGTGGAATTTGAATTATAATTGCCCTCATAATATAGAATAA
Source organism: Tachina grossa (assembly GCA_949987645.1). Taxonomy (NCBI): domain Eukaryota; kingdom Metazoa; phylum Arthropoda; class Insecta; order Diptera; family Tachinidae; genus Tachina; species Tachina grossa. Next base: position 110,721,053 of record OX465274.1, on the reverse strand, counting down.
GACGGAATAAATTTGTCAAACTTATGAATTTTTCAAATGTTATTTCCCTTCTAAAGGTAATATGTTCCTTTTGTTTTCAAAATAATTCTAAAATGTACATATATTGTAGCACCTTTGATGAAAATAACCGTAAGAAAGTAGTTTATTTATTTTGCTCTTGTTATTAATTTATAAGAAATATGTCACGAATGGTCATTAAATTGTTAAAACTGTACGTATAAAATTGTATGGGACTTTTAAATATTATAAAAAATACCTTAAAATCAACGAAAATTTAAATTTATAAAGTTTTTATAAAAAAATTGCTAAGAAATCCCGAAAATGAAATCTCGGGATTGAATATCACAAATCCCGGGATTAGGGATTTACTAAATCCCGAAAGTCCTGAGATTTCCGGGTTCGGGATTTCCCGTTTGGCATCCCTAATATATACATACATATTCATATATTAAAAAGATATGTGTCATACATATATTTTTTATCTGCGTATTTAAAGTTTTCGGAAAGTTTTCCATTATAAAATGTTGTAATCCATTATCACAAACAAATATTGCTGCTCTTCAAGATATTTTAAAAATGTTTGTGAATTCTACTAACATGCCGCTTGATCTTTATTAAACATAATGCACAAAATTACTGTTTATTATTGGAAACATTTGGGGTATTCACACCAGTGTCTTAAGTATCATAATTTCGTAAAATTTTAACATAGTTTAAAAAAATTTTTGTTGTGATTCAAACCAAAAAGTTGTAAAATAATAAGACTTTCTCAGCTATGTTTATTGTTTTTCATAACAAGATGTAGAAGTTCGTGAAATTTTACCAAAGGAATTGACTGAGATAGCAAGCAATGTACAAAGGTGCTAAAACCCAAAATGCAAATAAGTGCAACATTTATAATTGTAAATTATGCGGGGTTGCTGACTTAAATCAGTTTTGGCCAAAAGCTTATAGGTATAAGTATCCGGCAGGTACGTTCCATTTTAAAGAACTTGCTTTGGCTTTACTATATACGCTGGTAAGATATGTAAGATATTTTGAAGAAAAAGTTTAGTTCCCATACCATGTATTCCAAAGAAAAAAATTTGTAGAATGTCTTATGAAGTATATAAGATTAGAACTACATACATATGTACATATGTATGTGTGTAAGTCCCATATTTGTTTAATACGAATTGCAAAAGCTTCTTTAAGTAGCTAACATTGTATTTTTTTATTTTCACTAATCATTATTACTTTGTTTTAGATAAAAATTAAACAAACTACATATATTCATGGGGACTATTTAAAATTGTTGGTGAATTTTAGCGTTTGGGAACAAATTTATTTTTTTAGGATATATGTATGTATTTTATAAAATGTATCTTTAATATACATAAAGGGTGTTTTTTATTGAGGTATAGAACTTTAAGTTGGCATCACTTTTTTAACTGGCGGCCATTTTGTCAGCTGTCAAGTGATTAATATTTAGTTTGGTTTGCCATTTCATCATGAAGGTTGACAAAAGAACAACGCTTGCAAATCGTGCGAATTTATTTCGAAAATAATGGTTCAGTTCGCGAAGTTTACCGCAAGCTCCGTCCATTTTATGGTCGACATAATCGTCCATCAGAGCAATTAATTCGGTTAACCATGGATCGTTTTCGCACTACGTTTACTCTATGTGATAATAGGCATCCGCAGAGACGTCGAACAGTGCGCACCGAAGAAACAATTGCCGCTGTAGAGCAAAGTGTTGAAGAGGACCCGAATGAATCGATTCGCCACCGTGCACAGCAATTGGAGCCGACTAACCGACTATTTTGTTCCCGAATTGGATGGCATGAATGTGGATGAGTTGTGGTTCCAACAAGACGGCGCTACATGCCACACAGCGCACGTCACAATCGATTTATTGAAGGAAACATTCGATGAGCGCATAATTTCGCGGAATGGACCTGTCCTTTGGCCACCAAGATCGTGTGATTTGACACCATTGGATTATTTTCTTTGGGGATATGTGAATTCGCTCGTCTACGCTAACAAACCAGAAACGTTAGGGGACTTGGAAGCCAACATTCGTGGCGTTATTGCCAACATACGGCCCCCATATGCTCGAAAAAGTGGTAAAAATTGGACCTGTAGAATTGGCTTTATTCGAGCCAGCCGCGGCGGACACATGCCCGAAATCATATTTAAACATTAATGGCATAAAATTATCCTTCGAATAAAGCCAAATTGATGGACATTAAAACGATTTTCTTGTGTTTTATTTCAATTAGAAGTTCTATACCTCTCAAAAAACACCCTATATAAGAAAAAATATATTCAATAATTTATAATAGGAATTTATAATAATAATTTAGATAATATATTTTTTATTGTCAAAATCGATTTTGAAAAGGTGAAAATAAATCTGACAACCATGGTTGCAAGTCAATGGTGTTACGGAGTAGGTATGTTGGAGTAAGCGTTACAATTTGTCAAGTTTTCATATTTTTTTTTTGAAGTTTTTTGAGGCGACAAAACGTTTTTGAAAATATATACATTTTTGTAAAGGTTTTTATAAATAAATAATTTAGCTTTTGCAGTATATTGGATAAAAATATTGAGTGATTTTTGTATGCAATGAAAAGATCTTATATTTTCTCACTCCCTTATTACTTCAACAGTGTCTTATTGAGTTTACTCCTTCTTATGTACACTCAAAATATTCCATGCTTAAAAATACAATACAATTCGTAATTTAATTTTTGTGCAGGAAAAACAGATTTCTTAATTTTACGAATTTCGTTAAGTTACAAAAAATTTTTCGTACAATTATTTTCGTTTAATTTATTGAAATTAGGAGAAAATAAAAATTTTATAAAATTGGAAATTTCGTGAAATAAACAAATTTTGTTTTGTTATCATTTTGTTTACAGTACAAAACTTTTCTTAAATCTACACAAGTTTCATGAATTTTACGAAAAAAAAAATTTAAAAACTTTTGTTTGTTTTATTTGTAATATTTCTGCCATTTACAGGGAGTAAAGGGAATAGGGAATGTGAATGGTAAGGTACCCGGGTACCTTTGGCGTTTTCAGCTTAATTTTTTTCTTCTTCTTGAGAACTCCTAATTATTAATAAATTTTAAATTATAATATTTTTAGCTTAAAAATGTTTTAGAAAAGGCGTGGTGGTCCAATTTTTATCTTACATCCTTAACGGTTTGGCAACGTACCTGGGCATCTACATATGTACATAAGATATGAAAAAAACGATTATTCGATGTATATTTTAAGCAAAATGTTACTGAAATAAAAATAAAGGAAGTCGTTATTAAGACTTCAGATTAAAAATTTCATTTGTTGAAAGAAAAAAAGCAAAAATATATTTTTTCATATATCGTGCCATAACCGCAAAAATAGCTTAAGCGACATAATTTTTAAACTTAATTTTTTGACCAAAATCGATCATTTGCGTTCGTAAATAGTCGGTTATGGCTCAATACAATCGCACATACATAAATAAAACAAGTAAGAGTGCTATATTCGGCTGTGCCGAATCTTATATACCCTTTACCAAAGTGCGTTTATGTAGTATAGAGATACATACTCAAGCACATACTTACTTTTATGTACAAAGAAAAAAATAATAATTTTCAAACCCTAGAATCATAATTTTAGATTTTTCTGATTACTTATACCAATCTAGTAGTTCTTAAAAAAATATAGAAAAAGTGTTAAGTGAAAAAAAGCAAATTTAAAAAAAAAATGTTTTAATTAGTTACTTTAATGTCTAGAAAAAAATCATAGTTTCCAGCTCTGGAGCTGTGGCTTTTATTTTTATAATTTTCTATACCAAAATTTTCTTTCCAAAACGTAAAATATATATAATTTATAAAGGAAAAGATAAAAATTAATTAGACTTAGTTACTTTTATATATCAAAAAAGTGTAAGTGTCCCAACCCTGAACTCTTTTTTTTTTTTGATTTTTCTGTTTACTTACACCAATCTCTTTCTTTTAAAATTTAAGAAATGTTTAATTTATGGAAAAAAGGAAAAATTTGTTTTAGTAACTTACTTTTGTAGAAAAAGTTAAAGTTTTCCAACCCTGGAATCGTCTTTTTAAGTTTTTTAATTGTTTTTTTTTATTTGAAATACCAATTTTATTCGTTATCAAGCATAAAATAATTTTATTTAATAAAAATAGATAAAAAAATTAGTTTTCGGTAGTTAATTTTTTATATCACAAAGAATCCTCCTTTTTGGGTTTTTTTGATTTCTTACACGATCTTTTTTTTAAGAATATAAGATATGTTTAATTTATAGTAAAAAAGAAAAAATTTGTTTTAGTAAGTTACTTTTGTATAAAAAATAAGATTTTCCAACCCTGGAAACGTGGTTTTAATATTTAAAATTTTTTTTATTTTGAAATACTGAAGTATAAAATAAGTTTATTTTATAAAAAAAAGTAGTTTTTTATATCACAAAAAGTGTGGATTTTCCAACCCTGAAATCAAACTTTTTAATTTTTCTGATATCTTATACTAATCTATTTCTTTTAAGAATATAAGATATCTTTAATTTATAGAGAAAAAGGAAAATTTTGCTTTAGTAAGTTACTTTTGTATAAAAAAAGTTAAAGTTTTCCAACCCTGGAAACATCTGTTTAATTCTAGAAGGTTAATCTTTAATTTGAAATACCAATTTTATTCGTACTAAGGTATAAAATAAGTTTATTTAATAAAAAAAATAAAAATTAATTTTCGGTAGTTAATTTTTTATATCACAAAAAGTTTCAGTTTCCCAACCCTGGAATCATCCTTTTTGATTTTTCTGATTTCTAACATCAATTTCTTTCTTTTAAAAATATTAGATATGTTTAAATCATAGAAAAAAAATGAAAAATTTGTTTTAGTAAGTTACTTTTGGATAAGAAAAAAAGTTAAAGTTTTCCAACCCTGGAAACATATTTTTTTTTTGTAATGCATGTATTTATTTATTGTATCTTCATATATGAACTAACAATAAGTATTCAAATCTTAAATCTATAAAAAAATATTAGGCCCGACCAGTGTCGGACATAAACTTAGTGGTAGTTATAAATAATACATTAGTAGTGATAATCAAAAAAAAGGGGGGGGGGAGTATTTTCAAGTAGTCCCATCTGGAGTGTTAGGTATAAGAGCCCGTGTGTCCCTCTTTTTTAAGCGGATGTGTCCAGTAAAGTTCAAAATATTACGAGCAAGCGGATTAGGATGTGATTCGAGTTTTGTTAAATATTTGCCTGCGTATTTTGCAATTACTTCAGTCACTAGTGGCATATTTAAGTCATGATGTATAATAGAATTTTGGATGTACCATGGAGCCGATGTTATTAACCGTAAAATTTTGTTTTGCCTTCGTTGGATTCTCTCGACATTGGAAGCTGAAGCAGTGCCCCATAACTGAATTCCGTAGCGCCATATTGGCTTCAAAAGCGACTTGTATAATAAAAGTTTGCAGTCTAGGCTGAGTGTTCAGTTTCTGCCAATCAACCAATATATTTGAGTTAACTTAAGTTTCATCTGAGTTAACTTAGAGTCAATATGATGATGTTTCCATGTAAGTCTTCAATCAAGATGTATACCAAGGTATTTCACTTGGGAATGTTGAGGAATATTTTGATTGTTGATTCGAATGGGGGAGCAAGTATCTCTTCTTAGGGTGAACGTTATATGGACACACTTTTGTTCATTGACTTTAATTCTCCATAAGTTCAACCATATTTCCAGCTGAGTGATATGTTCCTGGAGATTGCGGGATGCCTCATAAGGGTTTTCGTGCACACTCATACAGGCTGTATCATCGGCAAAAGTAGAAATATGGATTATTATATTATTATTAAATACAAGACAGGACCCAGAATACTACCCTGTGGCACACCAGAAGATATGGATTCGGGCACACTCGTGAACTCTGTTTCCACAACAGTGAACTTGCTATCAATAATATAACTTTCCAAAAGCTTTTGAATAATTATTGGCAGATATGTCTTCAATTTTAAAACTAGGCCTTCGTGCATTACTTTATCAAACGCCTGAGAAACATCAATAAAGAGAGCAGAACAATACTTCTTTTCTTCAAATGTTCTTCTTACAACTTGGACCAGTCTATGCGTTTGTTCAATCGTGCTGTGCTGACTTCTAAAGCCAAATTGATGGTCCAGGATGCACCCATTATCAGTTAAATTTCTGGACAATTTAGTCATGAGCAGCTTTTCGAAAAGCTTTGAGATTGTAGATAGTAAGCTTATAGGCCTATATGACTCAGTCTTGGTAAGATCTTTGCCCGCCTTTGGAATCATTTTGATCTTGGCCAGTTTCCAGTTATGTGGAAAATACTGCATTCTTAAAATAGCATTAAAAGTAAATAGCAGGATTCTTATTGCAATATGAGGCAAGTTCATGAGCATTTTGTTACTAATGCCATCAATACCTGGAGCTTTCTTCGGGTTGAGTTCAGCAATTACTTTTTGTACTTCACGCATCTTAAACCTTAAGGGACGAGGGGGTAGAGAAACTACACTCGGTAAATCAGAAGCACCCGTACATGAATTGGGAGTGAATACAGATTTTAAATGCTCAGAAAATAAGTTACCTTTCTCACTATCACTTCTTGCCCAGCCTCCGGTCGCAGTACGCAATGGTGATTTAAGATCAACGGGTCGTTTAAGATTTCTAGTAGCGCGCCATAAAGAGTAATTAGATGCGGACGTTACATCAAGACCTTCTAAATACTTTTCCAGTAGTGCAGTTTTTTCCGACGATAGCAGCTGTTTGAGTCGTTTAGTACATTCTTTAAGTCTGATTTTATTTAGGGGTGATCTGTGTTGTTGCCATTCTCTTCTAGCTCTCCTTTTTTCACATACAAGACGTTAAATTTCCGTAGAATAAATTCTGTTAAAGCCGGTCTGCGGAAAGGAGGTAGTGGCGTGTTCAACAGCCAGTTTAATATTTTCGTTAAGATTGGCAATGTTAAATTCAATATCATCGCATGATCTAAGCTGAATATTTTCTACGCAGTGACTACTAAGATATTTTTTGAATGCCAGCTAGTTGATTCCATTAATCATCTTCACATATGAGTTAGTTAAATCACTCCTTAGTGGGTTGAAAATTGTAACTATTGTTGGAGAGTGATCGGAGGACAGATCTATAGAGGCCTCTACATGAATTAAGTCCCTATGAATATTTTTCGTGACGGCAAAATCTATAACATCTGGAATTTTTCTTACGTCAGTAGGCCAGTAAGTAGGCTCCCCACTCGAAATGACATCTAAGCCCATTTTTGAAATTGTATTGAACTAGGCTCGACCTCTAGGTGTAACAAGACGCGATCCCCAGTACGTATTTTTTGCATTGTAGTCACCAGCTGCCACGAAACAAGATCCAAGCGATTTGTAGAACTTCTCATACTGATCTTCGGTAACTGAAAATCTGGGAGGTGAGTAAATTGATGATATCACGAAAATCGCACAAAAATTTTCTACGAAAATATTCGTTGCTTGCAAATATTCTTCACTAACGTTGTCAAGGACATAGTGCTTGAGTCTTGACTTAATCAGAATTGCTGATCCACCACATGCTCTCTCTCGGGTCCTTTGTATCATATAAAGTGTAACCATTTCTTTTAAATAAGCTTCTTGAGGTCAAATGAGTCTCAGAAACCAACATTATATCAATATTTTTTTCCATGAGGAAGTGCTCAAGTTCATTTTTATGTTGGCGAATGCCGTTTGCGTTCCAGAAACATATTTTTAACGTGTTCATTGTTTAGTAACTAATGCTTGAAGCAGTGTATTCTGCATTCGCAGCATTTGTTGCATCATACTTGTCATATTTGTAGTAAAGTTGTTTATAGTTAGCACCAGATTCTCAATAGTAGCTTCAAGGCGACTAAAGTTAAAGCTTGAGTTTGAATTCGTTGAATTATTTGGCGGTAAAACATTTTGCGTAGGAATTGAACTAGTCTTAGCAGTTTGAGCATAGATACACGTGAAGTAACTGGTTTGCTGATTTGAACAAAAGTGTCAGAGTTCACGTTTACTTGTAGAGCTGGAGTTAACTTGGGTTTTTGACCCATAGCCTGATTAACGAAAGAATATACAGGGCACCCTCTGTAGTTAGCTGTGTGATTACCTCCACAATTACTACATTTTATTCTGCTTGATCTTTTGGCTTAGTGCAGCTAGCAGTACCATGCAATTCACCGCAGATAACACACACTGTAGGTAACTTGCAGTAAGTTTTCGTATGGCCATATTCTTGGCAATTATGGCACTGTACGGGACCTGAACGCTTACGTGGCTCTTCAACTGTGATTTTTCGATGTAAGAGATACTTTACGTTATAAACTGGATGGGCTTCATTTTTTTTCAATTGTATGTCATTCGGCTCCAGTTCAACCCGAAATAGGGGTTGGGGGACCTTTTCTCTATTAAATATGTTGGTAACATTTTTTACCTTGAATCCTTGGTCGACAAGTGCACATTTTACTTCTTCGGGTTCAACATATGAATCTATGCCCTTTAATACTATCTGTAGGCCTTTAGCACTCTTAAGTTGGTATGTGTAAAAATTTGTTTTATTTTTTTGGAATTCACTAACAATTTTTCGGAAATCTTTTTCATTATATATTTGGATTTTAGTTTCATCAATATTACCTCGTTTAATTGGAATGATGTGAAAAGTATTTTCACCAACGGTCGACAGTAGTTTTTTTATAAGCGCGTTAGAATTTTTTTCTCTCAGATAAATAGGTGGTGGCTTAAAAGACTTTTGCGATGATGTAGAGGGCTTGTCGTCGGTGTCTTGCAATAATGAAAAACGATTTTGACGATTGGTAGATGATGCGCTGTTATCCCTAGACATCTTTGGAGCAGATGAAATTATTGAAGAATTTGGGCTTCGCCCACGCTTTACCACTGTTATATATCTGTCCATTCCCACTTGTACCTTGGGTTTTGAGCTACTGTTATCTGTAGTGATAACTTGGTTTAGTGATGAAGGCGAGCCCGATGCGGATGATATCGCAGACTTAAATGAAGAAGTACTAGGCAATGGTAATGTTAACGATTCACTAGTTGGCATTGGACAAAGCGAAGTTAATCGCTGACGAAAAATTGGCTTTGCCGTTAAAAAAACATTTTCATCAGATTTATTATTTATATTTTTTTCATGAAGAGTTTCAGAACTCATGGTAAATTAAGCATTTCTGCCGTTAGAACTCACTTCAATATTTTTTTCCTTTGAGGTACTCATACAGGGTATTATTCCTCAAGGGAACTTTGTTTGTGTTTACGGTTTTTTTTGTTTTTGCTATTTCTTGCTATGTAAAAAATATTAGTAAAGCCAATAAGCTTATTTATCAAGGTGAATATGTATTACGAATATTTTTTGTATGATTTTTGATTTTGTTGTTTTTTATATTTGTTTCGTATGTATGTATGTAAAAAAAACATCCGCTTTAATGTCTATTCACTATGAAGGTTCAACGAGAACTCATTAACATTAATTGAAGTTTAATTTTTTATTTGAAATACCAATTTTATTCGTGGTGAAGTATAAAATAAGTTTATTTAATAAAAATAATTAAAAAATTAGTTTACGGTAGTTAATTGTATATATCACAAAAATCGTAGGTTTTTCAACCCTGGAATCATCCTTTTTGTTTTTCTGATTATTTACATCAAACTCTTCCTTTTAAGAACATTAGATATGTTTAAGTTATAGAAAAAAAAGGAAAAATTTGTTTTAGTAAGTTACTTTTGTAAAAGAAAAAAAATTAAAGTTTTCCAATCCTGGAAACATCTTATTAATTTTTTGAAGTTTAATTTTTTATTTGAAATTCCAATTTTATTCATGGTGAAGTATAAAATAAGTTTATTTAATAAAAATAATTAAAAAATTAGTTTACGGTAGCTAATTGTATATATCACAAAAATCGTAGGTTTTCCAACCCTGGAATCATCCTTTTTGTTTTTCTGATTTGTTACATCAATCTTCTTCTTTTAATAGTTTTACATAAGTTTAGTTTATAGAAAAAAAGGAAAAATTTGTTTTAGTAAGTTACTTTTGCATAACAAAAAAAGTTAAGGTTTTCCAACCCTGGAAACGTATTTTTAATTTTTTTAAATTTTTTTTTTAATTTTTTCAGTTAGAAATACCAATTTTATTCATACTGAAGTATAAAATAAGTTTATTTAATAAAAAATTATTAAAAAGTAGTTTTCGGTAGTTATTTTGTATGGCAAAATGAAGTTTAAGTCACCCACCTCTGAAACTGTCTGCTCGATTTTGCTGATTTTCAATACCAATCTTATTTCGACAATTTCTGATCCAGCAGTTCAAGAACGAAGTCTCTAGCTTTTCTGGGAGCTTCGGAAAACCGATTTCACGTACAGACAGACGGACAGACGGACATCGCTTATTCGTATTCCCGATACATAAGGATCCAGAATATACATATATACTTTATAGCTCGCTTATTAATATTCTAGAAATTACAAACAGAATGACAAACCTATATACACCCTTTTACCATTTTTTGGTAAGGGGTATAAAAAGCAAAAATGAACACTACGATACAAGCAAGCTTTACATGTTTTTCTTTTCTTGTTTTTGACCAAAAATGTACGTATTCAATACTAATTATTTCCTTATAGGTATGCGGGTACCTTTAAATACTGTTAAAGGTGTTTTTTGCCATTCACATAAAGGTTACTTTCCTGTCATTGTACGAGTATACATATGTACATTGTACAAAAAAAAAATATTAAAAAACCCAGGCAGAAATTGTGACTTTGCCCAAAAAATATGTACCACCACAACACTGTAAATACAAAATTACGACTCTTCCAAAATTTTTGTACCACACAAAAATCTGACTTAACGTTTACAAATACCGCGTTCTTAGTAATGCTATAGCACTACAACACTGTTTATACAAAAATTCGACGTTAGTTTCCCAACACCCCGTTTACAATAATTTTATACCGCTACAACACCGTAAATACAAAAATTTGACTTTAGTTCCCCAAATACCCCGTTTAGAATAATTCTTTACCGCTGCAGCATCGTAAATACAAAAATTTGACTTAAGTTGGGAAATTTACATTGTGACGAAATTATAAATTTGTCTTAAGAGTATTGTGACAACATTGAAAACAAGTGTCGGAGGACGGTCATTCGACGTTATCATTTTAATGTTATAAGTACATTAAAATGTTGGTAATCGAATGTTGTACTGATGTTAGTTGTACCTGGAGACAATCGTAGCAACGTCGTGCTGATTGTCTTTTTCTGCCTGGGAAATTTAAACTAAAATAAAAAGTTATTGTAATAATTGGTTTATGCTGGAAGACAACTGGTACGAACGATAAATCTCTCCCACGTTATACCAACGAAGAGTACGTGTACAGATCTTTTAATACATAATTGAATAATTGGTTAATGTTTTGCAAAGAGAGAGAAAATTGTTTTTTCGTTGTTCATCGGCGTAAGAAACAGAAATGCAGTTATCGCAAAGCTCGTTACGCACGACAAATTTCGTTCGATGGCGTTGTTATATACATATCGAGCCTTATTTTCGATTTTATCGTAAGCGACATGTTATCGGAAATATACTTTTTTATTGAAATTAAAATTTTATGGTCCTGTCCATAGTTTAGAATTATCAAAATGCCAAAATTGTTGATAACTTTTGAGATACAGGCAGTACAATTTTATCGTAAGCGACAATTTATGTACAAAAACATATTCCAATAATTAAAAAAATCATCTCCTGAAAACTTTAATTTTTGTCGCTTACGATAAAGTCGAAAACAAATCTTGATATGTATATTAATTTTCATATGAACAAATCTGTTTTATTTCTATGACAAAAGTTCGCATCGAAAAATTCGTTGTTCGTCACAGTTGTGTTCCCTGTTTGAATAGTGACCCACGCAGAAAAATAAATTCTAGATAACGTTGGTAAAGCGTTTCCTAAGGTGGTTTGAACGTTGGCAGAATATCACAATTTCTCCTTTTGGAGTGTTGTGCCAACACACAAGTGATAACCTCATGATGGGGTTGGCCAACTATTTTTTACGTCGTTGGCTAAACACTTTGAAAACCACAATTTAAGTGCTTTCGCGACATAAGTTTTTTTATAATTCTAATATATTAACAATACTTCAAACAATTGCTTCAAAAGCTCCCCCCAGGGGAGTCTATTTTTGACTACGGGTGTGGCAACCGCGGGGCCCAAGCTGGGGTGATGTGGCTTTTCCATTGACGTACCTTTGGTACATTACCCATAGAACTTATGTGTTACTACCCAATCTCTGAACAAAGAGCAAAGGATGTGCACATATTTATAAAAGGAAGACAGGTCCTGTTGATGTCAGTTAGGTGCAGCGTCACCTAGAAGTGCCCCTGAGTTCAAAAGACGATAGAGGTGAAGCCCTTGTGGTGGAACTTCGAGGTCTGACCAGAGGCTACTTCTGGTGCCACGGGTGCCGGTTGCCCGACAGTCGAGCTGCTTTGAAGTTTTGAGTGCATGTAGCGGTCGTCAGTTTCCTTTGCTAAAATGCCGAGTTCGTCCTACCCCAATGGGGTATACCCCACGGGGTTAAAGGGATGATTTTGGTATGTGTGGAGTAGGCACTAGTTATTTGGCGACACAGGCATGGGTTCATCTCGGATGAGTGGTTGAGCTGTGCCGGCAATGGTTGAGGAATTCTCTTGGGGACCTCGCTATGGGTGTATACACAACACCTTAGCGTGGCAGCCGGAGAATTATCGTGGTGGCTGTGGTTGCTACCAAAATCGCTGGGAGAATAGTCTTGGCTTCCCAGTGTGAAATCAATGCTAGTGATTGGTCTGACGCGGTCATCCAGACACTATTCTAGGTGCTGTTGCCATTCAACAGAAGCTGCTATGGGCACGGACATAGCAGCAGAGTTTAGATAGCTCAAATTTCCTCAGCAAGGTAATTGAATATAGTACAGGGATAACTATATTCAAAGATTGCAACCTACGTGCCTTATGGAGTGGGCCATAGGTTCATTCTAATAGGGTGCATGGGGGCGTTGGTCTGGCGTCTAACCTACACCCGGTGCTTTGGCACCCGTGAGATAAGGCCATAATGGCAGGTGCTCACGGAAAGCTATCGCACATCTGCTTCAAAAGCTAATGATAAAGAATTCATTCTCTTATATTTCACAAGAAAATGTATTAGGGCTTCGACAAAACCTACTTACTAATGGTATCTAAAAATATAGATTTTGAATTTCAAATGAAAATCATCATAGTTTAATGAATTTAACAAACTGGGAAACGATTCCGTTTCTTTTGTTATATGCTGGTGCAATTACTTTAAAAAATCTATTGGATGTTAAAATATACAAATATTTTTTAATTTTATTTACTTCTTGTCGTATTTGTTCGTCAACCTAGTTAGCCACATTAAAATCAAAATACGTTCAAGAATTGTTAAATCATTTGTTGAACTTATGCCTCGATATTACGGACATAATTCGCAAACTATGAATATACATAATCTAATCCATATGCCAGATGATATAATTAACATTGGAGCTCCTTTATCACAATTTTCAGCTTTTGACTTTAAAAATAGTTTGGGCTATTTAAAGTCAATTGGTAATGTTAAATCAACTACAAATCCAATAGCTCAAATTCAAAGAAATTTGCACATTTTCCAGACTAACAGTTTCTCAAATAATATGCCTTTAGTATTTCCTCTTGTTGAAAATAGAAAATATTCACTGGGAAAAATTTATGTATAGATACAGTTGAATCGAAACCCCTATTTTTTTTTGTCAACAATTATGGCTATAATATTACAACCGTTCCTCTTGATAATATCTTTTTACTAATTAAGTAATGGAAATGCCTGGCTATATCAGAAATAGAGCTAAGCATGTATGTATAATCAAAAACTGGCATGTAGTTAGCATATGTGGCAAAATTGAACATGGTCTTAACGTGTTTTGCCATACAATTTTACATTAAAGATCATGCTATGATGTAATCATGTGTTAGAACTACATTATGCGGCGATTTTTAATGTAAAATTGTATAGAGGAACTCGTCAACACGTAGTTCAATTTTGTCACTTATGCTAATTTCATGTCAGTTTTTGATTATACATAAGGCCGTAAGTGTATTCTTACCAATAAATAAAAACGAAAAGAAAAAATAAAAATTTATTAAAAAGCATTGGCAAATAATTTTTCAGATTGTAACCCGTAACATTGGCAAACCTTTTGGGTTTCTTGTGTAAAAGTGCTTTCCCAGTGCTACAATTTTTGTACGGTTGGCGATTTCTGCCTGGGGAGTTTCAGTGCAAAATGTGTATGTATGTTAGTGTTGCCATATGTACCGCTTTTCGCGTTATTGTCCCGATTTTTAAAACTAGATCACGCGTACCGCGCGGGATTTCCCAACCCCGCTTTTTTAAGATTTAGTTTTTTAATTTAACACTAGCTTTTTCAGTTGATTTAAAGTATAATTTTAGTTAACTTCACGCCGAATAACGAAGAATTCGCCTTGGTACTGTAAGTTTCGCATGCAAATTTATATGAATAACAAAAATTGTTAAAGTTTTTCAAAGAAAGATCACAAATTGAAGAAAAAAATCTGAAAACTGTCAAGAAGAAAATTTAAGAAGATTAACCTAATATAATTTCAATTGGGAATTAAAGAAAAAACAAAAGAAGAGAGCTGTCTCAGGACACCCGGTTAGAGCTATGCTGTTTAGCTATATAAAAAAAATCCAAATGTTAAATAACAATGCAGTAAAATTATATTATGAGGGCAATCATGAATAAAATTACTCCAAATATATTTTTCGGAGAACAATTTCAAACAATAGCAGGCAATAGGAAAAACAAAAAGTTCTAATTGGAAAACGGAAAAATTTCTCGTTTTATTTTATTCATGATTGCCCTACGTTTATATTTAACTTCTATTTTGTTCTTTTCTAGAAGCGTAAGTAAATTAGTAATGGGGACGATAGTCCTGTTTTGGGAATTCAAAACCGGGAAAAAATAAAAATGTTGGCAACCCTGTTATAAATGGGGAGATTTTGGGGATTTTCATGCTGCTATTGTGTGTGTGTGTGCGTGTGTGTGTTTGTGTGTGAGTCTGATTCCTTGGTTATGTCTATGCATGTGTATGGGGGTGTTTGTATGTGTGTATGGGAGTGTGTGTGTGTGTGTGTGTGTTTGTGTATGTGTTTTTGTATTTACTTGTATGTTTGATGTCCGATACTTTTGTTGTAGTGGCAAACAATCATTATACCCAGTAGGAAATGTCGATGGTGAAAATGTACTGAGTCGCTTTTGACTTGTCGCTTGTGCGACGTACATACAAATGTATGTATACTGACAAGTTATTGACAAGTCCACCACAAATACACCATATCTGTTTCCTCTTCTTCTTTTATACTGACGGATAGAAGAAAACTTATTATACCAAAATTGTTACTAGAATTTTAGTGTTGACAAAAAGACACTTGCTCCCATTCTGACTGGAGGGTAGTTACAAGGGATCTGTGTATTTGTGTGCATATAGTGATTGTTATTTGATAGACTTTCTGCAGCTGTTTTGAGCTATCGTTGGTATGCTTATGTAGGGTTATTGTGTATATATGTACGCATTTATGTTTGCGATCTGTGGGGAAATAATCTAATAGCTGCAGAGATTGGGCAACCCTATGGTTGAATGGAAGTGAATGCGGAATGTATTTGGTAATGGATGTATATGTTGTTGTATTAATGTATGCGATCGTTTCTATTTTTGCTTTGAAAAATATCATTGCTTGTGTGAGTTACATCAACACTTTTTCATACATATTTATAAATGAATGTGTATAGGTTTTCTAAGCTATTGACGTTGATATTCTTATTGATATAAAATGTTGTGTTGGCATAGGTTTTATGTGTACAAGTGCAGTTCAGATATTAAATGTTTAGAATCCAATCAGGTTGATAAGTAGAGTTTTTGATAGGGGTAGTGATATTTTTATTTCAATATATTTTACTTTAATGTAACAATTATAGGAAATAGCTTTCGGAGAAATACAGCAAAAACTTATAGAAGCACCTATATTCACGTGTCCCCGATTTTTATCGTACCTTTGTATTGCAAACTGATGCTAGCGATTTTGGTATGGGTGTTGCTAGACTGTGGGAATTTCATCATATCTCGTAATACCAACAGAGAAATTAGATTTGACGACTACTACACGATTCTCATATGAATTGGGGGGGAATGTGTATATATGTATATATATATATATATGTGTGTGTGTGTGTGTGTGTGTGTGTGTGTGTGTGTGTAGTGTGTGTGTGTGTGTGTGTGTGCAGTGTATGTGTATATGAATTTCATCATATGTCATAATACCGTCAGATAAATTAGATTTGATAACTACAACGCGATTCTCATATAAAGTATATAAGAAGAAGAAATAATGTAGATTGTCATCAGTCTGCTCTGATATCTCAACAAGTGACAACCTATTTTCCCAGCCAAACTTTCTAAGGTGTTTGAAATCCAAAAACTATAAAAGTGCTAAAACTAATTATTGTTTGCTAAACAAGTTTATAGTGCATAAAAAATAATTAAATAAATTGTTTATAACTGAAATAAATTGTTTATTAATAAAATAATTAAATAAATTGTTTATAAATATAATAATTAAATTAATTAATAAACGAATAAATAATTAAATAAAATGAATACTACAAGTTGTACCATCTGCAATAAAATCTTTCTGACTCAAACAAAACTAAATCAGCATATTGAAACGCACTCATATGCTAACCAATCGAAGGCTATGGTTGGAACTAGTAAGCTAAATCTTCAAAACAAATATTGTGAGGATTGTGATGAGATGATCCCATCAAATGGTTATATGGCTCATGTCAGAACCACAAAACATAAAAACAGTTGTCAACAAGAACGGATTGGAGATTTTCTCACAAAAAGAGCAAGCAACTTCAATGGGAGGATCGAGACATATATTGTCCTAAACAAAAATGTGGGTGTCTTGCTTCCGGAGGAGTTTCTGAAATCTGCCAAGAGCTCCATAGTACAACAAATCAATGAACGTAGTAGGGTACATACTACATTTAAATTTAATATGGAGCTCACGTGTGATTATATGAAGATGGCGAATGATGAGATTAATGTTTCCCAACTTGTTCATATTTCGAAAATGATGATGGTTACTTTATCTGATGACATAGAGGATATGTATAAGAAACAAACCGAGGAGCTAAGAGCCAAAATGGAAGAATTTCAAGAGAGGGATAGCGGATGGACCTTGATTTCAATAAATTCCCTTGAAGTTAATATAAACAAGGCGTCCATAATAAGAGGGTCGAGCTTTATCCCTCTTCCAAAAAATATTGCAATGAAACGTGCATGCATAAATGTCGAGAACTGTGATGTTTATTGCTTTAAATGGTGTCTTATTGCGGCTTTGAATGTAAACAGTGGTCTGAGTCCTAAACAACGGAAAAACTGTAGAAATTTCAATATTGCAAACATTTCTGATGAGAATATTAATAGAGGGGAAGTTGTATTAAATTTTAAAGACCTAGAGTTTCCACTCCCATTGAAGCAGATACAAAAATTTGAAAGTCAAAATTATGTGAGCATCAATGTATTTGGTCACAATGGAACATCGCTTATAGGACCATACTACATAACAAAAGGAGAAAACCATGTTCATATTAATCTCTTATTGCTCCAGTCCAATGAAAACTTCCACTATGTACTCATCAATGATATATCAAAGTAAGTTTCATTTGTGCATTTAAGCGAAAATGTTTTCATATCTATTTAAACAGTTACTTATTATTGTTATATTAATTTACATACTATTTTATTTTGTATATTTTCTTCAGACTTCTTCGTTCCAACATGACGTCACACAGAAGTAAGATTCTGATATGCAACACCTGCCTATATTATACACATGATGATTATGTGTATAATCATCACAAAAACGTTTGCGGCAAAAAAGTCATTAGAATGCCAGAAGATGGATCTATTATCAAGCTTACGAAGCACTACAAACAGTTAAATGTACCATTTGTAATATACGCAGACTTTGAGTCCATTTTAGAAAAAGTCAATGATCCTGTAAGTAAAAGCACTACAAATGTACAGAAACACCATGCGTGTGCATTCGCGTATTTTATTTATTGTAGTTTTAAGAGAGAAAATAATTTATATAGGAATTATTTTGGTGAAGATTCGGCAAATGTATTTATTAAAAAAATAGTTGAAGATTGTACAGATATTTATCTAAATTATTTAATTAAAGTTAAGAAAATGTTCATAACCCCAATAGAAATAGCTCAATATAATAATGCAAAAAATTGTTATATATGTAAGAAAATATTAAATAACGATAAAGTTAGAGATCATTGTCATCTTACGGGCAATTATCGTGGGGCAGCTCATAGCGAATGTAATTTGAATTATAAAACACCTCAGTTTATACCGGCTATCCTGCATAATCTTCCTGCATATGATATACACCTATTTTTCAAAGAACTTTCTACTATAAAATACTCCACAATAAAAGTGATTCCCCAGAACACAGAGCGTTATATTTCTCTTTCAATTTTCATCAGATTAGATGAAAAATATGGATTCGAAATAAGATTTATAGACTCGTGTAGATTTATGGCTTCGAGCTTAGATACGTTAGCGAAAAATCTTGATAGCAATGATTTCAATACTATTCGATCATGTTTCGTTGATGAAGATCATTTCAACCTGATTAGAAGAAAGGGTGTATTTCCGTACTCTTACATGGATTCCATGACTAAGTTTAAGGAAACTAAGCTCCCTAGTAGAGACGAGTTCTTCAATATTCTAACGAATGAAGAATGTGATGTATTCGAGTATGAACATGCTCAAAAAATATGGAGGGTGTTTAACTGTAAAACCCTCCTTGACTATACTGAGCTCTACTTAAAGACAGATGTTCTACTTCTAGCCGATGTGTTTGAAAATTTTAGGAAAATTTGTAGAGATATATACGATTTGGACCCCTGCCACTATTATACAGCACCAGGCTTATCCTGGGATGCAATGTTGAAAACCACAGAAGTTTCACTGGAACAGTTCACTGATTCTGAAATGTATATGTTTATGCAAAACGGAATTAGAGGTGGACTAGTTCAATGCTCGCAAAGATATTCCAAAGCAAATAACAAATATTTGGAAGATTTTGATCCATCAAAGCCATCAGAATTTCTTGTATATTTAGACGCTAACAATTTGTGTGGTTGGGCGATGTCGGAATATCTTCCTTGCGGTGAATTTGAGTAGGTATGTGATACTGATTTTGATGTTAAAAAAATTTCTGATACTGCAGAGTATGGGTACATTTTGGAAGTGGATATTGATTATCCGGATTCAGTGCATGATCTTCATAATGATTTGCCATTTTGTCCCCAAAATAAGACTGTGGGGGGGATCCAAAATCAAAAAATTAGTTGCAGACTTACACTTAAAAACAAATTACACCATACACTATTGAGTTTTAAAACAAGCCATTTCAAATGGCATCATTTTAAAACAAATCCATAGAATACTCAGATTTAAGCAATCCCCTTGGCTTAAAAAATATATTGACTTAAACACATTTCATAGGACAAATGCTAAAAATAACTTTGAAAAAGATTTCTTCAAACTTTTAAACAATGCTGTTTACGGGAAGACAATGGAAAACATTGAAAAACGTAGGGACATTAGAATTACTTCATCCTGGGAAACAACAAATAGGAATCATTTAGGTCTCAGAGCATTAATTGCGAAACCAAATTTTAAGCAGTTGACAAAATTTTCTGATGATATGTATGTGGTAGAGTTAGAAAAAATGGAACCACTATATGATAAACCCATATATGTTGGTTTTACAGTACTGGAGTTATCCAAGTGGAGAATGTATGACTTCCATTATGGCTTCATGAAGCCTAAATTTGGAGACGACATTTCTCTCAACTATATGGATACTGACTCATTTATTTATTCAATTAAAACTGATGATTTTTACGATGACATCCGTAATGACATTAGTTTGAATTTTGATACGTCAGAATATCCTATAGATAATCAATTTCGTTTGCCGCTACTAAATAAGAAGGTTTTAGGAATGATGAAAGATGAAAACCATGGGGATATAATGACAGAGCTTGTTGGTTTAAGAGCAAAAATGTATTCTCTGTCGACTCTTCGCTCGGAAGCTATTAAAAAATCAAAAGGGGTCAAAAAGTCTGTATTTAAAAAGTTGTCCATTAATGATTACAAAAGTTGCTTATTCGAATCCAAAATTATCTCGGATGAAATGTTTTTGTTTAGATCTAAAACACATCAACTATATACCCAAAAACTACATAAAATAGCACTTAGCTTTTCTGATGATAAAAGAAATATAATGAAAGATAAAATAAAAACGCGCGCTTGGGGACATTACATAGACCGAAATAATGATGTAATGGATGTAGAATAGAATGATTCCTAGTAAATTGCATGTAAGATGTCAATGAAAATTTAATTTTGTACTAATTGTATTTATTTATTAATGTATTTCTTTAATTATTTATTAATTTATTTATTATTCACTTATTTGTTATTAATAAATTTATGTATTTATTATTTATTTGTTTATTAATTTATTAATTAGTTTATTCCTTTATTTCTTTCTTAATTTACTTATCTATTAATTTATTTATTGTCTATATATTTGTTTATGAATTTATCTATTAATTTTAGTATTTTATTCACACAAAAGTATGTAAAAATTTAATGCTTTAAAGCTTTTATCTTTTTACCTATACCTAAGTTATCTTTAATTAAAAATTAAATATTAGATTAATGATCGTTTTTCTTTTTATATCTGTATATTTTTATTTATAAATAGAGTTAAATTTGTATTGGTACTAAGATTTTTAAGAAAAAATGATAAATAAAATATTGAAAAAATAATAATATATATAAATGGTTTTTATTTCAACTTAAATTTACTTAATAGAAATTTTAACTAAAAATGTCCACATTTTTATATTTTGTTTCTTTATGGGCTTTACTTCGCTAGATCAAAAAATTTTTCTTTTTGCTTATTTACAAATTCTTGTTTTTTCTTTTCATATCACTTAAACATGAACAGTCTTGTTATCTTTGAAAGGTTCTACACAAGAGGAATTGCGTTTCACAATATTATGAAATTCCATTATATTTCATTACCTATTTTCTTATCGACACCAACTGCTTTAACACCATCTCATTTACGTTTGCTAACAGCAAATAGTACAATAGGTGTCAGCTATTAGATCAGCTTATCAACTATTAGATCAGCTTATTAGCACCTGGTCTGTTTTTCAGATCAGCTTATCAGGACCTGGTCTGGTTATCAGATCAGCTTATCAGGACCTGGTCTGGTTATCAGATCAGCTTTTCAGGACCTGGTCTGGTTATCAGATCAGCTTTTCAGGACCTGGTCTGGTTTTCAGATCAGCTTATCAGAACCTGGTCTGGTTTTCAGATCAGCTTATCACGACCTGGTCTGGTTTTCAGATCAGCTTTTCAGGACCTGGTCTGGTTTTCAGATCAGCTTATCAGGAGCTGGTCTGATTTTCAGGTCAGCTTATTAGGAGCTGATCTGATTTTCAAGTCAGCTTATTAGGAGCTGGTCTGGTTTTCAGGTCAGATGAAATAACTAAAGTCTATCTTTTATTAGCAGTATTTTTTTTTTCTATAACGAAAATCGTTTAATTCAATATATTTGCTTATAATCAAAAATCCATATTTATCCTTCCAACACTCTACAAATTTTTTTAAAACTTGTCAAAATTCATATTACTGTCAACATGAACCTTGTAAACATGCTTCATATTTTTCTCATCTTGCTTAAACATTATAATTACATTTGCATTGTCTCTTATTAAATGCTTATAGCCATATTCATAAAAATTTTAAACAGCATTTCAAATGTTGTTTGAGCAAAATTCGTTAAAATTGTATTCATAATAGAATATTAGCTTAAAAACGTTTTTTAACTTGCGTAAATCAACAAATCTTATAAATTAAATGCACCCATACTTAAAATAATTTTGAGCTGACGTCGTTCTAGTTATGCTTCTTGTTTATTTATATTTTTAACTTTGTCTGTATGTATCTATGTATGCATGTATTAAGACTTATGCTTATGTTTGGCACAAGTAGAATGAGTCATCATTCTTCTGTCGCCCCATACAAAAATATACACGTACACGTACATATGTATGTATATTATTCTGCTTTCCACATGCAACATCAGCAAATATCATAATTGAAATGTTTTAAGCTTCATTACCAGAAAAAAAATAAATGTATAATAACCCATTCTTTTAATTATGAAATTATGTAATTTCTTTAAGTATTCATATTTGTAGTAGTATATAGATAATTTTAGTATAAATATATGTTTTTAAACCTCAGATAGTAGTTGTGAACTGGGCATTCGGTGGCAATTAAAATTGTTAAATTGTTGCTGAAATTGTTAAATTTGGGTAATTAAAATTTGAAAATTTTAAAATTCTTGAAATTTGATACCTACGAGGGTGGTTCAATAAGTCCTTTAAATATTTTTCGAGGGTGGTTCAATAAGTCACTCTTATTTTTTTAACATAAGGAGTTTTTGTTTACATTAAGTATATGTCTGTCTGTCTGCATGACCGTGGAAATTTGAGTCTGTCAGTGATTTGGGTTGTTTAATAATTTCTGGGTGTCCTTTGTCGGAGTTATGGGTAATGAAACTTTAAAATTTTAATCTACACCGAAATGTCCAGTTCACAACTACTATCTGAGGCTTAAAAACATATATTTATACTAAAATTATCTATATACTACTACAAATATGAATACTTAAAGAAATTACATAATTTCATAATTAAAAGAATGGGTTATTATACATTTATTTTTTTTCTGGTAATGAAGCTTAAAACATTTCAATTATGATATTTGCTGATGTTGCATGTGGAAAGCAGAATAACATACATACATATGTACGTGTACGTGTATATTTTTGTATGGGGCGACAGAAGAATGATGACTCATTCTACTTGTGCCAAACATAAGCATAATTCTTAATACATGCATACATAGATACATACAGACAAAGTTAAAAATATAAATAAACAAGAAGCATAACTAGAACGACGTCAGCTCAAAATTATTTTAAGTATGGGTGCATTTAATTTATAAGATTTGTTGATTTACGCAAGTTAAAAAACGTTTTTAAGCTAATATTCTATTATGAATACAATTTTAACGAATTTTGCTCAAACAACATTTGAAATGCTGTTTAAAATTTTTATGAATATGGCTATAAGCATTTAATAAGAGACAATGCAAATGTAATTATAATGTTTAAGCAAGATGAGAAAAATATGAAGCATGTTTACAAGGTTCATGTTGACAGTAATATGAATTTTGACAAGTTTTAAAAAAATTTGTAGAGTGTTGGAAGGATAAATATGGATTTTTGATTATAAGCAAATATATTGAATTAAACGATTTTCGTTATAGAAAAAAAAATACTGCTAATAAAAGATAGACTTTAGTTATTTCATCTGACCTGAAAACCAGACCAGCTCCTAATAAGCTGACTTGAAAATCAGATCAGCTCCTAATAAGCTGACCTGAAAATCAGACCAGCTCCTGATAAGCTGATCTCAAAACCAGACCAGGTCCTGAAAAGCTGATCTGAAAACCAGACCAGGTCCTGATAAGCTGATCTGAAAACCAGACCAGGTTCTGATAAGCTGATCTGAAAACCAGACCAGGTCCTGAAAAGCTGATCTGATAACCAGACCAGGTCCTGAAAAGCTGATCTGATAACCAGACCAGGTCCTGATAAGCTGATCTGATAACCAGACCAGGTCCTGATAAGCTGATCTGAAAAACAGACCAGGTGCTAATAAGCTGATCTAATAGCTGATAAGCTGATCTAATAGCTGACACCTATTGTACTATTTGCTGTTAGCAAACGTAAATGAGATGGTGTTAAAGCAGTTGGTGTCGATAAGAAAATAGGTAATGAAATATAATGGAATTTCATAATATTGTGAAACGCAATTCCTCTTGTGTAGAACCTTTCAAAGATAACAAGACTGTTCATGTTTAAGTGATATGAAAAGAAAAAACAAGAATTTGTAAATAAGCAAAAAGAAAAATTTTTTGATCTAGCGAAGTAAAGCCCATAAAGAAACAAAATATAAAAATGTGGACATTTGTAGTTAAAATTTCTATTAAGTAAATTTAAGTTGAAATAAAAACCATTTATATATATTATTATTTTTTCAATATTTTATTTATCATTTTTTCTTAAAAATCTTACTACCAATACAAATTTAACTCTATTTATAAATAAAAATATACAGATATAAAAAGAAAAACGATCATTAATCTAATATTTAATTTTTAATTAAAGATAACTTAGGTATAGGTAAAAAGATAAAAGCTTTAAAGCATTAAATTTTTACATACTTTTGTGTGAATAAAATACTAAAATTAATAGATAAATTCATAAACAAATATATAGACAATAAATAAATTAATAGATAAGTAAATTAAGAAAGAAATAAAGGAATAAACTAATTAATAAATTAATAAACAAATAAATAATAAATACATAAATTTATTAATAACAAATAAGTGAATAATAAATAAATTAATAAATAATTAAAGAAATACATTAATAAATAAATACAATTAGTACAAAATTAAATTTTCATTGACATCTTACATGCAATTTACTAGGAATCATTCTATTCTACATCCATTACATCATTATTTCGGTCTATGTAATGTCCCCAAGCGCGCGTTTTTATTTTATCTTTCATTATATTTCTTTTATCATCAGAAAAGCTAAGTGCTATTTTATGTAGTTTTTGGGTATATAGTTGATGTGTTTTAGATCTAAACAAAAACATTTCATCCGAGATAATTTTGGATTCGAATAAGCAACTTTTGTAATTATTAATGGACAACTTTTTAATTACAGACTTTTTGACCCCTTTTGATTTTTTAATAGCTTCCGAGCGAAGAGTCGACAGAGAATACATTTTTGCTCTTAAACCAACAAACTCTGTCATTATATCCCCATGGTTTTCATCTTTCATCATTCCTAAAACCTTCTTATTTAGTAGCGGCAAACGAAATTGATTATCTATAGGATATTCTGACGTATCAAAATTCAAACTAATGTCATTACGGATGTCATCGTAAAAATCATCAGTTTTAATTGAATAAATAAATGAGTCAGTATCCATATAGTTGAGAGAAATGTCGTCTCCAAATTTAGGCTTCATGAAGCCATAATGGAAGTCATACATTCTCCACTTGGATAACTCCAGTACTGTAAAACCAACATATATGGGTTTATCATATAGTGGTTCCATTTTTTCTAACTCTACCGCATACATATCATCAGAAAATTTTGTCAACTGCTTAAAATTTGGTTTCGCAATTAATGCTCTGAGACCTAAATGATTCCTATTTGTTGTTTCCCAGGATGAAGTAATTCTAATGTCCCTACGTTTTTCAATGTTTTCCATTGTCTTCCCGTAAACAGCATTGTTTAAAAGTTTGAAGAAATCTTTTTTCAAAGTTATTTTTAGCATTTGTCCTATGAAATGTGTTTAAGTCAATATATTTTTTAAGCCAAGGGGATTGCTTAAATCTGAGTATTCTATGGATTTGTTTTAAAATGACGCCATTTGAAATGGCTTGTTTTAAAACTCTATAGTGTATGGTGTAATTTGTTTTTAAGTGTAAGTCTGCAACTAATTTTTTGATTTTGGATCCCCCCACAGTCTTATTTTGGGGACAAAATGGCAAATCATTATGAAGATCATGCACTGAATCCGGATAATCAATATCCACTTCCAAAATGTACCCATACTCTGCAGTATCAGAAATTTTTTTAACATCAAAATCAGTATCACATACCCACTCAAATTCACCGCAAGGAAGATATTCCGACATCGCCCAACCATACAAATTGTTAGCGTCTAAATATACAAGAAATTCTGATGGCTTTGATGGATCAAAATCTTCCAAATATTTGTTATTTGCTTTGGAATATCTTTGCGAGCATTGAACTAGTCCACCTCTAATTCCGTTTTGCATAAACATATACATTTCGGAATCAGTGAACTGTTCCAGTGAAACTTCTGTGGTTTTCAACATTGCATCCCAGGATAAGCCTGGTGCTGTATAATAGTGGCAGGGGTCCAAATCGTATATATCTCTACAAATTTTCCTAAAATTTTCAAACACATCGGCTAGAAGTAGAACATCTGTCTTTAAGTAGAGCTCAGTATAGTCAAGGAGGGTTTTACAGTTAAACACCCTCCATATTTTTGAGCATGTTCATACTCGAATACATCACATTCTTCATTCGTTAGAATATTGAAGAACTCGTCTCTACTAGGGAGCTTAGTTTCCTTAAACTTAGTCATGGAATCCATGTAAGAGTACGGAAATACACCCTTTCTTCTAATCAGGTTGAAATGATCTTCATCAACGAAACATGATCGAATAGTATTGAAATCATTGCTATCAAGATTTTTCGCTAACGTATCTAAGCTCGAAGCCATAAATCTAAACGAGTCTATAAATCTTATTTCGAATCCATATTTTTCATCTAATCTGATGAAAATTGAAAGAGAAATATAACGCTCTGTGTTCTGGGGAATCACTTTTATTGTGGAGTATTTTATAGTAGAAAGTTCTTTGAAAAATAGGTGTATATCATATGCAGAAAGATTATGCAGGATAGCCGGTATAAACTGAGGTGTTTTATAATTCAAATTACATTCGCTATGAGCTGCCCCACGATAATTGCCCGTAAGATGACAATGATCTCTAACTTTATCGTTATTTAATATTTTCTTACATATATAACAATTTTTTGCATTATTATATTGAGCTATTTCTATTGGGGTTATGAACATTTTCTTAACTTTAATTAAATAATTTAGATAAATATCTGTACAATCTTCAACTATTTTTTTAATAAATACATTTGCCGAATCTTCACCAAAATAATTCCTATATAAATTATTTTCTCTCTTAAAACTACAATAAATAAAATACGCGAATGCACACGCATGGTGTTTCTGTACATTTGTAGTGCTTTTACTTACAGGATCATTGACTTTTTCTAAAATGGACTCAAAGTCTGCGTATATTACAAATGGTACATTTAACTGTTTGTAGTGCTTCGTAAGCTTGATAATAGATCCATCTTCTGGCATTCTAATGACTTTTTTGCCGCAAACGTTTTTGTGATGATTATACACATAATCATCATGTGTATAATATAGGCAGGTGTTGCATATCAGAATCTTACTTCTGTGTGACGTCATGTTGGAACGAAGAAGTCTGAAGAAAATATACAAAATAAAATAGTATGTAAATTAATATAACAATAATAAGTAACTGTTTAAATAGATATGAAAACATTTTCGCTTAAATGCACAAATGAAACTTACTTTGATATATCATTGATGAGTACATAGTGGAAGTTTTCATTGGACTGGAGCAATAAGAGATTAATATGAACATGGTTTTCTCCTTTTGTTATGTAGTATGGTCCTATAAGCGATGTTCCATTGTGACCAAATACATTGATGCTCACATAATTTTGACTTTCAAATTTTTGTATCTGCTTCAATGGGAGTGGAAACTCTAGGTCTTTAAAATTTAATACAACTTCCCCTCTATTAATATTCTCATCAGAAATGTTTGCAATATTGAAATTTCTACAGTTTTTCCGTTGTTTAGGACTCAGACCACTGTTTACATTCAAAGCCGCAATAAGACACCATTTAAAGCAATAAACATCACAGTTCTCGACATTTATGCATGCACGTTTCATTGCAATATTTTTTGGAAGAGGGATAAAGCTCGACCCTCTTATTATGGACGCCTTGTTTATATTAACTTCAAGGGAATTTATTGAAATCAAGGTCCATCCGCTATCCCTCTCTTGAAATTCTTCCATTTTGGCTCTTAGCTCCTCGGTTTGTTTCTTATACATATCCTCTATGTCATCAGATAAAGTAACCATCATCATTTTCGAAATATGAACAAGTTGGGAAACATTAATCTCATCATTCGCCATCTTCATATAATCACACGTGAGCTCCATATTAAATTTAAATGTAGTATGTACCCTACTACGTTCATTGATTTGTTGTACTATGGAGCTCTTGGCAGATTTCAGAAACTCCTCCGGAAGCAAGACACCCACATTTTTGTTTAGGACAATATATGTCTCGATCCTCCCATTGAAGTTGCTTGCTCTTTTTGTGAGAAAATCTCCAATCCGTTCTTGTTGACAACTGTTTTTATGTTTTGTGGTTCTGACATGAGCCATATAACCATTTGATGGGATCATCTCATCACAATCCTCACAATATTTGTTTTGAAGATTAAGCTTACTAGTTCCAACCATAGCCTTCGATTGGTTAGCATATGAGTGCGTTTCAATATGCTGATTTAGTTTTGTTTGAGTCAGAAAGACTTTATTGCAGATGGTATAACTTGTAGTATTCATTTTATTTAATTATTTATTCGTTTATTAATTAATTTAATTATTATATTTATAAACAATTTATTTAATTATTTTATTAATAAACAATTTATTTCAGTTATAAACAATTTATTTAATTATTTTTTATGCACTATAAACTTGTTTAGCAAACAATAATTAGTTTTAGCACTTTTATAGTTTTTGGATTTCAAACACCTTAGAAAGTTTGGTTGGGAAAATAGGTTGTCACTTGTTGAGATATCAGAGCAGACTGATGACAATCTACATTATTTCTTCTTCTTATATACTTTATATGAGAATCGCGTTGTAGTTATCAAATCTAATTTATCTGACGGTATTATGACATATGATGAAATTCATATACACACACACTGCACACACACACACACACACACTACACACACACACACACACACACACACACACACACATATATATATATACACATTCCCCCCAATTCATATGAGAATCGTGTAGTAGTCGTCAAATCTAATTTCTCTGTTGGTATTACGAGATATGATGAAATTCCCACAGTCTAGCAACACCCATACCAAAATCGCTAACATCAGTTTGCAATACAAAGGTACGATAAAAATCGGGGACACGTGAATATAGGTGCTTCTATAAGTTTTTGCTGTATTTCTCCGAAAGCTATTTCCTATAATTGTTACATTAAAGTAAAATATATTGAAATAAAAATATCACTACCCCTATCAAAAACTCTACTTATCAACCTGATTGGATTCTAAACATTTAATATCTGAACTGCACTTGTACACATAAAACCTATGCCAACACAACATTTTATATCAATAAGAATATCAACGTCAATAGCTTAGAAAACCTATACACATTCATTTATAAATATGTATGAAAAAGTGTTGATGTAACTCACACAAGCAATGATATTTTTCAAAGCAAAAATAGAAACGATCGCATACATTAATACAACAACATATACATCCATTACCAAATACATTCCGCATTCACTTCCATTCAACCATAAGGTTGCCCAATCTCTGCAGCTATTACATTATTTCCCCACAGATCGCAAACATAAATGCGTACATATATACATAATAACCCTACATAAGCATACCAACGATAGCTCAAAACAGCTGCAGAAAGTCTATCAAATAACAATCACTATATGCACACAAATACACAGATCCCTTGTAACTACCCTGCAGTCAGAATGGGAGCAAGTGTCTTTGTGTCAACACTAAAATTCTAGTAACAATTTTGGTATAATAAGTTTTCTTCTATCCGTCAGTATAAAAGAAGAAGAGGAAACAGATATGGTGTATTTGTGGTGGACTTGTCAATAACTTGTCAGTATACATACATTTGTATGTACGTCGCACAAGCGACAAGTCAAAAGCGACTCAGTACATTTTCACCATCGACATTTCCTACTGGGTATAATGATTGTTTGCCACTACAACAAAAGTATCGGACACCATCAAACATACAAGTAAATACAAAAACACATACACAAACACACACACACACACACACACTCCCATACACACATACAAACACCCCCATACACATGCATAGACATAACCAAGGAATCAGACTCACACACAAACACACACACGCACACACACACACAATAGCAGCATGAAAATCCCCAAAATCTCCCCATTTATAACAGGGTTGCCATCATTTTTATTTTTTCCCGGTTTTGAATTCCCAAAACAGGACTATCGTCCCCATTACTAATCTACTAGCGTACGATTAAATTAATGTATTGTTTGTGTTCATGTGCATAAAATAAATAATTAAGCAATCGTTCTCATTGTTTTTGTTTTACTCACTCCAAAGAAGGAAACAAAAGAAAATCAAACATTTTGTTTCGTTTATTTTCGTACTCTGATTATAAGTACAAAGAAAAGAAAACAAAAAAATATTTATAACTGTAATAGTGTTGATTATTTATATTACGAAAATCACGTCACGTAGTGGGATAAAATTTAAAATATATTCATGAACTAGCTGACCCGCCAGACTTCATATTGCCTCAGTTGATAAATAAAAGACCTAAGCTTTTGTACAAAATAATCTTAAAATAAACAAACCTATATATACCCCTTTACGATTTTTGTGGTAAAGGGTATAACAAAACGTATCCGTATTTAATAAAAAGGCATTTTTTGAATGAAGCATGAACTTTCATTATTATATTCGACACATCATGTTGCTTACTTACAAAACAGAGTTTTCCTGAAATACTGGCTATTTATAAGGTTTAAATTTGATATTGACAGACACACACTGTTATGATAGAGTCTATTAATAAATTGAAAGGTTTCTCAAAAGGTTTTTTGTGGTTCGTAAATAAACAAAGAAAACGGTTTTTCGACGCGCGAACACACGACGTATAATTGTCCATGCGCGAAACAGGGAAACTCCAAGTTGATTCCTCAAACTTCTAACGACTGTCTTTGCGATTTATTTATCGTCATCGCAAAGGCCAGACGTACTGGAAATTGCAAGCACTTAAAATCGAATGGTAAATCCGTTGGAATCATCGGTATCCGCGGGATCAAGACATCCTCTCCTTTGTATTTTCCTTTTATGATTGTTGCCTCAATGTCTTGTTCCATTGCACAGTCTTGTTCCTTTGCACAGTCGAGGTTGATTAATGTTACGCAGCATGATGCCAACTGATCAAACTTTTAACTGCAAATTGTGAGGTGGTAATCCAGTCAATTCCAGTGAATTTAAAACCTCCGTGGGATAGTTGACTACGTCATCCTGGTTCATAATGGTGTCGACTGATTTGAAGGAAACCAACTGTCCTGCCATTTATGGTTATTTAATTTTTGCGCTATATCTGGGAAAACACGCTGAATAAGCTCCTCTTTTGAGTCTGTGATGTGACAGAAATCTGTTGGCAATGTGATGAATCCGATCGAGGTGTCCACTGCAACTTTGTTATTTCCAATGTCTTACAACTGCTTCGCAAACACATTTCCAATTTCATCTTATTGCAAAAATACTCGCAAACTATATTTGCCTTTTGTATTTATTTTGAAATAAAACTAAAGCAAACATTTGATTTCTAGTGACGGATGTTCTTTTGAACAACTGCCCTTTATTGAATGAATCTTAAGACTGATTATTAAAATATAAAAATATAATAATATAAAATCATTCCACCAAATGTGGGATTCCAAAATTGTAACTTTAAACTTATATTTAATTAAAGGTAAGCAACATAAACATATTTATATAAATGCTGATGTTACTGTCTGGCAAAGTGTGGGAACGGAATTTGATTGAAGCTATTAGGTTCACTACACTTTACCAGCAATTACTATAAGATATAGAGTGGGTACGTAACTCGCATGTTAGTTGTTAATTGGAGTGTCTTTACATAATGCCAAAAATTCGATGATTTTAGGTATGAATTTAATTCATCAGCAACAGTTGATTGGGGAATAACTGGAAGCGTCTGACGAAAATTACAAATATCAAAAAAAATAAGAGCAAGTTATTTGGAATGTCACTATCATAAAGGATCACCAAGGTAAAGAAAGTTCTCTCGTATTCATAGATATTGCAACACAATATTGCAATACTTTTTTCCGTGTTCTGAAGTGCGATAGAATGGATTGACATATTACTTGGTTGCCAAATCTAATGTCAACTATTATGGTTCCGTTCAAAATTTAAATTTGTGACAAAACTTAATATTTATCAATCTATATAAAACAAAATAATTTGATAGATTAACAACTTAAGTTATCTAAAATTAAGTTTGAATAGTAATAAAGTTCAAATTGACTCTACATTTTATTTAAAAAACGTTTATTGGGAAAAAGAAAACGACTGTTTTTAGGGTTTTCCCGGCAATTATTCGAATTTTTCTCATCTTTTAAAATCTTCCCTGGACCTTCACGAACATTTCAAGACCAACATAAGATAAATTTGTTCAGCCGTTCCCGAGTCATAGTCAGACTAAAGAACAGCAATTGATTTTAATATATATAGATAAAATTCCGCAAGAGATATCTTCCTTTTCCAGTTATAACTTCTTTGAAATTGTTCCCTGGGAAAAACTTCTCCCGTAATTTTATTCATGATTGCCCTCATAATTTTATTGCATTGATATTTAACACATAAAATTTGTTTTATATAGCTAAGCAGCATAGCTCTAACCAGGTTATTTTATTTTGTTTTCAAGTTCAACTGTTATATTTAAATTCGTTAATTCTTAATTGATGTAAGAAACATGTGTGTAAACTTGTATTTGTTTTGTTAAAAGCGTTAATTTGTTTTAGTAAATTTACAGCCTTATTTATAAAAATTATTAAGGGTTTTAAAACAATTTTCCATAGTAAATTTTGCTTATTAAGCCTTTGTTTATACAAATTATTAAGGCTTTACAAAAGGTTTTTAAAACACACTATATTTCCATAGTAAATTTTGCTTATTAAACATTTATAAAGCTTTAATAATTTTTATAAATAAATCCTATATTCTTTAAAGTAGAAATATTTCAGTGTTCTTTTTTTTTGTACCACGAAACTTTTGAAAATCCCGTGATTTTTGAACTTTTTTTTAACTTGTCCCGCTTTTTCGAAAAATAAAACTGGCAACCTTATTGTATGTATGCGTTAAGGTGATACATGCGGCTGTCAAAAAAGTTGAAATAGTGTGCTTTCATAAGGCAAGTTACATAGAAAAGTTCGCGACGCACGAATTATGTAATTTTAATAAGATACACTATTTAAAAAAAGTTTTTAAATAATATAAATAAGTGTTTATTTAACAAATATATATGTATTTCAAACTGAAAACTAAATTTTTTTGAATGAATATTATTTCAATGAAAATGAAAAGTATATCATTAAATTATTAAATAATAAAAAATAGTATAACTATGTACAAAATATTAACAAGTTAAATATCAATATTCAATACTAATATTATTAAAGATCCTTAACTACTCCCATATTTACTTAATGACACTCCCGAGTCCTTTTTATATGTAATTTTATAATGTGTTTACATTTTATACAGTTGAATAAACACTTAACAAACAAAAATATAAAGATATATCTTTTTTTTAACAGAACTTCAAACAAAATATATTTGCATACGTACATACAATAGAAAATAAATTTAAAACATAATATTTAAATTAAAATTATAAAGTTAAATTTAAGGCAAATTTAACAAGAAATTTTAATTCAATAAAATAAAATAATAAAAAAAATGAATATTTCTACTATTATTTATTTAGGAGACGTGGAATCCGGCTTTGCAACCTCAATTTTGTATTTCTGTCCTCCGAAGGAGTCACACAATTGTTTACATCAATTATACCATCGTACTTTGTTTTTATTTTAATATTTGAATTATGTATATTTTCTAATTCGTGTAAATTTTGGTTCCTGTTTGTGTCTTAAGGCTTTGTAATTTTTAATATATCCCTTATCCCTTTGTTCTACATGTTCTTCCCTTATTTTATTCCTCTTTTCTATATAATTGCTTTTACTTGAAACCATTCTTTTGTATATACTTTTACGATCGCAATAACCGTACTCAACAATAATTGGTTTTTCTTTAATAATAGAATGAAAACTGTTATTGCAAAATTCTATAGATTTATTTATTTTCTCTTTTATACTCATTGATTTTTGATCGATCGTTAATGTTCTTATTTTTTCGTTAAGTGTGCTATGTAGCCTGATTTGTTCTATCCTCCAAATAGTAAGCTGTGGCAAATTTTGAACATTTATCAATAAATGTTAAAAAGTTTGATTTCGAATTTATATAAATATCCATGTGAATTATTTGGCTAACATCATTTGGAGTTTCTGTGATATTAAGTTTAGACCTTGTGGGTTTCCTGTCAAATTTTGCCCTGTTACTTATATCGCAATTGTTAACATATTTTTGAGCTAAGACGTTTAAATTTGGAAAATAAATTATTTTCTTCAGTCCTTCATAATTCTCATTTATTCCTGTATGACCTGTCTCGTTACGATGATACAAGTGAATTTGTTTGTATGTTTCATCTTCGGATGACATATCTAGAGCATGATGCGAACATCTTACAAATTTTACAGCATTATTTCCACCATAAATATCTGTAATTTTTTTTTTTGAAGTATATTATATTTGTGATCATCTAGTCAAGTAAAAATTCCTATTTTTCCTTTAACTATATTTCGCTTTAGGATATTTTCTAGATCATCGCCCAAATCAGAAGAATTTATATAGACTTTGCTATTGCCATGTTTAATTTCAAACTCCGTTGTTTTATTTTCCGTTAAAATAATTTGTGTTTTAAACCTATTTACAACAGTATCTAAAATACCAATTTGATTAAAACTTTCTTCTGACTGAGAATGAGCAGTTGCCATAGTTGTACCCACATTATTATGTATAGAACCACTACTAATTTCACCATCAAAAAAATTTATTTCACCAGAATTTGCATCTATCCTACTAAGAAAATCTGCAACTAAGTTATCTTTTCCTTTAATATAATTGACAGAAAAATTGAAGTCACTAAGTTTTATCAACCATCTATAAAGTCTAGGACTCAATTCTCTGCTTTGTGATTTTATACACAACCATTTTAATGGCTGATGGTCAGAAAGAATTGGAAACTTTGCACCAAACAAATAAGTACGAAAATAATTGATTACCCAAAGAATTGCTAAGAGTTCTCTTTCAGTTGCCGAGTAATTTTTTTCATGGCTGTTTAAGGTTCTGCTAGCAAAACAAATGGGATGATTATTTTGTTGCAAAACAGCCAATTGAATTCAAACTAGCATCTGTAACTAGCTGAAACTGTTTTCCAAAGTCCGGATACTTAAGAACAGGACTTTCGGTCAAGATTCTTTTCAACTTTTCAAACAAATTAATAAAATTTGGATCATTTGTGTTTAATTTAATACCTTATTTTAAGTAATTACTTGATCATAGGATAAGCAATTTTGGAGTAGTCCCTTATAAATCAATGCTAGTGATTGGTCTGACGCGGTCACCCAGACACTATTCTAGGTGCTGTTGCCATTCAACAGAAGCTGCTATGGGCACGGACATAGCAGCAGAGTTTAGATAGCTAAAATTACCTCAGCAAGGATACAGGGATTATATTCAAAGATTGCAACCTATGTGCCTTATGGAGTGGGCCATAGGTTCATTCTAATAGGGTGCATGGGGATGTTGGTCTGGCGTCTAACCCACACCCGGTGCTTTGGCACCCGTGAGATAAGTCCGTAATGGCAGGTCCTCACGGAAAGCTATCGCACATCTGCTTCAAAAGCTAATGATAAAGAATTCATTCTCTTATATTTCACAAGAAAATGTATTAGGGCTTCGACAAAACCTACTTTCTAATGGTATCTAAAAATATAGATTTTGAATTTCAAATGAAAATCATCATAGTTTAATGAATTTAACAAACTGGGAAACGATTCCGTTTCTTTTGTTATATGCTGGTGCAATTACTTTAAAAAATCTATTGGATGTTAAAATATACAAATATTTTTTAATTTTATTTACTTCTTGTCGTATTTGTTCGTCAACCTAGTTAGCCACATTAAAATCAAAATACGTTCAAGAGTTGTTAAATCATTTGTTGAACTTATGCCTCGATATTACGGACATAATTCGCAAACTATGAATATACATAATCTAATCCATATACCAGATGATATAATTAACATTGGAGCTCCTTTATCACAATTTTCAGCTTTTGACTTTAAAAATAGTTTGGGCTATTTAAAGTCAATTGGTAATGTTAAATCAACTACAAATCCAATAGCGCAAATTCGAAGAAATTTGCACATTTTCTATACTAACAGTTTCTCAAATAATATGCCATTAGTATTTCCTCTTGTTGAAAATAGAAAATATTCATTGGAAAAAATTTATGTATAGATACAGTTGAATCGAAAGCCCTATTTTCTTTTGTCAACATTTATGGCTATAATATTACAACCGTTCCTCTTGATAATATCTTTTTACTAATTAAGTAATGGAAATGCCTGGTTATATCAGAAATAGAGCTAAGCATGTATGTATAATCAAAAACTGGCATGTAGTTAGCATATGTGGCAAAATTGAACATGGTCTTAACGTGTTTTGCCATACAATTTTACATTAAAGATCATGCTATGATATAATCCTGTGTTAGAACTACATTATTCGGCGATTTTTAATGTAAAATTGTATAGAGGAACTCGTCAACACGTAGTTCAATTTTGTCACTTATGCTAACTTCATGTCAGTTTTTGATTATACATAAGGCCGTAAGTGTATTCTTACCAATAAATAAAAACGAAAAGAAAAAATAAAAATTTATTAAAAAGCATCGGCAAATAATTTTTCAGATTTTAACCCGTAACATTGGCAAACCTTTTGGGTTTCTTGTGTAAAAGTGCTTTCCCAGTGCTATAAGTTTTGTACGGTTGGCGATTTCTGCCTGGGGAGTTTCAGTGCAAAATGTGTATGTATGTTAGTGTTGCCATATGTACCGCTTTTCGCGTTATTGTCCCGATTTTTAAAATAAGATCACGCGTACCGCGCGGGATTTCCCAACCCCGCTTTTTTAAGATTTAGTTTTTTAATTTAACACTAGCTTTTTCAGTTGATTAGTTAACTTCACGCCGAATAACGAAGAATTCGCCTTGGTACTGTAAGTTTCGCATGCAAATTTATATGAATAACAAAAATTGTTAAAGTTTTTCAAGGAAAGATCACAAATTGAAGAAAAAAATATGATTTCTATAATATCCAGTTAGACTAAGAAAAGATTTTACTCCTTTAACTGTCGTCGGTAATTTTAAATTAAGAATTGTATTAATCTTGGCTGGATTTGGCTTAACTCCTTCAGAAGTTAAAACATGGCCTAAATACAATGTATATTTTGCAAAACACTTGCATTTATTTATTTGTATTTTGAGATTTGCATCTCGTAGTGTGTTAAAAACTATTTGATATTGTTAAAATGTTCATGGAAACTGGTAGAAAAAATTAAGATATCATCTAGATATACTACACATATCTTATTTATTAGATCGCGGAGCGTTTTTTAAGCCAAAGAGCATTCTGATGAACTCATAATGACCATACGGCGTAGAGAACGCTGTTTTTGGACGATCTTCTTCACTTACCAGAATTTGGTGAAAGCCCTTAGCTAAATCGATAGTCGAAAAGTACTGAGCTCTACCAAGTTTATCTAAAATAGCATCTATGTTAGGGATAGGGAATTTGTCATCCACCGTAGTTTCATTGAGTGTACGGTAATCAACAACGATTCTCCATTTCTTTTCTCCAGAGTTATCTACTTTTTTCGGGACTATCCACAATGGACTGTTATATGGTGAATTACTTTCCCTTATTATATCATGTCGTAACATTTCCTCAATTTGGCTACAAATTTCTTGTAGCCAAGATCGATATATTTTAGTGTAAACAGGTCTTTCATGTAATGTTTTTATATTATGTTGGATTATGCTAGTGTTACCTAATTTTTGTCCGTCAAGAAATATTAAATCTTCATATGCCGATATAATAGTTCCTAAAACAGACTGTTATTCTTCATTCAATTCACATTCTGATTAGTATCAATTGCATACAATTGGCATATCTCAACATTACTGTAAGAAAAATTTTTAACAAAATAAATTACACTCCCATTTATAGTAAAAGTTTCATTTCCATAGTATAAAATGGCATCTAATGGTTTTAGAATATTCCCCCCAGAAGAGCATCTAATTTTTATACCCTTTACCAAAAAATGGTAAAAGGGTATATATAGGTTTGTCATTCCGTTTGTAATTTCTAGAATATTAATAAGCGAGCTATAAAGTATATATATTCTGGATCCTTATGTATAGGGAATACGAATAAGCGATGTCCGTCTGTCTGTACGTGAAATCGGTTTTCCGAAGCTCCCAGAAAAGCTAGAGACTTCGTTCTTGGACTGGTGATTCAGAAATTGTCGAAATAAGATTGGTATTGTAAATCAGCAAAATCGAGCAGACGGTTTCAGAGCTGGGAGACTTAAACTTCATTTTGCCATACAAAATAACTACCGAAAACTAGTTTTTAATAGTTTTTTATTAAATAAACTTATTTTATACTTCAGTATGAATAAAATTGGTATTTCTAACTGCAAAAAAATAAAAAAAATTAAAAATACGTTTCCAGGGTTGGAAAACCTTAACTTTTTTTGTTATGCAAAAGTAATTTACTAAAACAAATTTTTTCCTTTTTTCTATAAACTAAACATATGTAATGCTCTTAAAAGAAGGAGATTGATGTAAGAAATCAGAAAAACAAAATGGCTGTTTCCAGGGTTGGAAAACCTACGATTTTTGTGATATATACAATTAACTACCGTAAACTAATTTTTTAATTATTTTTTTAAATAAACTTATTTTATACTTCACCACGAATAAAATTGGTATTTCAAATAACAAAAGACGATTCCAGGGTTGGAAAACTTTAACTTTTTTTGTTATGCAAAAGTAACTTACTAAAACAAATTTTTCCTTTTTTTCTATAAGCTAAACATATCTAATGTTTTTAAAAGAAAGAAATTGATGTTCGAAATCAGAAAAATCAAAAAGGATGATTCCAGGGTTGGTTACTGAAACTTTTTGTGATATAAAAAATTAACTACCGAAAATGAATTTTTATTTTTTTTATTAAATGAACTTATTTTTTACTTTAGTTCGAATAAAATTGGTATTTCAAATTAAAGATTAACCTTCTAGAATTAAAAAGATGTTTCCAGAGTTGGAAAGCTTTAATTTTTTTTTACAAAAGTAACTTACTAAAGCAAAATTTTCCTTTTTCTCTATAAATTAAAGATATCTTATATTCTTAAAAGAAATAGATTAGTATAAGAAATCAGAAAAATTAAAAACTTTGATTTCGGGGTTGGAAAATTCACACTTTTTGTGATATAAAAAATTAGCTACCAAAAACTAATTTGTATACCCTTTACCAAAAAATGGTAAAAGGGTATATATAGATTTGTCATTCCGTTTGTAATTTCTAGAATATTAATAAGCGAGCTATAAAGTATATATATTCTTGATCCTTATGTATAGGGAATACGAATAAACGATGTCCGTCTGTCCGTTTGTCTGTAGGTGAAATCGATTTTCCGAAGCTCCCAGAAAAGCTAGAGACTTCGTTCTTCGACTGGTGGATCAGACATTGTCGAAATAAGAAAATCAGCAAAATCGAGCAGACGGTTTCAGAGCTGGGAGACTTAAACTTCATTTTGCCATACAAAATAACTACCAAAAACTAGTTTTTAATAATGTTTTTATTAAATAAACTTATTTTATACTTCAGTGTGAATAAAATTGGTATTTCTAACTGAAAATTAGAAAAAAATTAAAAAAATTAAAAATACGTTTCCAGGGTTGGAAAACTTTAACTTTTTTGTTATGCAAAAGTAACTTACTAAAACAAATTTTTCCTTTTTTTCTATAAACTAAACATATGGAATGTTCTTAAAAGAAGGAGATTGATGTTAGAAATCAGAAAAACAAAAAGGATGATTCCAGGGTTGGAAAACCTACGATTTTTGTGATATATACAATTAGCTACCGTGAACTAATTTTTAATTATTTTTATTAAATAAACTTATTTTATACTTCACCACGAATAAAATTGGTTTTACAAATAAAAAATTAAACTTCAAAAAATTAATAAGATGTTTCCAGGGTTGGAAAACTTTAACTTTTTCTACAAAAGTAAGTTACTAGTAGTTAGATACTGGCGGTTCTATAACAACTAAAATTGTCAAATTTGGGTAATTAAAATTGAAAATTTGTAATTTATGGGAAAATTTAGGTAATTAAAGTCAAGGGTGTGAAGTGACGAGGGTACTCGATGGTTTGTAGATGCATATGTATGTGATGATGATGTTTTGTTTTGTTGTGTGAGCATAAGTGTGAGATAAGGATAGTTTGATGTACATATTCGTAGTTTAGTTTCGTTGGCATGCATGCTTTGTACGTATGTTTTTGTTTGTCAAGTGGTTGCAGCAGGTTTATGGTTTTAGAGTGCAATGTTTTTTTTTTAAGTGAGAGTATGCATCGAGCAAATTTTGCCTTAGTTTTTTATAATATTCTTTTTAGCTGATGGAGATGGAAGGGTATTTTGGAAAGAAAGAATTTATTTATGCTTGTGGGATATCTATGAATGTTTTTGTTGTTGGTTTTGTTTTGGTTTGATTTTTTACGTATGTTTTTGTTTTAATTTTGGGTTGATGTACATACTCGTAGTTTATTATGTTGGCGCGCAAACTTGTATGTATGTTTTAGATTTTTGTTTTAATTTTGATTTTTTTGTTTGTCAAGTGGTTGCAGCAGGTTTATGGTTTTAGAGTGCAATATTTTTTTTTTTTTTAAGTGAGAGTACGCATCGAGCAAATTTTGCCTTAGTTTTTTGTAATATTCTTTTTAGCTGATGGAGATGGAAGGGTATTTTGGAAAGAAAGAAATTATTTATGCTTGTGGGATATCTATGAATGTTTTTCTTGTTGGTTTTGGTTTAGTTTGATTTTGTACGTATGTTTTTGTTTTAATTTTGAATTGAAGTGTGATTTTTTTTGTCAAGTGGTTGCAGCAGGCTTATGGTGTGTGTGTGTGTGTGTGTGTGTGTCTGTGCATAGAGAAAATGTTGCTTTAGTTTTTTTTTATTTTCTTTTTTGATGGTGATCATAGAAGGTAATTTTAGAAGACCTTATGTATGCTTATGGGAAATCTATGAATGTTTTTTCTTGTTGGTTCTATTTAATTTGATTTTCCTATGTTTAAAGAGTTTGAAGAGATGAATAAAATATGTAATTTATGAGCAACGAACTTACTTGAAGGTTGGAAAAATTGAAGTGTAAGATATTTAGGATTGTCAAAGGGAATTAGAGATGCGTGATCATGGGAGCCAACGTTATGCTCATGCGTGTGTATTTGTGTATGTTTTTACAATAACTTGAGCGTTGAAAGGTGGGTAAGTAGTCGTATATGTATATAAAAAAGCGAGTGTGTAATGCCGAGTACACATCTGGCATTTCTTGTGTTATAATCATTTTTTAAAATGTGTGCAACGTCTTTCACGTTATGTTTTTTTATAAAGAAAGCAATACCACACAACAAGAAAAAATTTCAAAAATGACAA
Source organism: Tachina grossa (assembly GCA_949987645.1). Classification (NCBI taxonomy): domain Eukaryota; kingdom Metazoa; phylum Arthropoda; class Insecta; order Diptera; family Tachinidae; genus Tachina; species Tachina grossa. The sequence goes on along the minus strand of OX465274.1, from coordinate 110,679,248 downwards.
ACGTTGGCACTAGTACACACTGTTGCGATGTTACAAAATATCATAGTATGTACTCGGCATTTGTTTTTTTGTAATATTCTTTTTAGCTGATGGAGATGGAAGGGTATTTTAGAAAGTAATTATGTATGCTGGTGAGATATTAATGGTTTTGTTGTTGGTTTTATTTAGTTTTATTTATTTTTTGTTTTTTTGTGCAAAGATGCTGACACTTGTCAAACAAACCATACAGACTTATATACATACATACTTACTTCCTACATACATATGTATGTATATGTAAATAAATTAATGAACAGCAGTTTTGTATATTTTTTAATCTACATATTTATTTCAAAGAAATATCGTAAATATATGTATGTATGTATGTTGTAACAATGTAAGAATAGAACGTAATTCGTATAAATTGAGACGTTCTCTAATCTAGCAGCAAGTACAGCATTGTATCTAGCAAGTACATCATCGTATAAAATCTTAAAAAATATATATTCTACATTCTATAAATTATTAAAATGGCTTCGGTATATGAATGTCATATCTGTAAAAAGATATACAAATATCAAAAGTGTTTCTTGGATCATATCCAATATCATGATGTTGAGGACCAATATATATATCCTCAACAGCAGCAACAATATCAATATCCTCAACAACAACAACAACAACAACAACAACAACAACAACAACAACAACAACAACAATATCAATATCCTCAAAAACAACAATATCGATATCCTCAACAACAACAATATCAATATCCTCAACAACAACAACAATATCAATATCCTCAACAACAGCAACAATGTCAATATCCTCAACAACAACAACAACAATATCAATATCCTCAACAACAAAACAACAACAACAATATGAATATCCTCAACAACAACAACAATATCAATATCCTCAACAACAACAATTACAAATGTATTGGGAGCAAACTCCTACGGCCATGCAATGGTACCCAAATACTGACCAACAATTGCAATATCAACTACAACAGCAACAAAAACAAATGTATTGGCAAAAACCCTCTACCTCCATGCAATGGTACACAAATACTTATGAACATCAACAACTACAATATCAACCACAACAACAACAACAACAACAACAACAACGAGAACTACAAGGAGCGGGTGCTTATGGAGGTAACTTAATAAATAATACCAGAATTGATGAAGAAAATCAAGGAAGACATGAAGATGATAGGAAATTTTACACCATAAGCAAAGCGTTCAAAAATAATATTGTAACGTATGGTTTAAATAATAAAAGAGATGAACTTTTAGTAGAAGATTTCATTGGTGAAAATGAATCAATTTTCATAGAGATACTTGAAAGTCATTTACTAAGCCACACTGTAATAAAATTTAATGTAAGTATTGTGGCAGAATATGTAAAAATTGTAGGAGAGGAATTGGAGTTCAATATTATTCATCATAGGGCCAAAATGAATTTGTTGACCAGAGGAGATGAAATATATGAAATATTTTCTAACCAAATTTCAGAAATTCAAAATAAAATGTCTGAATTTCGAGAGAAGGACTCTGGTTGGACTTTGATACGCATAGTCAGAGCAGAGCTAAGCATTAATAAGGCTTCTCTAGTTAAAGGAGCAAAGTGGATGAGTTTACCATAAAAACTTCAAAAAAAGCTTGTATCAATGTAGAAAACACCGATCAATATTGTTTCAAGTGGTGTCTAATCGCCGCAGTGGATACTTCTCAAATAAGGAGTAAACAGCGATGTAGCTCATACAATATTCATAACATAACTGCTGACATCATTTGTACCCAAAAGGGTGTAACGCTAGATCTTAGGAATTTAATATTTCCAATATCTTTAAAAGATATTAAAATATTTGAGAAGCGGAATAGCGGAATCAGCGTAAACGTATTTGGTTATGATGAGGAAAATTATGAAGGTGTTGGTCCGTATTATATTACAAAGGAGGAAAAATGTAATGATATCAACTTATTGTTGTTGGAAAATATCGTTGGTCATCATTACGTTCTAATAGAAAATATGTCTAGGTAAGCTAAAAGTGTCAAGTACTAGTTAATATAACTAAATATATATATATATATATATATATATATATATATATATATATATATATATATATATATATATATATATAAATTTACGGTAAACTTTTTATAATATTCATTATAAATGATTTAATTTAAATTTGTTTACAGATTATTAAGAGGTCAAACGACAAAACATGATCACACACTTCAATTGTGTGATGTATGTCTGCAATATACGCACAGTGATAGGATCATGGAGCAACACAAAGCGGAGTGTGGTAAAATTGTAGCCCACCTACCATCCCATAAGAATGCTACACTTAAATTTAAGGACCACCAACGACAGATGGATGTGCCTTTTGTCGTGTATGCAGATTTTGAGTGCATACTTGAGGACATCCAATGTAGAGTAAGTGAAAAAAATAATTTAATCAAAAAGCATATTCCCTGTGCTTTTAGTTATAATATTAAATATATTAACCATAATTTAGATAAGCTTAGAATCTATACTGGTAGGAACGCTGCAGAAAAATTCGTTGCTTATTTAGTTAAGGATTGTGAGGATATATATATTAATTATTTAATGAGTAAGACACAAATGGATTCTTTGTCCCCTTCAGAGATATTCAGTTTTCAAAATGCTGTAAATTGCCACATATGTGATACATTTTTAGGTAGTGATCGCGTAAGGGATCATTTTCATGTAACTGGCAAATTTAGAGGTGCAGCTCATAATATGTGCAACTTAAAATATCAACAACCAAAATTTATCCCTATTTATTTTCATAATTATTCGTCTTATGACTCACATCTTTTTGTTAAGGAGTTAGGAGAAAAGTGTGACAACATAAAAGTCCTTCCGCTAAATAAAGAACGTTACATATTTTTATCAACATATACAAAAATGAATGCCGATTTCAGTCTTGAACTTAGATTTCTAGACACCTTACCTTTTATGCCCGAAAGCTTAGAAACTTTAGCCAATAATCTTACGGATGACGATTTCTGTACAATTAAAGAGCAATTTACATCAAAAATAGAGTTTGATCTGGTTAGAAGGAAGGGTGTTTTCCCTTACAACTATCTCAATTCTTTTGAAAAATTAAATGATAGTCAACTTCCAGCGAGGGAAGACTTTTTCAACACACTTACCAATAGAGAATGTTCGCATGAAGATTATGAGCATGCAAAAAAAATTTGGCACACATTTGATTGCAAAACTTTACAAGACTATATGGAGTTGTATTTAAAAACAGACGCACTATTACTAACTGATGTATTCGAAAATTTTCGAAAAGTTTGTAAGGGAATATATAACCTAGATCCAAGCCAGTACTATACTGCTCCTGGACTGTCGTGGGATGCTATGTTGAAGTACACAAATATAGAACTGGAATTGTTAACTGACATAGATATGTATAATTTCTTTAAAAAAGCGATACGTGGGGGTATTGTACAATGTAGTAAAAGGTATTCAAAACAAACAATAAATATCTAGAGGATTTCGATAAAGAGAAACCCTCAGAATTTCTAATGTATCTAGATGCTAATAACCTTTACGGTTGGGCTATGTCCGAATATCTTCCATACGGAGGATTCAGATGGTTATCAAGTGATGAGCTAAATCTGGATCCAAATCGGATAGATAATAATTCAAATGATGGTTATGTGTATGAAGGTACTTTAGAATATCCCTCGAATTTGCACGAATCGCACAATGACCTACATTTTTGTGCAGAAAATAAAAAACCTTATGGAAAGAATCAAATTAAATTAATTGCTGACTTTCCTACTAAACATTCATATATTATTCACTATAGAATTCTTAAACAATGTTTAGAGTATGGTTTGATTCTAAAGAAAATACATCGGATTCTCATTTTCAAACAATCTCCATGGTTAAAATCATATATAGACTTAAATACCAAGCATAGAGCTAACGCCAAAAATACGTTTGAGAAAAACTTCTTCAAATTGCTCAATAATGCGGTATATGGCAAGACCATGGAAAATGTAGATAAGAGAAAAGATGTTAGAATTGTAACAAACTGGAACAGAACGAATTGCAATCATTTGGGAGCCCAAGATTGGATATCTAAGCCCAATTTCCATAGTTTGTCTATATTTTCAGAAGACATGGTGGCGATTCAAATGAATAGGCTCCAGACATATTATAATAAGCCTACTTACTTAGGATTTTGTGTGCTAGAACTGTCCAAATGGAAAATGTATAATTTCCATTATGGCTATATGCAGCCTATATTTAAATCAAAATTGTCATTAAACTATATGGATACTGATTCATTCATATATACAATACGGACTGATGACTTCTATGCTGACATAAAAATGGACATACAGGATGAATTTGACACATCAGATTATCCTGCAGATAACATATATGGTATTCCTCGTTTAAACAAAAAGGTGTTGGGTATGATGAAAGACGAAAATTGTGGAAAAATAATGAAAGAGTTTGTTGGGTTGCGATCTAAAATGTATTCATTTAGTGTTCAAGATCAAAGTGATGTAAAGAAATCGAAGGGGGTCAAGAAAACCATTTTAGATAAGTATATCCTAAGTTCATATAGAGATTGTCTGTTTAATAAATCAAATGTATTTGATAATATGCTTACCTTTAAGTCGAGTTTGCATCAATTATATACTATGCAACTACATAAACTAATACTAAGTTATCAAGATGATAAAAGAAAAATCAAAAGTGATGGTATAAGCACATATGCATGGTATCATTCAGCAATAGAGGAAACCAATCCTGATTATCAGCGTGACATGCTATTAATGGAAATTGATAGATTTCAAGAAGAAGAAGAAAGTTAAGATAAATGCAAATTATTGTAAGTTTTTATTGTTAAAATAAATGTAAATATTAATTATTAAGAAAAATTCTTTTGTTAAAAATAAATGTAAATATTAATTATTAAAAAAAAATTTATGAAAAAACAAAGCAAATAGTTATAACCAATAAAAAAAAAACAATAAAAACATATATTTTTGTGTACAGTTTTTTTTATTTATTATCCATCCTTAAATAAAATTTATGAATTTTCACATCTGTTGCAATCTTGTGTTGCATTTTTTCTCCAATCTCATAACAAAGTCGTGTTAATTCAATCTTTACATTCCTTTCGTGTATTCCTTGTATTTCATTGATTGGAAGTTTTGTTTTGTTTAAAGCGGAGCAAGTTGGTATATAATATTCATGATAGAAATGAAGGATTTGTTTTCTTAGAATGTTGTTCCAACATAAAATTGATGTAAAAAATTCTCGAATTTGAGTTAGTGATCTCCAAGTGTCAGAATCGATTTTTATTTTAAAGTTTCCTTGTATGAAAACTAAAAAACAAACACCTCTTTTATATTGAAACTTATATTCAACATCTCTCTCACTTTCATTATCAATTATATTTATAGAATTTAAAAAATCCCGACGATTAAGCATATCATGAATATACTCCTTATAGCACATGAGATGTAACCACTCTTCTCGATCCAGTCCAATGTATTGCTTATTTTTATAATTCAACCATATCATTGGCTTAAAAGCAAAAGCTGTAGAAAATCCACATGCAATCTTCAAATTCCAATTGAGCAAGTATTCAAACTCAAAAACCAAATCATGAAATCATGGTTTTTGATTTTTCTGATTTCTTATACCAATCTTTTTCTTTTAAGGATCGATTCTTCAACATCCATTCCACTATTACTTCATCTTGATATGCAACAATTCTTTTAGCTGTGTGGTCTACCAAATTTTGCAACAAAGCTTCGACTGAGCTTTCATTCGCTTTGATTTTATCCCGTCTACATTTCAATTTGCTTTTATAAACTTCATCATAAGTCGGATAAATACTACTATTGTGTTTTATGTTTAATTGACGCATATTTAAGTACTGCTTTTTAGTTAAACTGTTTTCTAACAAAAACATTAGAGAATCGTCAGGTGATACTGGCGTAACTTGTTTATGGCTAGTATTAGGAACTTCTCGAATTTTGGATGGCCAATTTGGAGATTTAGCAACTTGTTGTAGAACAAATTTCAAATCCGTTGCTTGGGACTTTTTGGCAGATATAAAGACAGCGTGAAGTAATAATTGCGCGTTGTCTCCTTGCTGGGAAGCTAATACGGAAGCTAATATCCTTTTATTTCTTTAGCTGCTATCCTCATAACTAATTTTTGGTCGCCCGATAGCATAAATCTTTTTCGGTATAACAAAAATTGTTTCTCGACTCAACCATTCCTGATTATATTTTCTAAATACTTTCTCATTTCTGGATTGCTTATCCCATTTAAGTTTGATAAAATTAGATAAGTTACGAGCTTTAGTACATATTAATTTACTTAATTCACTGTCAATTTTGTGTGGAATCGTTCTTTTTATGTAATTCGAACATTCTCAACTAAAACTCAAATATTTCAGAATTTTTGAACCTGAGTGTTTCTACAAAAATGTTAAAAATTCGTTCGTTAGCACTCAAATGCATACACTTTTACTATGACATAAAACTTGAGTTTTCTACCAACAATCACGTGTGCATACGTAGTTCCAGTGACACTTCATAACATTTTTAGTTTTACTCCACGAAAAACGACAAAACTTTTCCGAATTTCACAAAAATATACAAATAAAAAATCCACCAAAATACGTACGAAATACAAAGATTTAGCAAACTAATTGTATGTAGTAAAAATACTCACATCGGGTATTATAACTCATATTTAAAAAGTTTTTTTACAAGAATATATTATTAAATAAACATTTTTTAATTTTGTAAAAATTGTGCTTCTTCACTTGTGTTAACGCGTGTCAAAAAATTTGTAATCATTAACAGGCGTTTGTACATAAAAAGGGTTGCCAGCAGTAAATTTTTTTTAGCTTTTTCTTATCAATATAATGGGTATTGAACACCATCAAAAAAATTGTAAAAACTTAATCTTGATTTCGGACTTAGTGCAATGATCGAGATTAATTTCTTAATAAGGGCGTTTGAATTGTTGTGGTTTGGAGGTTTTTTTCGAGGATACATGAGGCTTGTCGTTTTCATCTTGCAATATTTTAAAACGGTTTTGACGATTTGTAGAGCATACGCTGTTATTCCTAGATAACTTTAGAGCAGATAAATTTTAGAAGAATATAGGCCACGCCCACGTTTTACCACAGTTACATATCTGTCCATCCCGACTTTGCTATTGTTATCTAAAGTGATAACTTGGTTAAATGATGAACAGCCCGAAGCAGATGATATTACTGGCTTAAATGAAGAAGTACTAGGAAAGGGTAATGATAACGAATCACTAGTTGGCATTGGACAAAGCGAAGTCGATCACTGACGAAAAAATGGCTTTGCCGTTAAAAAAATTTTATCATCAGATTTTTTTATTTTTATTAAGCTCTTCAGAACTCACAGTAAGTCTGTCAACAGATTTTTTATTTTTGTTGTTTTCATTGAGAGCTTCCGAACTCACAATAATAAAGGCATTTTTGCCGTTATAATTCACTTCACAATTATTTGTTTTTGAGGTACTCATATAGAGTAATACTTTTTTTTAATGCATGTTTTTATTTATTGTATCTTCAAATATGAACTAACAAAAAGTATTGAAATCTTAAATCTAAAATATAAACATTAAGCCCTACCAATGTCGGACATAAGCTTAGTGATAGTTATTAATAATACATAAGTAGTGATAAGGAAAAAAAGCAATGTGATTCCGATCACAGAGGAGATGTGTAAACATCTAGTAATGAAATTTTTTTTTAAGTTGGAAGTACTTATGCTTTTTTTCAATATTGTAAATACATATGAATTTGTTGATTTTTGTTTGTTTTATTAAACTTATTTGGTTAGTAAATGGGCACACTGCAGTATATGTATATGTACTGCATTCAAAATTGCAGTAAGCAGTAAATTTACCGATTACTAAAAAAATTCAGTAAATTTTTACTGCTAATGAAATTTAATTTGCATTACTAGTAAAATCGTAGGGCCGTAGCAAGTGGCAAAGTTTTTTCATTCAAATTTTGAAACTTTTGTATGAAAAACATTTAGCCACTTGGTAATATTTCATTATGAATATGGGCAGTACTGATTACTGAAAATTCAATGCACCTCATCATATAACACATCATTTAGGCAATTTTTAAAAATTGTAGAAAAAATTTTTAGTAATCAGTAATTTTTTTTTGTTTTTACTAAAACTTTAGTGGTACTGCAGTGATCATCTATGGTAAATGCCTTTACTTTTACTTTTTAAATTTTAATTCCTGTTGTTCATCGTTTAGTTGTTGCTGTTCTTGTTGTTGTGTACGCATTGCAATTAAAATAAATTCGTAAAGTGCGACTTTGACTCGCGCACATTCGGCTTTGATCATTTTTTTTATTTAGCTTTCTTCCTTTTTTAAGTTTTTTCAGTTTAAACGATTTTTTTCAGTTTTATCGCTTTTTTCTCGTTTTGGGTTTTTTTAATTTTCGCAATTTTTTTTTCATTTTGGCGATTTTTTAATTTTGGCGATTTTTTTCTGTTTTTTGGGGTTTTTTTAATTTTGGCGATTTTTTTTCTGTTTTTTTGGAGTTTTTTTTATATAGGCGATTTGTTCATTTTGGCGATTTTTTCATATTGGCGATTTTTTGTTTAAGGATTTTTTTAAATTTGGCGATTTTTGCGGGTTTTCGCGATTTATTTTAGTCCTAGAGATTTTTTTAATTTGGTGCTTTTTTATTCGTTTTAGCGATTTTTTATATTTGGCGATTTTATATTTTTTTCATTTTTTAGTTTTACCGTTTTTGAAAATTTCAAGGGTTTTGCTCTTACGGTTTCCAAAATGCAAAGCAAAAGCAAAGAAATCTCAGCAAAGAAATCAGTCAAAAGATTTTTACCCCCTAGCGTACAGATGTTTACACATCAAAAAAAATTCAAGCAGCTTCATGATCTGGAGTGTTGAATATTAGAGCCCGTGAATCTCTTTTTTTCTCTTTTTTAAGCGGATGTATCCAGTAAAATTCAAAATATTACGATCAAGCGGAGACTAGGATGTGACTCAAGTTTTGTTAGATATTTGCCTGCATATTTTACAATTTCTTCAGTCACTAGTGGCATATTTAAATCACGATGAATATTTGCATTTTTGATGTACCATGGAGCCGATGTTATCAAACGTAAAATTTTGTTTTGCCTTCGTTGAATTTTCTCAACATTTAAAGCTGAGGCAGTGCCCGCCCCATAGCTTGGTTCAAAAGCGACTTGTATATTAAAAGTTTGATATCTAGACTGAGGGTTGAATTTCTACCAATCAGCCAATGTACCTGCGTTAATTTTAGTTTCATTTGTGTTAGCTTAGTGTCAATGTGGTATTTCCATGTAAGCCGTCGATCAAGGTGTATACCAAGGTATTTTACATGTGAATGTTGAGGAACAATTTGATTATTAATTCTAATGGGGGAACAAGTATTTTTTCGGTTCATTTACCTTTATTCTCCATAAGTTTAACCATAGTTTCATCTGAGTAATGTGTTCCTGGAGTTTGCGGGATGCATCATCAGGGTTTTTGTGCATACTAAGGCAGGCTGTATCGTCCGCAAATGTGAAAGTATGGATACTACTGTTCACAGGCATATCACAAGTATAAATCAAATACAAAACTGGCCCCAGTATACTCCCCTGTGGTACACCGGATGAGATAGTTTCAGGCATACTCGTAAAGTCTCCTTCCACAACAGTGAACTTACGGGAATTAATGTAACTTTCCAAAAGATTTAAAATGTTTATTGGCAGGTAAATCTTCAATTTTAAAATGAGGCCTTCATGCCACACTTTATCGAATGCCTGAGAAACGTCAATAAACATCGCAGAACAATACTTTTTTTCTTCAAAAGTTCTTCTTATAAATTGAACCAATCTATGAGTTTGTTCAATGGTGCTATGCTAACTTCTAAAACCAAATTGATGGTCTGGTATACACCCAGTATTAATTAGAATTGGGGACAATTTTGTCTTAAGCAGTTTTCGAAAAGCTTTGTGATTGTTGATAGTAAACTTATTGTCCTATATGACTCAGCCTTGGTAAGATCTTTTCCCGGCTTTGGAATCATTTTAACCTTGCCAAGCTTCCAGCTGTGTGGATAGTACTCCAGTCGTAAAATGGCATTAAAAATGAATAACAGGATTCTAATTGCAATACGGGGCAACTTCATCAGCATCTGGTTACTAATTCCAATACCCGGGGATTTCTTCGGGTTGAGTTTGGCAATTAATTTTTGTAAATCACGCGTCTTACCCCGTTATGCAAAAACGTTTGCTAAAGTTAAAGCACGTGCTAAAACCGGTTTTGCCATACAAAATTCGTTTGTTAAACCAACTCTAAGTTTAACAATCGTTTTTGTATAAGGCGGCTTAACTTTATTGTTAATGGGGGGTAGAGCGACTACACTCGGCAAATAAGCAACACCAGTACATATGTTTGGCGTAAAAACGGATTTTAAGTGTTCAGCAAATATGTTACTTTTTTCAATATCGCTTCTTGTCCTACCTCCGGTAGATGTGCGCAGAGGTGGCTTAAACTCAACGGGTGTTTTAAGCTTTTTAGCAACGCACCACAAAGAGTAATTAGATACTGGTGTGACATCAAGACCTTCCAGATACTTTTTAAAAGATTTTTTCAGATGCAAGCAACTCTTGGAGTCGTTTAGTACACTCTTTAAATCTGATTTTGTGTTGAGGTGATCTGTGCTGTTGCCATTCCCTTCTAGCTCTTCTTTTTCACGTACGAGACGTTCAATGTCCGTAGAATAAATTCTATTAAACCCTTGAGTACTCCTCAAGGGCACTTTGTTTGTGTTTTTTTGTTTGCGGTTTTTAGTTTCAGTAAATATTTTTTACTGTTCCAGTAAATTATTTGTTCCAATTTTATTTTACGTAAAAAAACTCTATAGAATGAAAATTTTCTATGTAAAGTAAAATTTGTACAAAATGTTTTAGATTTATTTTTTTTTATATTTAAATTTGTTATTTTTCAGTTAAATTTATTTTTAACCCCCGACTAAGAAAAATGGGTGATATGAGTTTGTAGTGTGTGTCTGTGTATCTGTGGGTCTGTCTGTGTCCACGTACAGGCCAAACGGCTGGACCGATTTTCATTTAGTTTTTTCTGTTTGAAAGATGACTTGACCGAGAGGGTTCTTAGCTGTAAATCGGTCCAGCCGTTTAGAAGATATAACATCTTTTCTGAAAAAAGTCGGGGGTTTTTAAAATTTTTTATTTTTGTTATTTATTATATATTGTAAAATAATTTGTCTGATTTTTTTTAATTTTTTCTACAAATTATTTTATAGATATAAAAACATTTTATTTAGTAAATAAAAAAATACATATGTTATTTTTTTGTAAAGATTTTTGTTTTCGGTTTTCAAACTTATGTTTGTATATTGTGATTCTTAATATAGTATTAAGAGTCTTACTATAAACATACAGAGTTTGTTAGCTAAATTCAAAAATTTTTTGGGTTGAAGTGTACTGACGAGTTGCAAAAGCAGGAACGAAATGCTTAACCATAAAAACAATCCAATTTTTGAAAGTAAAAAAATTATTTGAACCTTTTATTTATTCAGTTATTGTTTTCTGAAATACGTAAAGTAATTTTTGCAACATTTTTTTGCAGTGTCAAATAAAACTTTTACTAATTTATTTAGATAATAATAATAATAATAGTAATTTATTTTCTGATAATGCAAAAATTTGAAGTGAATGTGCTTGTAAATTATAAAAAAAAAATTGCTGAATAATACAAAAAAATCTGCAAATATATTTTTTTGTTCCAATTAATAAATTTGACTGAAAATATTTTGAGTTTCCGTTAACTTTTTTCTCTAATGCCATATATAAATTAACTAAAAATAAAAAAAAATTTTCCAGTTAAATTTTTACAAAATTGTTATCGAATCTACAAATTTCTTTGTAGGACCGCATTCATACAAAATATTTACTGATTCAATGAATTTGGTTACTGAAAAAGAAATTTAGTTTTTTCTGTGTACATACATACATAAGTACGTACATATATACAGGCAAAGCTAAAAATGTAAATAAAAACGAAGCAAAATTACAACAACGTCATCTTAAAATTGGTTTAAGCATGGGTGCAGTCAATTTTAAAATTTGCTGATTTACTCAAGGTTTAAAAAACGTTTTTTAAGCTAAAATTCTGTTATGAATACAATTTTAGCGAACTTTACTTAAAAAACATTTGCAATGCTGTTTAAAATTCTTATGAATACGGCTGTATGAATATAACAAATTCATTACAAATATGAAATATTGGTATGAGGAAATTGATAGAAAAAAATTCTGCAAGAATAATTTTTTTTACACAAGTTTTTATTTTTTAAACATTGAAGCTCTACGCAAATAAACTTTGCATACCATGTGTATTTTTTAACAAACTTCCAATTAACCAGTGATAAAAAATAGAGAAAAAGATCGAGTTCATAAAATGCAAGCTTTTTGATTGCAAAAACGATTTTATGTGAGATATCGCATATGCATACATTTTTATATGGTACCATATATTACATCTTATTTCTATATATGGATCCATATATGAAGAGTCTCATAATTAAATTTCCATATATGAGCTCATGTATTGTAATAGATTTCATATATTACTCCATATATCAATTCATATATAATACTCTTCCCAAAGTATAACCCTATACATTTGCATACATGAATTCGTATATATATACATACTAGGGATGCCAATCGGGATCGATTTTTAGAAATCCCGGGATTCGGGATTTTGTAATCCCCATCCCGAAAATCCCGGGATTTGCGGGATCTCGGGATTTCGGGATCTAAATATTTTTCACAAAATAAATTATTTTTTTAAATAAATATTACTCTAATAACAAATTAAAGCATTTTAAAAGGTTTTATGTTCATAATTTATCATTGCACAATTGTCTTTAAAGTGAACAATTTTCTAATACGAGTATGAAATAAAAATTAAAAAAATTTTTCTCATCAATTTTTAAGTTGATTAATCACATTTGATGTTAGAGAGTTTATAGTGGAAACAATAACCAAATATGAAAACTTGTTTTTGTTTTCAATATAAATGTTTTTCTAGTTAATTTTAATTATTATTCGAACTCCATTTGTTTCTATATTTGTGATTTGAACGGGCTAAGGTTCGTATTGCTTTTTAATCCAAATTATGTTTTTCTATTATCTAAACCAAAACGAATATACATATCGGTGGACTTTTAGCACTACCGCTTAAGTTGACTTACGAAAATTTTTAGATTCACTTTCATACAAATAAGTTGTAAAAACAATATTGTTTTGTTAAAAATATATCTACTAACGTTTTTTTAATTGCGATTGATCAGCAACAAGTATGGTCAGGTTGTTACATATGTATACCAAGCATTATCAATTTTTTTTTAATGATTTCGTTACGACTATGACAACGATAATAAGGCTGAACATGTTCAGGCATAAGTTTTTTTCTACAAGTTCAGCAGATACATATGTATGTATTCATACGTTCGCTAAGAGGAGTATGGTTTATTAGTGTCCTGGCCTTCTACTCTGCAACTCGAATACAACTATAATTGAGTCGAACTCATTCAGTCGGTCGTTTTTGACTAAAACTATTTATCAAATCTATGTAATTTAAATGGGTTTGATCTTAGGTTTGTATCAAAAACGACCTAAACGGTCTAAATAAAAAACAAAATAATTTTGAACTGCAATGTAAAAAACATACATACACACTCGATCAGTTTTTTAGACAATATACTCCGCATTATTCTGTAATTATTTCTCGCTTTTACGTCAACCCGACAACAAAAAGTTTTCACTTGCCTTGTATTATATTCTACTTCAATTCAGGGAAGGAAAATGACTCTTTGGATTTTGTACCAACTGTGAAAATAAAATGTACTTTTTAGACCATGACGGTACCAATTTTTAATATTTATTAATACCAATTGAGAGGGCTATATTCGCCTGTGCCGAATCTTCTATACCCTTTACCAAAGTGCGTTTATGTAGTATATAGATACATACATAAGCACATACATAAAGTAATTTGACCTAGTTACTTTTATGTGCAAGAAAAATAATTTTCAATCCCTAGAATCATCAAATTAGATTTTTCTCATTCATTTTATCAATATAGTAGTTCTTAAAAAAATATGGAAAGTGTGTTAAGTGATAAAAAAAGGGAATTCCAAAAAAAATGTTTTATTTAGTTACTTTAATATCTAGAAAAAAAAGTTCAAAGTTTCCAACTCTGGAGATGTGATTTTTATTTTTATAATTTTTCAAACCAAACTTTTTATTCCAAAACGTAAAATATATATAATTTATAAAGGAAAAGATAAAAATTAATTAGACTTAGTTACTTTAATATATCACAAAAAGTGTAAGTTTCCCAACCCTGAAATCATCCTTTTTGATTTTTCTGATTTCTTACACCAATCTCTTTTTTTAAGAACATAAGATATTTTTAATTTGTAAATAAAAGGAAAAATTTGTTCTAGTAAGTTACTTTTGTATAAGAAAAAAAGTTAAGGCTTTCCAACCCTGGAAACGTCTTTTTAATTTTTTTAAACTTTTTTTTTTTATTTTAAATATTAATTTTATTCGTACTCAAGCAAAAAATAAGTTTATTTCATAAAATAAACAAAAATTAATTTTCGGTAGTTAATTTTTTATATCACAAAGAGTGTAGGTTTCCCAACCCTGGGATCCTCCTTTTTGATTTTTTTGATTTCTAATACCAATCTTTTTTTTAAGAATATAATATATGTTAATTTATAGTAAAAAAGGAAAAACTTGTTTAAGTATGTTACTTTTGTATAAAAAATAAGGTCTTCCAACTTTGGAAACATCTTTTTAATTTTTTCAACTTTTTTTTATTTTGAAATACCAAATTCATTCGTACTGAAGTGTAAAATAAATTTATTTTATAAAAAAAATAAATATTAGTTTTCGGTAGCTAATTTTTTATATCACTAAAACTGTGGAATTACCAACCCTGAAATCATGGTTTTTAATTTTTCTGATTTCTTATACCAATCTCTTTCTTTTAAGAATATAAGATATCTTTAATTTATAGAGAAAACGAAAAATTTGCTTTAGTAACTTACTTCTGTATTAAAAAAGGTAAATGTTTCCAACCCTGGAATCGTGTTTTAAACTTTTTTAAATTGAAATACCATATTTATTCATACTATAGTATAAAATAAGTTTATTTATTTAAAAAAAATTAAAATTACTTTTCGGTAGTTAATATTTGATATCACAAAAAGAGTAAGTTTCTCAACCCTGGAAATATCCTTTTTAATTTTTCTGATTTCTTACACCAATCTCTTTCTTTTAACTATATAAGATATCTCTAATTTATAGAAAAAAAGGAAAAATTTGCTTTATTAAGTTACTTTTGTATAAAAAAAGTTAAAGTTTTCCAACCCTGGAAACATCTTTTTAATTTTTTTAAAGTTTAATTTTTAATTTGAAAAACCAATTTTATTCATACTGAAGTATAAAATAATCTTATTTAATAATTTACTTTTGTATAAAACAAGTTAAAGTTTTCCAACCCTAGAAACATCTTTTTAATTTTTTTAAGTTTAATTTTTAATTTGAAATACCAAGTTTATTCATACTGAAGTATAAAATAATCTTATTTAATAAAAATAAATAAAAATTAGTTTTCGGTAGTTAATTTTTTATATCACAAAAAGTTCCAGTTTCGCAACCCTGGAATCATCCTTTTTGATTTTTCTGATTTCTTACACCAATCTTTTTCTTTTAAGAATGTAAGATATGTTTAATTTATAAAGAAAAGGAAAAATTTGTTTTAATAAATTACTTTTATATAAGAAAAAAAATAAAGTTTTCCAGCCCTGGAAACGTCTTTTTAAATTTTAAATTTTTTTTTATTTGAAATACCAATTTCGTGGTGAAGTATAAAATAAGTTTATTTAATAAAAATAAATAAAAAATTAGTTTACGGTAGTTAATTTTATATATCACAAAAATCGTAGGTTTACCATACAGATTTTAAATGCTCAGAAAATAAGTTACCTTTCTCACTATCACTTCTTGCCCAGCCTCCGGTCGCAGTACGCAATGGTGATTTAACATCAACGGGTCGTTTAAGATTTCTAGTAGCGCGCCATAGAGAGTAATTAGATGCGGACGTTACATCAAGACCTTCTAAATACTTTTCCGGTAGTGCAGTTTTTTCCGACGATAGCAGCTGTTTGAGTCGTTTAGTACATTCTTTAAGTCTGATTTTATTTAGGGGTGATCTGTGTTGTTGCCATTCTCTTCTAGCTCTCCTTTTTTCACATACAAGACGTTCCATTTCCGTAGAATAAATTCTGTTAAAGCCGGTCTGCGGATAGGAGGTAGTGGCGTGTTCAGCAGCCTGTTTAATATTTTCGTTAAGATTGGCAATGTTAAATTCAATATCATCGCATGATCTAAGCTGAATATTTTCTACGCAGTGACTACTAAGATATTTTTTGAATGCCAGCTAGTTGTTAATCATCTTCACATATGAGTTAGTTAAATCACTCCTTAGTGGGTTGAAAATTGTAACTATTGTTGGAGAGTGATCGGAGGACAGATCTAGAGAGGCCTCTACATGAATTAAGTCCCTATGAATATTTTTCGTGACGGCAAAATCTATAACATCTGGAATTTTTCTTACGTCAGTAGGCCAGTAAGTAGGCTCCCCACTCGAAATGACATCTAAGCCCATTTTTGAAATTGTATTGAACAAGGCTCGACCTCTAGGTGTAACAAGACGCGATCCCCAGTACGTATTTTTTGCATTGTAGTCACCAGCTGCCACGAAACAAGATCCAAGCGATTTGTAGAACTTCTCATACTGATCTTCGGTAACTGAAAATCTGGGAGGTGAGTAAATTGATGATATCACGAAATTCACACAAAAATTTTCTACGAAAATATTCGTTGCTTGCAAATATTCTTCACTAACGTTGTCAAGGACATAGTGCTTGAGTCTTGACTTAATCAGAATTGCTGATCCACCACATGCTCTCTCTCTCGGGTCCTTTGTATCATATAAAGTGTAACCATTTATTTTAAATAAGCTTCTTGAGGTCAAATGAGTCTCAGAAACCAACATTATATCAATATTTTTTTCCATGAGGAAGTGCTCAAGTTCATTTTTATGTTGGCGAATGCCGTTTGCGTTCCAGAAACATATTTTTAACGTGTTCATGGTTTAGTAACTAATGCTTGAAGCAGTGTATTCTGCATTCGCAGCCTTTCTTGCATCATACTTGTCATATTTGTAGTAAAGTTGTTTATAGTTAGCACCAGATTATCAATAGTAGCTTCAAGGCGACTAAAGTTAAAGCTTGAGTTTGAATTCGTTGAATTATTTGGCGGTGAAACATTTTGCGTGGGATTTGAACTAGTCTTAGCAGTTTGAGCATACGATACACGTGAAGTAACTGGTTTGCTGATTTGAGCAAAAGTGTCGGAGTTCGCGTTTACTTGTAGAGCTGGAGTTAACTTGGGTTTTTGACCCATAGCCTGTTTAACGAAAGAATATACAGGGCACCCTCTGTAGTTAGCTGTGTGATTACCTCCACAATTACTACATTTTATTCTGCTTGATCTTTTGGCTTAGTGCAGCTAGCAGTACCATGCAATTCACCGCAGATAACACACACTGTAGGTAACTTGCAGTTAGTTTTTGTGTGGCCATATTCTTGGCAATTATGGCACTGTACGGGACCTGAACGCTTACGTGGCTCTTCAACTGTGATTTTTCGATGTAAGAGATACTTTACGTTATAAACTGGATGGGCTTCATTTTTTTTCAATTGTATGTCATTCGGCTCCAGTTCAACCCGAAATAGGGGTTGGGGGACCTTTTCTCTATTAAATATGTTGGTAACATTTTTTACCTTGAATCCTTGGTCGACAAGTGCACATTTTACTTCTTCGGGTTCAACATATGAATCTATGCCCTTTAATACTATCAGTAGGCCTTTAGCACTCTTAAGTTGGTATGTGTAAAAATTTGTTTTATTTTTTTCGAATTCACTAACAATTTTTCGGAAATCTTTTTCATTATATATTTGGATTTTAGTTTCATCAATATTACCTCGTTTAATTGGAATGATGTGAAAAGTATTTTCACCAATGGTCGACAGTAGTTTTTTTATAAGCGCGTTAGAATTTTTTTCTCTCAGATAAATAGGTGGTGGCTTAAAAGACTTTTGCGATGATGTAGAGGGCTTGTCGTCGGTGTCTTACAATAATGAAAAACGATTTTGACGATTGGTAGATGATGCGCTGTTATCCCTAGACATCTTTGGAGCAGATGACATTTTTGAAGAATTTGGGCTTCGCCCACGCTTTACCACTGTTATATATCTGTCCATTCCAAATTGTACCTTGGGTTTTGAGCTACTGTTATCTGTAGTAATAACTTGGTTTAGTGATGAAGGCAAGCCCGATGCGGATGATATCGCAGACTTAAATGAAAAAGTACTAGGCAATGGTAATGTTAACGATTCACTAGTTGGCATTGGACAAAGCGAAGTTGATCGCTGACGAAAAATTGGCTTTGCCGTTAAAAAAACATTTTCATCAGATTTATTATTTATATTTTTTTCATTAAGAGTTTCAGAACTCACAGTAAAATAAGCATTTCTGCCGTTAGAACTCACTTCAATATTTTTTTCCTTTGAGGTACTCATACAGAGTATTATTCCTCAAGGGAACTTTGTTTGTGTTTACGATTTTTTTTGTTTTTGCTATTTCTTGCTATGTAAAAAATATTAGTAAAGCCAATAAGCTTATTTATCAAGGTGAATATGTATTACGAATATTTTTTGTATGATTTTTGATTTTGTTGTTTTTTATATTTGTTTCGTATGTATGTATGTAAAAAAAACATCCGCTTTAATGTCTATTCACAATGAAGGTTCAACAAGAACTCATTAACATTAATTGAAGTTTAATTTTTTATTTGAAATACCAATTTTATTCGTGGTGAAGTATAAAATAAGTTTATTTAATAAAAATAATTAAAACGTTAGTTTACGGTAGTTAATTGTATATATCACAAAAATCGTAGGTTTTCCAACCCTGGAATCATCCTTTTTGTTTTTCTGATTTCTTACATCAATCTCCTTCTTTTAATAGCATTACATAAGTTTAGTTTATAGAAAAAAAGGAAAATTTTTTTTAGTAAGTTACTTTTGCATAACAAAAAAAGTTAAGGTTTTCCAACCCTGGAAACGTATTTTTAATTTTTTTAATTATTTTTTAAATTTTTTTTCAGTTAGAAATACCAATTTTATTCATACTGATGTATAAAATAAGTTTATTTAATAAAAAATTATTAAAAACTAGTTTTCAGTAGTTATTTTGTATGGCAAAATGAAGTTTAAGTCACCCACCTCTGAAACTGTCTGCTCGATTTTGCTGATTTTCAATACCAATCTTATTTCGACAATTTCTGATCCAGCAGTTCAAGAACGAAGTCTCTAGCTTTTCTGGGAGCTTCGGAAAACCGATTTCACGTACAGACAGACGGACATCGCTTATTCGTATTCGCGATACATAAGGATCCAGAATATACATATATACTTTATAGCTCGCTTATTAATATTCTAGAAATTACAAACAGAATGACAAACCTATATACACCCTTTTACCATTTTTTGGTAAGGGGTATAAAAAGCAAAAATGAACACTACGATACAAGCAAGCTTTACATGTTTTTCTTTTCTTGTTTTTGACCAAAAATGTACGTATTCAATACTAATTATTTCCTTATAGGTATGCGGGTACCTTTAAATACTGTTAAAGGTGTTTTTTGCCATTCACATAAAGGTTACTTTCCTGTCATTGTACGAGTATACATATGTACATTGTACAAAAAAAAAATATTAAAAAACCCAGGCAGAAATTGTGACTTTGCCCAAAAAATATGTACCACCACAACACTGTAAATACAAAATTACGACTCTTCCAAAATTTTTGTACCACACAAAAATCTGACTTAACGTTTACAAATACCGCGTTCTTAGTAATGCTATAGCACTACAACACTGTATATACAAAATTTCGACGTTAGTTTCCCAACACCCCGTTTACAATAATTTTATACCGCTACAACACCGTAAATACAAAAATTTGACTTTAGTTCTCCAAATACCCCGTTTAGAATAATTCTTTACCGCTGCAGCATCGTAAATACAAAAATTTGACTTAAGTTGGGAAATTTACATTGTGACGAAATTGTAAATTTGTCTTAAGAGTATTGTGACAACATTGAAAACAAGTGTCGGAGGACGGTCATTCGACGTTATCATTTTAATGTTATAAGTACATTAAAATGTTGGTAATCGAATGTTGTACTGATGTTAGTTGTACCTGGAGACAATCGTAGCAACGTCGTGCTGATTGTCTTTTTCTGCCTGGGAAATTTAAACTAAAATAAAAAGTTATTGTAATAATTGGTTTATGCTGGAAGACAACTGGGACGAACGATAAATCTCTCCCACGTTATACCAACGAAGAGTACGTGTACAGATCTTTTAATACATAATTGAATAATTGGTTAATGTTTTGCAAAGAGAGAGAAAATTGTTTTTTCGTTGTTCATCGGCGTAAGAAACAGAAATGCAGTTATCGCAAAGCTCGTTACGCACGACAAATTTCGTTCGATGGCGTTGTTATATACATATCGAGCCTTATTTTCGATTTTATCGTAAGCGACATGTTATCGGAAATATACTTTTTTATTGAAATTAAAATTTTATGGTCCTGTCCATAGTTTAGAATTATCAAAATGCCAAAATTGTTGATAACTTTTGAGATACAGGCAGTACAATTTTATCGTAAGCGACAATTTATGTACAAAAACATATTCCAATAATTAAAAAAATCATCTCCTGAAAACTGTAATTTTTGTCGCTTACGATAAAGTCGAAAACAAATCTTGATATGTATATTAATTTTCATATGAACAAATCTGTTTTATTTCTATGACAAAAGTTCGCATCGAAAAATTCGTTGTTCGTCACAGTTGTGTTCCCTGTTTGAATAGTGACCCACGCAGAAAAATAAATTCTAGATAACGTTGGTAAAGCGTTTCCTAAGGTGGTTTGAACGTTGGCAGAATATCACAATTTCTCCTTTTGGAGTGTTGTGCCAACACACAAGTGATAACCTCATGATGGGGTTGGCCAACTATTTTTTACGTCGTTGGCTAAACACTTTGAAAACCACAATTTAAGTGCTTTCGCGACATAAGTTTTTTTATAATTCTAATATATTCCCAATACTTCAAACAATTGCTTCAAAAGCTCCCCCCAGGGGAGTCTATTTTTGACTACGGGTGTGGCAACCCCGGGGCCCAAGCTGGGGTGATGTGGCTTTTCCATTGACGTACCTTTGGTACATTACCCATAGAACTTATGTGTTACTACCCAATCTCTGAACAAAGAGCAAAGGATGTGCACATATTTATAAAAGGAAGACAGGTCCTGTTGATGTCAGTTAGGTGCAGCGTCACCTAGAAGTGCCCCTGAGTTCAAAAGACGATAGAGGTGAAGCCCTTGTGGTGGAACTTCGAGGTCTGACCAGAGGCTACTTCTGGTGCCACGGGTGCCGGTTGCCCGACAGTCGAGCTGCTTTGAAGTTTTGAGTGCATGTAGCGGTCGTCAGTTTCCTTTGCTAAAATGCCGAGTTCGTCCTACCCCAATGGGGTATACCCCACGGGGTTAAAGGGATGATTTTGGTATGTGTGGAGTAGGCACTAGTTATTTGGCGACACAGGCATGGGTTCATCTCGGATGAGTGGTTGAGCTGTGCCGGCAATGGTTGAGGAATTCTCTTGGGGACCTCGCTATGGGTGTATACACAACACCTTAGCGTGGAAGCCGGAGAATTATCGTGGTGGCTGTGGTTGCTACCAAAATCGCTGGGAGAATAGTCTTGGCTTCCCAGTGTGAAATCAATGCTAGTGATTGGTCTGACGCGGTCATCCAGACACTATTCTAGGTGCTGTTGCCATTCAACAGAAGCTGCTATGGGCACGGACATAGCAGCAGAGTTTAGATAGCTCAAATTTCCTCAGCAAGGTAATTGAATATAGTACAGGGATAACTATATTCAAAGATTGCAACCTATGTGCCTTATGGAGTGGGCCATAGGTTCATTCTAATAGGGTGCATGGGGCCGTTGGTCTGGCGTCTAACCCACACCCGGTGCTTTGGCACCCGTGAGATAAGGCCATAATGGCAGGTGCTCACGGAAAGCTATCGCACATCTGCTTCAAAAGCTAATGATAAAGAATTCATTCTCTTATATTTCACAAGAAAATGTATTAGGGCTTCGACAAAACCTACTTACTAATGGTATCTAAAAATATAGATTTTGAATTTCAAATGAAAATCATCATAGTTTAATGAATTTAACAAACTGGGAAACGATTCCGTTTCTTTGTTATATGCTGGTGCAATTACTTTAAAAAATCTATTGGATGTTAAAATATACAAATATTTTTTAATTTTATTTACTTCTTGTCGTATTTGTTCGTCAACCTAGTTAGCCACATTAAAATCAAAATACGTTCAAGAATTGTTAAATCATTTGTTGAACTTATGCCTCGATATTACGGACATAATTCGCAAACTATGAATATACATAATCTAATCCATATACCAGATGATATAATTAACATTGGAGCTCCTTTATCACAATTTTCAGCTTTTGACTTTAAAAATAGTTTGGGCTATTTAAGGTCAATTGGTAATGTTAAATCAACTACAAATCCAATAGCTCAAATTCAAAGAAATTTGCACATTTTCCAGACTAACAGTTTCTCAAATAATATGCCTTTAGTATTTCCTCTTGTTGAAAATAGAAAATATTCACTGGGAAAAATTTATGTATAGATACAGTTGAATCGAAAACCCTATTTTCTTTTGTCAACAATTATGGCTATAATATTACAACCGTTCCTCTTGATAATATCTTTTTACTAATTAAGTAATGGAAATGCCTGGCTATATCAGAAATAGAGCTAAGCATGTATGTATAATCAAAAACTGGCATGTAGTTAGCATATGTGGCAAAATTGAACATGGTCTTAACGTGTTTTGCCATACAATTTTACATTAAAGATCATGCTATGATGTAATCATGTGTTAGAACTACATTATGCGGCGATTTTTAATGTAAAATTGTATAGAGGAACTCGTCAACACGTAGTTCAATTTTGTCACTTATGCTAATTTCATGTCAGTTTTTGATTATACATAAGGCCGTAAGTGTATTCTTACCAATAAATAAAAACGAAAAGAAAAAATAAAAATTTATTAAAAAGCATTGGCAAATAATTTTTCAGATTGTAACCCGTAACATTGGCAAACCTTTTGGGTTTCTTGTGTAAAAGTGCTTTCCCAGTGCTACAATTTTTGTACGGTTGGCGATTTCTGCCTGGGGAGTTTCAGTGCAAAATGTGTATGTATGTTAGTGTTGCCATATGTACCGCTTTTCGCGTTATTGTCCCGATTTTTAAAACTAGATCACGCGTACCGCGCGGGATTTCCCAACCCCGCTTTTTTAAGATTTAGTTTTTTAATTTAACACTAGCTTTTTCAGTTGATTTAAAGTATAATTTTAGTTAACTTCACGCCGAATAACGAAGAATTCGCCTTGGTACTGTAAGTTTCGCATGCAAATTTATATGAATAACAAAAATTGTTAAAGTTTTTCAAAGAAAGATCACAAATTGAAGAAAAAAATCTGAAAACTGTCAAAAAGAAAATTTAAGAAGATTAACCTAATATAATTTCAATTGGGAATTAAAGAAAAAACAAAAGAAGAGAGCTGTCTCAGGACACCCGGTTAGAGCTATGCTGCTTAGCTATATAAAAAAAAATCCAAATGTTAAATAACAATGCAGTAAAATTATATTATGAGGGCAATCATGAATAAAATTACTCCAAATATATTTTTCGGAGAACAATTTCAAACAATAGCAGGCAATAGGAAAAACAAAAAATTCTAATTGGAAAACGGAGAAATTTCTCGTTTTATTTTATTCATGATTGCCCTACGTTTATATTTAACTTCTATTTTGTTCTTTTCTAGAAGCGTACGATTAAACTAATGTATTGTTTGTGTTCATGTGCATAAAATAAATAATTAAGCAATCGTTCTCATTGTTTTTGTTTTACTCACTCCAAAGAAGGAAACAAAAGAAAATCAAACATTTTGTTTCGTTTATTTTCGTACTCTGATTATAAGTACAAAGAAAAGAAAACAAAAAAATATTTATAACTGTAATAGTGTTGATTATTTATATTACGAAAATCACGTCACGTAGTGGGATAAAATTTAAAATATATTCATGAACTAGCTGACCCGCCAGACTTCATATTGCCTCAGTTGATAAATAAAAGACCTAAGCTTTTGTACAAAATAATCTTAAAATAAACAAACCTATATATACCCCTTTACGATTTTTGTGGTAAAGGGTATAACAAAACGTATCCGTATTTAATAAAAAGGCATTTTTTGAATGAAGCATGAACTTTCATTATTATATTCGACACATCATGTTGCTTACTTACAAAACAGAGTTTTCCTGAAATACTGGCTATTTATAAGGTTTAAATTTGATATTGACAGACACACACTGTTATGATAGAGTCTATTAATAAATTGAAAGGTTTCTCAAAAGGTTTTTTGTGGTTCGTAAATAAACAAAGAAAACGGTTTTTCGACGCGCGAACACACGACGTATAATTGTCCATGCGCGAAACAGGGAAACTCCAAGTTGATTCCTCAAACTTCTAACGACTGTCTTTGCGATTTATTTATCGTCATCGCAAAGGCCAGACGTACTGGAAATTGCAAGCACTTAAAATCGAATGGTAAATCCGTTGGAATCATCGGTATCCGCGGGATCAAGACATCCTCTCCTTTGTATTTTCCTTTTATGATTGTTGCCTCAATGTCTTGTTCCATTGCACAGTCTTGTTCCTTTGCACAGTCGAGGTTGATTAATGTTACGCAGCATGATGCCAACTGATCAAACTTTTAACTGCAAATTGTGAGGTGGTAATCCAGTCAATTCCAGTGAATTTAAAACCTCCGTGGGATAGTTGACTACGTCATCCTGGTTCATAATGGTGTCGACTGATTTGAAGGAAACCAACTGTCCTGCCATTTATGGTTATTTAATTTTTGCGCTATATCTGGGAAAACACGCTGAATAAGCTCCTCTTTTGAGTCTGTGATGTGACAGAAATCTGTTGGCAATGTGATGAATCCGATCGAGGTGTCCACTGCAACTTTGTTATTTCCAATGTCTTACAACTGCTTCGCAAACACATTTCCAATTTCATCTTATTGCAAAAATACTCGCAAATTATATTTGCCTTTTGTATTTATTTTGAAATAAAACTAAAGCAAACATTTGATTTCTAGTGACGGATGTTCTTTTGAACAACTGTCCTTTATTGAATGAATCTTAAGACTGATTATTAAAATATAAAAATATAATAATATAAAATCATTCCACCAAATGTGGGATTCCAAAATTGTAACTTTAAACTTATATTTAATTAAAGGTAAGCAACATAAACATATTTATATAAATGCTGATGTTACTGTCTGGCAAAGTGTGGGAACGAAATTTGATTGAAGCTATTAGGTTCACTACACTTTACCAGCAATTACTATAAGATATAGAGTGGGTACGTAACTCGCATGTTAGTTGTTAATTAGAGTGTCTTTACATAATGCCAAAAATTCGATGATTTTAGGTATGAATTTAATTCATCAGCAACAGTTGATTGGGGAATAACTGGAAGCGTCTGACGAAAATTACAAATATCAAAAAAAATAAGAGCAAGTTATTTGGAATGTCACTATCATAAAGGATCACCAAGGTAAAGAAAGTTCTCTCGTACTCATAGATATTGCAACACAATATCGCAATACTTTTTTCCGTGTTCTGAAGTGCGATAGAATGGATTGACATATTACTTGGTTGCCAAATCTAATGTCAACTATTATGGTTGCGTTCAAAATTTTAATTTGTGACAAAACTTAATATTTATCAATCTATATAAAACAAAATAATTTGATAGATTAACAACTTAAGTTATCTAAAATTAAGTTTGAATAGTAATAAAGTTCAAATTGACTCTACATTTTATTTAAAAAACGTTTATTGGGAAAAAGAAAACGACTGTTTTTAGGGTTTTCCCGGCAATTATTCGAATTTTTCTCATCTTTTAAAATCTTCCCTGGACCTTCACGAACATTTCAAGACCAACATAAGATAAATTTGTTCAGCCGTTCCCGAGTCATAGTCAGACTAAAGAACAGCAATTGATTTTAATATATATAGATAAAATTCCGCAAGAGATATCTTCCTTTTCCAGTTATAACTTCTTTGAAATTGTTCCCTGGGAAAAACTTCTCCCGTAATTTTATTCATGATTGCCCTCATAATTTTATTGCATTGATATTTAACACATAAAATTTGTTTTATATAGCTAAGCAGCATAGCTCTAACCAGGTTATTTTATTTTGTTTTCAAGTTCAACTGTTATATTTAAATTCGTTAATTCTTAATTGATGTAAGAAACATGTGTGTAAACTTGTATTTGTTTTGTTAAAAGCGTTAATTTGTTTTAGTAAATTTACAGCCTTATTTATAAAAATTATTAAGGAATTTAAAACAATTTTCCATAGTAAATTTTGCTTATTAAGCCTTTGTTTATAAAAATTATTAAGGCTTTACAAAAGGTTTTTAAAACACACTATATTTCCATAATAAATTTTGCTTATTAAACATTTATAAAGCTTTAATAATTTTTATAAATAAATCCTATATTCTTTAAAGTAGAAATATTTCAGTGTTCTTTTTTTTTTGTACCACGAAACTTTTGAAAATCCCGTGATTTTTGAACTTTTTTTTTTAACTTGTCCCGCTTTTTCGAAAAATAAAACTGGCAACCTTATTGTATGTATGCGTTAAAGTGATACATGCGGCTGTCAAAAAAGTTGAAATAGTGTGCTTTCATAAGGCAAGTTACATAGAAAAGTTCGCGACGCGCGAATTATGTAATTTTAATAAGATACACTATTTAAAAAAAGTTTTTAAATAATATAAATAAGTGTTTATTTAACAAATATATATGTATTTCAAACTGAAAACTAAATTTTTTTGAATGAATATTATTTCAATGAAAATGAAAAGTATATCATTAAATTATTAAATAATAAAAAATAGTATAACTATGTACAAAATATTAACAAGTTAAATATCAATATTCAATACTAATATTATTAAAGATCCTTAACTACTCCCATATTTACTTAATGACACTCCCGAGTCCTTTTTATATGTAATTTTATAATGTGTTTACATTTTATACAGTTGAATAAACACTTAACAAACAAAAATATAAAGATATATCTTTTTTTTAACAGAACTTCAAACAAAATATATTTGCATACGTACATACAATAGAAAATAAATTTAAAACATAATATTTAAATTAAAATTATAAAGTTAAATTTAAGGCAAATTTAACAAGAAATTTTAATTCAATAAAATAAAATAATAAAAAAAATGAATATTTCTACTATTATTTATTTAGGAGACGTGGAATCCGGCTTTGCAACCTCAATTTTGTATTTCTGTCCTCCGAAGGAGTCACACAATTGTTTACATCAATTATACCATCGTACTTTGTTTTTATTTTAATATTTGAATTATGTATATTTTCTAATTCGTGTAAATTTTGGTTCCTGTTTGTGTCTTAAGGCTTTGTAATTTTTAATATATCCCTTATCCCTTTGTTCTACATGTTCTTCCCTTATTTTATTCCTCTTTTCTATATAATTGCTTTTACTTGAAACCATTCTTTTGTATATACTTTTACGATCGCAATAACCGTACTCAACAATAATTGGTTTTTCTTTAATAATAGAATGAAAACTGTTATTGTAAAATTCTATAGATTTATTTATTTTCTCTTTTATACTCATTGATTTTTGATCGATCGTTAATGTTCTTATTTTTTCCTTAAGTGTGTTATGTAGCCTGATTTGTTCTATCCTTCAAATAGTAAGCTGTGGCAAACTTTGAACATGTATCAATAAATGTGAATTATTTGGCTAACACCATTTGGAGTTTCTGTGATATTAAATTTAGACCTTATGGGTTTCCTGTCAAATTTTGCCCTGTTACATACATATATCGCAATTGTTAACATATTTTTGAACTAAGACGTTTAAATTTGGAAAATAAATTATTTTCTTCAGTCCTTCATAATTCTCATTTATTCCTGTATGATCCGTCTCGTTACGATGATACAAGTAAATTTGTTTGTATGTCTCATCTTCGGATAACATATCTAGAGCATGATGCGAACATCTTACAAATTTTACAGTATTATTTCCACCATAAATATCTGTTATTTTTTTTTTTGAAGTATATCATATTTGTGATCATCTGGTTAAGAAAAAATTCCTATTTTTCCTTTAACTATATTTCGCTTTAGGATATTTTCTAGATCATCGCCCAAATCAGAAGAATTTATATAGACTTTGCTATTGCCATGTTTAATTTCAAACTCCGTTGTTTTATTTTCCGTTAAAATAATTTGTGTTTTAAACCTATTTACAACAGTATCTAAAATACCAATCTAATCAAAACTTTCTTCTGGCTGAGAATGAGCAGTTGCCATAGTTGTAGCCACATTATTATGTATAGATCCACTACTAATTTCACCATCAAAAAAATTTATTTCACCAGAATTTGCATCTATGTTACTAAGAAAATCTGTAACTAACTTATCTTTTCCTTTAATATAATTTTTTTTTTTTTTTTTTTTAATGCATGTATTTATTTATTGTATCTTCATATGTGAACTAACAATAAGTATTCAAATCTTAAATCTATAAAAAAAAAATTATTAGGCCCGACCAGTGTCGGACATAAACTTAGTGGTAGTTATAAATAATACATTAGTAGTGATAATCAAAAAGGGGGGGGGGGGGGGAAAGTATTTTCAAGTAGTCCCATCTGGAGTGTTAGGTATAAGAGCCCGTGTGTCCCTCTTTTTTAAGCGGATGTGTCCAGTAAAGTTCAAAATATTACGAGCAAGCGGATTAGGATGTGATTCGAGTTTTGTTAAATATTTGCCTGCGTATTTTGCAATTTCTTCAGTCACTAGTGGCATATTTAAATCACGATGTATAATAGAATTTTGGATGTACCATGGAGCCGATGTTATTAACCGTAAAATTTTGTTTTGCCTTCGTTGGATTCTCTCGACATTGGAAGCTGAAGCAGTGCCCCATAACTGAATTCCGTAGCGCCATATTGGCTTCAAAAGCGACTTGTATAATAAAAGTTTGCAGTCTAGGCTGAGTGTTGAGTTTCTGCCAATCAACCAATATATTTGAGTTAACTTAAGTTTCATCTGAGTTAATTTAGAGTCAATATGATGTTTCCATGTAAGTCTTCGATCAAGGTGTATACCAAGGTATTTCACTTGGGAATGTTGAGGAATATTTTGATTGTTGATTCGAATGGGGGAGCAAGTATCTCTTCTTAGGGTGAACGTTATATGGACACACTTTTGTTCATTGACTTTAATTCTCCATAAGTTCAACCATATTTCCAACTGAGTGATATGTTCCTGGAGATTGCGGGATGCCTCATAAGGGTTTTCGTGCACACTCATACAGGCTGTATCATCGGCAAAAGTAGAAATATGGATATTATTGCTCACAGGCATATCACAAGTATATATTAAATACAAGACAGGACCCAGAATACTACCCTGGGGCACACCAGAAGATATAGTTTCGGGCACACTCGTGAACTCTCCTTCCACAACAGTGAACTTCCTATCAATAATATAACTTTCCAAAAGCTTTTGAATGTTTATTGGCAGATATGTCTTCAATTTTAAAACTAGGCCTTCGTGCCATACTTTATCAAACGCCTGAGAAACATCAATAAAGAGAGCAGAACAATACTTCTTTTCTTCAAATGTTCTTCTTACAACTTGGACCAGTCTATGCGTTTGTTCAATCGTGCTGTGCTGACTTCTAAGGCCAAATTGATGGTCCGGGATGCACCCATTATCAGTTAAAATTTTGGACAATTTAGTCATGAGCAGCTTTTCGAAAAGCTTTGAGATTAGTAAGCTTTTGAGATAGTAAGCTTATAGGCCTATATGACTCAGTCTTGGTAAGATCTTTGCCCGCCTTTGGAATCATTTTGATCTTGGCCAGTTTCCAGTTATGTGGAAAATACTGCATTCTTAAAATAGCATTAAAAGTAAATAGCAGGATTCTTATTGCAATATGAGGCAAGTTCATGAGCATTTTGTTACTAATGCCATCAATACCTGGAGCTTTCTTCGGGTTGAGTTCAGAAATTACTTTTTGTACTTCACGCATCTTAAACCTTAAGGGACGAGGGGGTAGAGAAACTACACTCGGTAAATCAGAAGCACCCGTACATGAATTGGGAGTGAATACAGATTTTAAATGCTCAGAAAATAAGTTACCTTTCTCACTATCACTTCTTGCCCAGCCTCCGGTCGCAGTACGCAATGGTGATTTAAGATCAACGGGTCGTTTAAGATTTCTAGTAGCGCGCCATAAAGAGTAATTAGATGCGGACGTTACATCAAGACCTTCTAAATACTTTTCCAGTTGTGCAGTTTTTTCCGATGATAGCAGCTCTTTGAGTCGTTTAGTACATTCTTTAAGTCTGATTTTATTTAGGGGTGATCTGTGTTGTTGCCATTCTCTTCTAGCTCTCCTTTTTTCACATACAAGACGTTCAATTTCCGTAGAATAAATTCTGTTAAAGCCGGTCTGCGGATAGGAGGTAGTGGCGTGTTCAGCAGCCTGTTTAATATTTTCGTTAAGATTGGCAATATTAAATTCAATATCATCGCATGATCTAAGCTGAATGTTTTCTACGCAGTGACTACTAAGATATTTTTTGAATACCAGCCAGTTGATTCCATTAATCATCTTCACATATGAGTTAGTTAAATCACTCCTTAGTGGGTTGAAAATTGTAACTATTGTTGGAGAGTGATCGGAGGACAGATCTAGAGAGGCCTCTACATGAATTAAGTCCCTATGAATATTTTTCGTGACGGCAAAATCTATAACATCTGGAATTTTTCTTACGTCAGTAGGCCAGTAAGTAGGCTCCCCACTCGAAATGACATCTAAGCCCATTTTTGAAATTGTATTGAACAAGGCTCGGCCTCTAGGTGTAACAAGACGCGATCCCCAGTACGTATGTTTTGCATTGTAGTCACCAGCTGCCACGAAACAAGATCCAAGCGATTTGTAGAACTTCTCATACTGATCTTCGCTAACTGAAAATCTGGGAGGTGAGTAAATTGATGATATCACGAAATTCGCACAAAAATTTTCTACGAAAATATTCGTTGCTTGCAAATATTCTTCACTAACGTTGTCAAGGACATAGTGCTTGAGTCTTGACTTAATCAGAATTGCTGATCCAGCACATGCTCTCTCTTTCGGGTCCTTTGTATCATATAAAGTGTAACCATTTATTTTAAATAAGCTTCTTGAGGTCAAATGAGTCTCAGAAACCAACATTATATCAATATTTTTTTCCATGAGGAAGTGCTCAAGTTCATTTTTATGTTGGCGAATGCCGTTTGCGTTCCAGAAATATATTTTTAACGTGTTCATGGTTTATTAACTAATGCTTGAAGCAGTGTATTCTGCATTCGCAGCAATTCTTGCATCATACTTGTCATATTTGTAGTAAAGTTGTTTATAGTTAGCACCAGATTCTCAATAGTAGCTTCAAGGCGACTAAAGTTAAAGCTTGAGTTTGAATTCGTTGAATTATTTGGCGGTGGAACATTTTGCGTGGGAATTGAACTAGTCTTAGCAGCATCAGCATACGATACACGTGAAGTAACTGGTTGGCTGATTTGAGCAAAAGTGTCGGAGTTCGCGTTTACTTGTAGAGCTGGAGTTAGCTTGGGTTTTTGACCCATAGCCTGTTTAACGAAAGAAAATACAGGGCACCCTCTATAGTTAGCTGTGTGATTACCTCCACAATTACTACATTTTTTTTCTGCTTGATCTTTTGGCTTAGTGCAGCTAGCAGTACCATGCAATTCACCGCAGATAACACACACTGTAGGTAATTTGCAGTAAGTTTTCGTATGGCCATATTCTTGGCAATTATGGCACTGTACGGGACCTGAACGCTTACGTGGCTCTTCAACTGTGATTTTTCGATGTAAGAGATACTTTACGTTATAAACTGGATGGGCTTCATTTTTTTTTAATTGTATGTCATTCGGCTCCAGTTCAACCCGAAATAGGGGTTGGGGGACCTTTTCTCTATTAAATATGTTGGTAACATTTTTTACCTTGAATCCTTGGTCGACAAGTGCACATTTTACTTCTTCGGGTTCAACATATGAATCTATGCCCTTTAATACTATCTGTAGGCCTTTAGCACTCTTAAGTTGGTATGTGTAAAAATTTGTTTTATTTTTTTCGAATTCACTAACAATTTTTCGGAAATCTTTTTCATTATATATTTGGATTTTAGTTTCATCAATATTACCTCGTTTAATTGGAATGATGTGAAAAGTATTTTCACCAATGGTCGACAGTAGTTTTTTTATAAGCGCGTTAGAATTTTTTTCTCTCAGATAAATAGGTGGTGGCTTAAAAGACTTTTGCGATGATGTAGAGGGCTTGTCGTCGGTGTCTTGCAATAATGAAAAACGATTTTGACGATTGGTAGATGATGCGCTGTTATCCCTAGACATCTTTGGAGCAGATGAAATTTTTGAAGAATTTGGGCTTCGCCCACGCTTTACCACTGTTATATATCTGTCCATTCCCACTTGTACCTTGGGTTTTGAGCTACTGTTATCTGTAGTGATAACTTGGTTTAGTGATGAAGGCGAGCCCGATGCGGATGATATCGCAGACTTAAATGAAGAAGTACTAGGCAGTGGTAATGTTAACGATTCACTAGTTGGCATTGGACAAAGCGAAGTTGATCGCTGACGAAAAATTGGCTTTGCCGTTAAAAAAAGATTTTCATCAGATTTATTATTTATATTTTTTTCATTAAGAGTTTCAGAACTCACAGTAAAATAAGCATTTCTGCCGTTAGAACTCACTTCAAAATTTTTTTCCTTTGAGGTACTCATACAGAGTATTATTCCTCAAGGGAACTTTGTTTGTGTTTACGGTTTTTTTTTTGTTTTTGCTATTTCTTGCTATGTAAAAAATATTAGTAAAGCCAATAAGCTTATTTATCAAGGTGAATATGTATTACGAATATTTTTTGTATAATTTTTGATTTTGTTGTTTTTTATATTTGTTTCGTATGTATGTATGTAAAAAAAAATCCGCTTTAATGTCTCTTCACTATGAAGGTTCAACGAGAACTGATTTAATATAATAAACATGATTTTAATATAATTGACAGAAAAATTGAAGTCACTAAGTTTTATCAACCATCTATAAAGTCTAGGACTCAATTCTCTGCTTTGTGATTTTATACACAACCATTTTAATGGCTGATGGTCAGAAAGAATTGGAAACTTTACACCAAACAAATAAGTACGAAAATAATTGATTACCCAAAGAATTGCTAAGAGTTCTCTTTCAGTTGCCGAGTAATTTTTTTCATGGCTGTTTAAAGTTCTGCTAGCAAAACAAATGGGATGATTATTTTGTTGCAAAACAGCCAATTGCATTCAAACTAGCATCTGTAACTAGCTGAAACTGTTGTCCAAAGTCCGGATACTTAAGAACAGGACTTTCGGTCAAGATTCTTTTCAACTTTTCAAACGAATTAATAAAATTTGGATCATTTGTGTTTAATTTAATACCTTTTTTTAAGTACTTGATCATAGGATAAGCAATTTTGGAATAGTCCCTTATAAATCAATGCTAGTGATTGGTCTGACGCGGTCATCCAGACACTATTCTGGGTGCTGTTGCCATTCAACAGAAGCTGCTATGGGCACGGACATAGCAGCAGAGTTTAGATAGCTCAAATTTCCTCAGCAAGGTAATTGAATATAGTACAGGGATAACTATATTCAAAGATTGCAACCTATGTGCCTTATGGAGTGGGCCATAGGTTCATTCTAATAGGGTGCATGGGGGCGTTGGTCTGGCGTCTAACCCACACCCGGTGCTTTGGCACCCGTGAGATAAGGCCGTAATGGCAGGTGCTCACGGAAAGCTATCGCACATCTGCTTCAAAAGCTAATGATAAAGAATTCATTCTCTTATATTTCACAAGAAAATGTATTAGGGCTTCGACAAAACCTACTTACTAATGGTATCTAAAAATATAGATTTTAAATTTCAAATGAAAATCATCATAGTTTAATGAATTTAACAAACTGGGAAACGATTCCGTTTCTTTTGTTATATGCTGGTGCAATTACTTTAAAAAATCTATTGGATGTTAAAATATACAAATATTTTTTAATTTTATTTACTCCTTGTCGTATTTGTTCGTCAACCTAGTTAGCCACATTAAAATCAAAATACGTTCAAGAATTGTTAAATCGTTTGTTGAACTTATGCCTCGATATTACGGACATAATTCGCAAACTATGAATATACATAATCTAATCCATATACCAGATGATATAATTAACATTGGAGCTCCTTTATCACAATTTTCAGCGTTTGACTTTAAAAATAGTTTGGGCTATTTAAAGTCAATTGGTAATGTTAAATCAACTACAAATCCAATAGCTCAAATTCAAAGAAATTTGCACATTTTCCATACTAACAGTTTCTCAAATAATATGCCTTTAGTATTTCCTCTTGTTGAAAATAGAAAATATTCACTGGGAAAAATTTATGTATAGATACAGTTGAATCGAAAACCCTATTTTCTTTTGTCAACAATTATGGCTATAATATTACAACCGTTCCTCTTGATAATATCTTTTTATTAATTAAGTAATGGAAATGCCTGGTTATATCAGAAATAGAGCTAAGCATGTATGTATAATCAAAAACTGGCATGTAGTTAGCATATGTGGCAAAATTGAACATGATCTTAACGTGTTTCGCCATACAATTTTACATTAAAGATCATGCTATGATATAATCCTGTGTTAGAACTACATTATTCGGCGATTTTTAATGTAAAATTGTATAGAGGAACTCGTCAACACGTGGTTCAATTTTGTCACTTATGCTAACTTCATGTCAGTTTTTGATTATACATAAGGCCGTAAGTGTATTCTTACCAATAAATAAAAACGAAAAGAAAAAATAAAAATTTATTAAAAAGCATTGGCAAATAATTTTTCAGATTGTAACCCGTAACATTGGCAAACCTTTTGGGTTTCTTGTGTAAAAGTGCTTTCCCAGTGCTACAATTTTTGTACGGTTGGCGATTTCTGCCTGGGGAGTTTCAGTGCAAAATGTGTATGTATGTTAGTGTTGCCATATGTACCGCTTTTCGCGTTATTGTCCCGATTTTTAAAATAAGATCACGCGTACCGCGCGGGATTTCCCAACCCCGCTTTTTTAAGATTTAGTTTTTTTATTTAACACTAGCTTTTTTCAGTTGATTCAAAGTATAATTTTAGTTAACTTCACGCCGAATAACGAAGAATTCGCGTTGGTACTGTAAGTTTCGCATGCAAATTTATATTAATAACAAAAATTGTTAAAGTTTTTCAAAGAAAGATCACAAATTGAAGAAAAAAATCTGATTTTTATAATATCCAGTTAGACTAAGAAAAGATTTTACTCCTTTAACTGTCGTCGGTAATTTTAAATTAAGAATTGTATTAATCTTGGCTGGATTTGGCTTAACTCCTTCAGAAGTTAAAACATGGCCTAAATACAATGTATATTTTGCAAAACACTTGCATTTATTTATTTGTATTTTGAGATTTGCATCTCGTAGTGTGTTAAAAACTATTTGATATTGTTAAAATGTTCATGGAAACTGGTAAAGAAAATTAAGATATCATCTAGATATACTACACATATCTTATTTATTAGATCGCGGAGCGTTTTTTAAGCCAAAGAGCATTCTGATGAACTCATAATGACCATACGGCGTAGAGAACGCTGTTTTTGGACGATCTTCTTCACTTACCAGAATTTGGTGAAAGCCCTTAGCTCAATCGATAGTCGAAAAGTACTGAGCTCTACCAAGTTTATCTAAAATAGCATCTATGTTAGGGATAGGGAATTTGTCATCCACCGTAGTTTCATTGAGTGTACGGTAATCAACAACGATTCTCCATTTCTTTTCTCCAGAGTTATCTACTTTTTTCGGGACTATCCACAATGGACTGTTATATGGTGAATTACTTTCCCTTATTATATCATGTCGTAACATTTCCTCAATTTGGCTACAAATTTCTTGTAGCCAAGATCGATATATTTTAGTGTAAACAGGTCTTTCATGTAATGTTTTTATATTATGTTGGATTATGCTAGTGTTGCCTAATTTTTGTCCGTCAAAAAATATTAAATCTTCATATGCCGATATAATAGTTCCTAAAACAGACTGTTATTCTTCATTCAATTCACATTCTGATTAGTATCAATTGCATACAATTGGCATATCTCAACATTAGTGTAAGAAAAATTTTTAACAAAATAAATTACACTCCCATTTATAGTAAAAGTTTCATTTCCATAGTATAAAATAACATCTAATAGTTTTAGAATATTCCCCCCAGAATAGCATCTAATTTTTATACCCTTTACCAAAAAATGGTAAAAGGGTATATATAGGTTTGTCATTCCGTTTGTAATTTCTAGCATATTAATAAGCGAGCTATAAAGTATATATATTCTGGATCCTTATGTATACGGAATACGAATAAGCGATGTCCGTCTGTCCGTCTGCCCTCTGTCCGTCTGTCCGTCTGTCTGTACGTGAAATCGGTTTTCCGAAGCTCCCAGAAAATAAGAAATAAGATTGGTATTGAAA
The DNA here is from genome assembly GCA_949987645.1 of Tachina grossa. Taxonomy (NCBI): domain Eukaryota; kingdom Metazoa; phylum Arthropoda; class Insecta; order Diptera; family Tachinidae; genus Tachina; species Tachina grossa. The sequence continues at coordinate 110,642,125 of OX465274.1, read as the reverse complement.
ATCAGCAAAATCGAGCAGACGGTTTCAGAGCTGGGAGACTTAAACTTCATTTTGCCATACAAAATAACTACCGAAAACTAGTTTTTAATAGTTTTTTATTAAATAAACTTATTTTATACTTCAGTATGAATAAAATTGGTATTTCTAACTGAAAAAAAATTAAAAAAAAATTAAAAAAATTAAAAATACGTTTCCAGGGTTGGAAAACCTTAACTTTTTTTGTTATGCAAAAGTAACTTACTAAAACAAATTTTTCCTTTTTTTCTATAAACTAAACATATCTAATGTTTTTAAAAGAAAGAAATTGATGTTAGAAATCAGAAAAATCAAAAAGGATGATTCCAGGGTTGGGTACTGAAACTTTTTGTGATATAAAAAATTAACTACCGAAAATTAATTTTTATTTTTTTTATTAAATGAACTTATTTTTTACTTTAGTTCGAATAAACTTGGTATTTCAAATTAAAGATTAACCTTCTAGAATTAAAAAGATGTTTCCAGGGTTGGAAAACTTTAACTTTTTTTATACAAAAGTAACTTACTAAAGCAAAATTTTCTTTTTTCTCTATAAATTAAAGATATCTTATATTCTTAAAAGAAATAGATTAGTATAAGAAATCAGAAAAATTAAAAACTTTGATTTCGGGGTTGGAAAATCCACACTTCTTGTGATATATAAAATTAGCTACCAAAAACTAATTTGTATACCCTTTACCAAAAAATGGTAAAAGGGTATATATAGGTTTGTCATTCCTTTGTAATTTCTAGAATATTAATAAGCGAGCTATAAAGTATATATATTCTTGATCCTTATGTATAGGGAATACGAATAAGCGATGTCCGTCTGTCCGTTTGTCTGTAGGTGAAATCGATTTTCCGAAGCTCCCAGAAAAGCTAGAGACTTCGTTCTTCGACTGTTGGATGAGACATTGTCAAAATAAGATTGACATTGAAAATCAGCAAAATCGAGCAGACGGTTTCAGAGCTGGGAGACTTAAACTTCATTTTGCCATACAAAATAACTACCAAAAACTAGTTTTTAATAATTTTTTATTAAATAAACTTATTTTATACTTCAGTATGAATAAAATTGGTATTTCTAACTGAAAAAAAATTAAAAAAAAAATTAAAAAAATTAAAAATACGTTTCTAGGGTTGGAAAACTTTAACTTTTTTTGTTATGCAAAAGTAACTTACTAAAACAAATTTTTCCTTTTTTTCTATGAATTAAACATATCTAATGCTTTTAAAAGAAAGAAATTGTTGTTAAAATCAGAAAAATCAAAAAGGATGATTCCAGGGTTGGGAAACTGAAACTTTTTGTGATATAAAAAACTAACTACCGAAAATTAATTTTTATATTTTTTATTAAATGAACTTATTTTATACTTTAGTTCGAATAAAATTGGTATTTCAAATTAAAGATTAACCACCTAGAATTAAAAATATGTTTCCAGGGTTGGAAAACCTTAACTTAACTTTACAAAAGTAACTTACTAAAGCAAAATTTTCCTTTTTCTCTATAAATTAAAGATATCTTATATTCTTAAAAGAAATAGATTAGTATAAGAAATCAGAAAAATTAAAAACTTTGATTTCAGGGTTGGAAAATCCACACTTTTTGTGATATAAAAAATTAGCTACCGAAAACTAATTTTTTTTATAAAATAAACTTATTTTATACTTCAGTATGAATAAAATTGGTATTTCTAATTGAAAAAAATTAAAAAAAAAAAAAAATTAAAAATACGTTTCCAGGGTTGGAAAACCTTAACTTTTTTTACTATGCAAAAGTAATTTACGAAAACAAATTTTTCCTTTTTTTCTATAAACTAAACATATGTAATGCTCTTAAAAGAAGTAGATTGATGTTAGAAATCAGAAAAACAAAAAGGATGATTCCAGGGTTGGAAAACCTAAGATTTTTGTGATATATACAATTAACTACCGTAAACTAATTTTTTAATTATTTTTATTAAATAAACTTATTTTATACTTTACCACGAATAAAATTGGTATTTCAAATAAAAAATTAAACTTCAAAAAATTAATAAGATGTTTCCAGGGTTGGAAGACTTTAACTTTTTCTATAAAAGTAAGTTACTAGTAGTTAGATACTGGCGGTTCTATAACAATTAAAATTGTCAAATTTGGGTAATTAAAATTGAAAATTTGTAATTTATGGGAAAATTTAGGTAATTAAAGTCAAGGGTGTGAAGTGACGAGGGTACTCGATGGTTTGTAGATGCATATGTATGTGATGATGATGTTTTGTTTTGTTGTGTGAGCATAAGTGTGAGATAAGGATAGTTTGATGTACATATTCATAGTTTAGTTTCGTTGGCATGCATGCTTTGTACGTATGTTTTTGTTTGTCAAGTGGTTGCAGCAGGTTTATGGTTTTAGAGTGCAATGTTTTTTTTTTAAGTGAGAGTATGCATCGAGCAAATTTTGCCTTAGTTTTTTATAATATTCTTTTTAGCTGATGGAGATGGAAGGGTATTTTGGAAAGAAAGAATTTATTTATGCTTGTGGGATATCTATGAATGTTTTTGTTGTTGGTTTTGTTTTGGTTTGATTTTGTACGTATGTTTTTGTTTTAATTTTGGGTTGATGTACATACTCGTAGTTTATTATGTTGGCGCGCAAACTTGTATGTATGTTTTAGATTTTTGTTTTAATTTTGATTTTTTTGTTTGTCAAGTGGTTGCAGCAGGTTTATGGTTTTAGAGTGCAATGTTTATTTTTTTAAGTGACAGTACGCATCGAGCAAATTTTGCCTTAGTTTTTTGTAATATTCTTTTAAGCTGATGGAGATGGAAGGATATTTTGGAAAGAAAGAAATTATTTATGCTTGTGGGATATCTATGAATGTTTTCCTTGTTGGTTTTGGTTTAGTTTGATTTTGTACGTATGTTTTTGTTTTAATTTTGAATTGAAGTGTGATTTTTTTTGTCAAGTGGTTGCAGCAGGCTTATGGTGTGTGTGTGTGTGTGTGTGTGTGCATAGAGAAAATGTTGCTTTAGTTTTTTTTATTTTCTTTTTTGATGGTGACCATAGAAGGTAATTTTAGAAGACCTTATGTATGCTTATGGGAAATCTATGAATGGTTTTTCTTGTTGGTTCTATTTAATTTGATTTTCCTATGTTTAAAGAGTTTGAAGAGATGAATAAAATATATAATTTATGAGCAACGAACTTACTTGAAGGTTGGAAAAATTGAAGTGTAAGATATTTAGGATTGTCAAAGGGAATTAGAGATGCGTGATCATGGGAGCCAACGTTATGCTGATGCATGTGTATTTGTGTATGTTTTTACAATAACTTGAGCGTTGAAAGGTGGGTAAGTAGTCGTATATGTATATAAAAAAGCGAGTGTGTAATGCCGAGTACACATCTGGCATTTCTTGTGTTATAATCATTTTTTAAAATGTGTGCAACGTCTTTCACGTTATGTTTTTTTATAAAGAAAGCAATACCACACAACAAGAAAAAATTTCAAAAATGACAAACGTTGGCACTAGTACACACTGTTGCGATGTTACAAAATATCATAGTATGTACTCGGCATTTGTTTTTTTGTAATATTCTTTTTAGCTGATGGAGATGGAAGGGTATTTTAGAAAGTAATTATGTATGCTGGTGAGATATTAATGGTTTTGTTGTTGGTTTTATTTAGTTTTATTTATTTTTTGTTTTTTTGTGCAAAGATGCTGACACTTGTCAAACAAACCATACAGACTTATATACATACATACTTACTTCCTACATACATATGTATGTATATGTAAATAAATTAATGAACAGCAGTTTTGTATATTTTTTAATCTACATATTTATTTTAAAGAAATATCGTAAATATATGTATGTGTATGTTGTAACAATGTAAGAATAGAACGTAATTCGTATAAATTGAGACGTTCTCTAATCTAGCAGCAAGTACAGCATTGTATCTAGCAAGTACATCATCGTATAAAATCTTAAAAAATATATATTCTACATTCTATAAATTATTAAAATGGATTCGGTATATGAATGTCATATCTGTAAAAAGGTATACAAATATCAAAAGTGTTTCTTGGATCATATCCAATATCATGATGTTGAGGACCAATATATATATCCTCAACAGCAGCAACAATATCAATATCCTCAACAACAACAACAACAACAACAACAACAACAACAACAACAACAATATCAATATCCTCAAAAACAACAATATCGATATCCTCAACAACAACAACAACAATATCAATATCCTCAACAACAACAATATCAACATCCTCAACAACAACAACAATATCAATATCCTCAACAACAGCAACAATATCAATATCCTCAACAACAACAACAACAATATCAATATCCTCAACAACAAAACAACAACAACAATATCAATATCCTCAACAACAACAACAATATCAATATCCTCAACAACAACAATTACAAATGTATTGGGAGCAAACTCCTACGGCCATGCAATGGTACCCAAATACTGACCAACAATTGCAATATCAACTACAACAGCAACAAAAACAAATGTATTGGCAAAAACCCTCTACCTCCATGCAATGGTACACAAATACTTATGAACATCAACAACAACAACAACAATATCAATATCCTCAAAAACAACAATATCGATATCCTCAACAACAACAACAACAATATCAATATCCTCAACAACAACAATATCAATATCCTCAACAACAACAACAATATCAATATCCTCAACAACAGCAACAATATCAATATCCTCAACAACAACAACAACAATATCAATATTCTCAACAACAAAACAACAACAACAATATCAATATCCTCAACAACAACAACAATATCAATATCCTCAACAACAACAATTACAAATGTATTGGGAGCAAACTCCTACGGCCATGCAATGGTACCCAAATACTGACCAACAATTGCAATATCAACTACAACAGCAACAAAAACAAATGTATTGGCAAAAACCCTCTACCTCCATGCAATGGTACACAAATATTTTGAACATCAACAACTACAATATCAACCACAACAACAACAACAACAACAACAACGAGAACTACAAGGAGCGGGCGCTTATGGAGGTAACTTAATAAATAATACCAGAATTGATGAAGAAAATCAAGGAAGACATGAAGATGATAGGAAATTTTACACCATAAGCAAAGCGTTCAAAAATAATATTGTAACGTATGGTTTAAATAATAAAAGAGATGAACTTTTAGTAGAAGATTTCATTGGTGAAAATGAATCAATTTTCATAGAGATACTTGAAAGTCATTTACTAAGCCACACTGTAATAAAATTTAATGTAAGTATTGTGGCAGAATATGTAAAAATTGTAGGAGAGGAATTGGAGTTCAATATTATTCATCATAGGGCCAAAATGAATTTGTTGACCAGAGGAGATGAAATATATGAAATATTTTCTAACCAAATTTCAGAGATTCAAAATAAAATGTCTGAATTTCGAGAGAAGGACTCTGGTTGGACTTTGATACGCATAGTCAGAGCAGAGCTAAGCATTAATAAGGCTTCTCTAGTTAAAGGAGCAAAGTGGATGAGTTTACCAGAAAAACTTCAAAAAAAAAGCTTGTATCAATGTAGAAAACACCGATCAATATTGTTTCAAGTGGTGTCTAATCGCCGCAGTGGATACTTCTCAAATAAGGAGTAAACAGCGATGTAGCTCATACAATATTCATAACATAACTGCTGACATCATTTGTACCCAAAAGGGTGTAACGCTAGATCTTAGGAATTTAATATTTCCAATATCTTTAAAAGATATTAAAATATTTGAGATGCGGAATAGCGGAATCAGCGTAAACGTATTTGGTTATGATGAGGAAAATGATGTAGGTGTTGGTCCGTATTATATTACAAAGGAGGAAAAATGTAATCATATCAACTTATTGTTGTTGGAAAATATCGTTGGTCATCATTACGTTCTAATAGAAAATATGTCTAGGTAAGCTAAAAGTGTCAAGTACTAGTTAATATAAATAAATATATATATATATATATAAATATATATATATATATATATATATATATATATATATATATATATATATATATATATATATATAAATTTACGGTAAAGTTTTTATAATATTCATTATAAATGATTTAATTTAAATTTGTTTACAGATTATTAAGAGGTCAAACGACAAAACATGATCACACACTTCAATTGTGTGATGTATGTCTGCAATATACGCACAGTGATAGGATCATGGAGCAACACAAAGCGGAGTGTGGTAAAATTGTAGCCCACCTACCATCCCATAAGAATGCTACACTTAAATTTAAGGACCACCAACGACAGATGGATGTGCCTTTTGTCGTGTATGCAGATTTTGAGTGCATACTTGAGGACATCCAATGTAGAGTAAGTGAAAAAAATAATTTAATCATAAAGCATATTCCCTGTGCTTTTAGTTATAATATTAAATATATTAACCATAATTTAGATAAGTTTAGAATCTATACTGGTAGGGACGCTGCAGAAAAATTCGTTGCTTATTTAGTTAAGGATTGTGAGGATATATATATTAATTATTTAATGAGTAAGACACAAATGGATTCTTTGTCCCCTTCAGAGATATTCAGTTTTCAAAATGCTGTAAATTGCCACATATGTGATACATTTTTAGGTAGTGATCGCGTAAGGGATCATTTTCATGTAACTGGCAAATTTAGAGGTGCAGCTCATAATATGTGCAACTTAAAATATCAACAACCAAAATTTATCCCTATTTATTTTCATAATTATTCGTCTTATGACTCACATCTTTTTGTTAAAGAGTTAGGAGAAAAGTGTGACAACATAAAAGTCCTTCCGCTAAATAAAGAACGTTACATATCTTTATCAATATATACAAAAATGAATGCCGATTTCAATCTTGAACTTAGATTTCTAGACACCTTACCTTTTATGCCCGAAAGCTTAGAAACTTTAGCCAATAATCTTACGGATGACGATTTCTGTACAATTAAAGAGCAATTTACATCAAAAATAGAGTTTGATCTGGTTAGAAGGAAGGGTGTTTTCCCTTACAACTATCTCAATTCTTTTGAAAAATTAAATGATAGTCAACTTCCAGCGAGGGAAGACTTTTTCAACACACTTACCAATAGAGAATGTTCGCATGAAGATTATGAGCATGCAAAAAAAATTTGGCACACATTTGATTGCAAAACTTTACAAGACTATATGGAGTTGTATTTAAAAACAGACGTACTATTACTAACTGATGTATTCGAAAATTTTCGAAAAGTTTGTAAGGGAATATATAACCTAGATCCAAGCCAGTACTATACTGCTCCTGGACTGGCGTGGGATGCTATGTTGAAATACACAAATATAGAACTGGAATTGTTAACTGACATAGATATGTATAATTTCTTTAAAAAAGGGATACGTGGGGGTATTGTACAATGTAGTAAAAGGTATTCAAAAGCAAACAATAAATATCTAGAGGATTTCGATAAAGAGAAACCCTCAGAATTTCTAATGTACCTAGATGCTAATAACCTTTACGGTTGGGCTATGTCCGAATATCTTCCATACGGAGGATTCAGATGGTTATCAAGTGATGAGCTTAATCTGGATCCAAATCGGATAGATAATAATTCAAATGATGGTTATGTGTATGAAGTTACTTTAGAATATCCCTCGAATTTGCACGAATCGCACAATGACCTACATTTTTGTGCAGAAAATAAAAAACCTTATGGAAAGAATCAAATTAAATTAATTGCTGACTTTCCTACTAAACATTCATATATTATTCACTATAGAATTCTTAAACAATGTTTAGAGTATGGTTTGATTCTAAAGAAAATACATCGGATTCTCATTTTCAAACAATCTCCATGGTTAAAATCATATATAGACTTAAATACCAAGCATAGAGCTAACGCCAAAAATACGTTTGAGAAAAACTTCTTCAAATTGCTCAATAATGCGGTATATGGCAAGACAATGGAAAATGTAGATAAGAGAAAAGATGTTGGAATTGTAACAAACTGGAACAGAACGAATTGCAATCATTTGGGAGCCCAAGATTGGATATCTAAGCCCAATTTCCATAGTTTGTCTATATTTTCAGAAGACATGGTGGCGATTCAAATCAATAGGCTCCAGACATATTATAATAAGCCTACTTACTTAGGATTTTGTGTGCTAGAACTGTCCAAATGGAAAATGTATAATTTCCATTATGGCTACATGCAGCCTATATTTAAATCAAAATTGTCATTAAACTATATGGATACTGATTCATTCATATATACAATACGGACTGATGACTTCTATGCTGACATAAAAATGGACATACAGGATGAATTTGACACATCAGATTATCCTGCAGATAACATATATGGTATTCCTCGTTTAAACAAAAAGGTGTTGGGTATGATGAAAGACGAAAATTGTGGAAAAATAATGAAAGAGTTTGTTGGGTTGCGATCTAAAATGTATTCATTTAGTGTTCAAGATCAAAGTGATGTAAAGAAATCGAAGGGGGTCAAGAAAACCATTTTAGATAAGTATATCCTAAGTTCATATAGAGATTGTCTGTTTAATAAATCAAATGTATTTGATAATATGCTTACCTTTAAGTCGAGTTTGCATCAATTATATACTATGCAACTACATAAACTAATACTAAGTTATCAAGATGATAAAAGAAAAATCAAAAGTGATGGTATAAGCACATATCCATGGTATCATTCAGCAATAGAGGAAACCAATCCTGATTATCAGCTTGACATGCTATTAATGGAAATTGATAGATTTCAAGAAGAAGAAGAAAGTTAAAATAAATGCAAATTATTGTAAGTTTTTATTGTTAAAATAAATGTAAATATTAATTATTAAGAAAAATTCTTTTGTTAAAAATAAATGTAAATGTTAATTATTAAAAAAAAATTTATGAAAAAACAAAGCAAATATAACCAATAAAAAAAACAATAAAAACATATATTTTTGTGTACAGCTTTTTTTTATTTATTATCCATCCTTAAATAAAATTTATGAATTTTCACATCTGTTACAATCTTGTGTTGCATTTTTTCTCCAATCTCATAACAAAGTCGTGTTAATTCAATCTTTACATTCCTTTCGTGTATTCCTTGTATTTCATCGATTTGAAGTTTTGTTTTGTTTAAAGCGGAGCAAGTTAGTATATAATATTCATGATAGAAATGAAGGGTTTGTTTTCTTAGAATGTTGTTCCAACATAAAATTGATGTAAAAAATACTCGAATTTGAGTTAGTGATCTCCAAGTGTCAGAATCGATTTTTATTTTAAAGTTTCCTTGTATGAAAACTAAAAAACAAACACCTCTTTTATATTGAAACTTATATTCAACATCTCTCTCACTTTCATTATCAAATATATTTATAGAGTTTAAAAAATCCCGACGATTAAGCATATCATGAATATACTCCTTATAGCACATGAGATGTAACCACTCTTCTCGATCCAGTCCAATGTATTGCTTATTTTTATAATTCAACCATATCATTGGCTTAAAAGCAAAAGCTGTAGAAAATCCACATGCAATCTTCAAATCCCAATTGAGCAAGTATTCAAACTCAAAAACCAAATCATATATTTGAGGTTTTCGTTCTTGATTGTTGTGAAATATATTCTTTAAAGTACGTTTATCCATCCTCAATGAAAATAATATTTAAACTAATAGCTTTTTCGGTCTATTAATCTGTATATATACATAAGTATGTACATTGAAGTAAATAATAAATCATACACATACAAATACATTTTATATTTATTCGTAGTTTATTTTTAAAATACATTTTTATAGGTCTCAATAATTTTAAAAATAATTTTTTTCTTATGTGGAACATTGTAAACCGACAAGTGTCCGGCGCTTCCTCACATCCTTCGCTATACCAGGGGCAGCTGGCAAAATGTCCACCTTCTTCGGAGTCTTCCTGCTCTACAACTCCATACTCTTCATTTTCATTTAGCATAGAGATAAAAAAATGTATTGTTTCCTTATGCTCATAGAGCAATAAGTCTCCAAACGAATGAAGGAATTCAAACAATGTTTCACGAATTTGGCTCATTTTTAATTTAATTTTATTTCTTTAAAGAATTTTGTTGAATGCTATTTTTACACTAATATTCTTGAAAGGTTTACGTACCTATTTATAGTAAAATAATCTTGTAAAATCAAAATTTACAAGCAATTTTGAGTTCTTTTGAAATTTTTTGTTTCACTTTCACTTAAGAACATTAATATAACTATCTCTCTGATCTTTGTTTTGAAATTTTATGTTTTACTTACGTTTAAGAACGTCAATATAACTATCTCTTTCACTACAATTTTATCAGTGACGAAACGAACAAACATTCACATAAAAAATAATTACAATATGAGAAAAAGAGATAGCTACGTTACTAATCTTTGCTTTTAAGATTTTTTTTTGTTTTTTGCCTATTAAAAGATTGATAGAAATTTTTAATACATCAGTTTACAAAAGCAGATTGAGAAATCTGTCAAAAAGAGAAGAAGAAAAAAAACATATAAAAAATACACATTAAAAAATTAAATTTAATCAACTAATTATTTAATATTTTTGATAATGAATCCACCAAATTTGATAGCAAAGTTCAACAATTTAAATAAAAAAACCTTAATCCATATAAAAGAGCTCCAGGACTCAACTAAATATACAGTTACAAATGCTAAACGGGTGACTAGTAAATATGGCACCACAATTCAAATTGAACTGGAAAATAACATAATGTTTTTACCAAATCGATACAACACGCTATCGGATGATGATGTAATGGAACTAGCATCCGGGGTATATTGCATATGTAAGCAAGGAGAAAATTCCTTAAAATTGGATACTGCTGCTGAAATAAGTATATTTCTAACAAATGCTCAATACCCACAGTGGGAATAATATGTAGAAACTATATTTTATAAACCTTTTTTTTTTCATTAATAAAACAGTAAAATTTAAAAAATTGTTCGTGTGTTGTATTTATTTATTCTTTTCATTTATTTTGTAGAGAAATTGAAGACATAAATGTCCACATTTAAATGAATTATAATCTTGATATTGATTGTAATTATATTTTATATTTTTGCCTAGATATTTAACTAATTCTAATGGAGGTTGTAAATTTCCAAAACTGTCGAAATATTCTTTATGTTCATTGTTTTTATAATATGCTACCCAATGGGTTCCAGGTCCTCTTGATAAATCCAAATTAATGATTCCGCATTCTCTTTTTCTCGATCGTTTTGGTAGTGTATCCAACATGAAAACTCCTCTAAAGTATGGAATGTTTGTTGAAAAATTTCTCAGATCAACATCAGATAGAGGTTTATTGGGTAGCTTTACGAAAAATTTGGTTTTTGTTTTGCTTGACAAACCAGTCCATTACCTTTTTAATATGGTTTAAGGTAAAAACCCTTCCCCATGGCTACTGCTTCCATTGTTTTATTATGTCTAGTTGCTTCATCAAGTTGTTGTTTGGCATTCTTTGCAGCATTTATTGCTTTTGCTATAGCTGCTCCGCCAGTAGAAAGACTACCAATTGCACTCAGAGCAGTAAGAATGGGTACCAAAGGTAAGAAGCCACCAATCTTTGGAACATTAATTATGCGTCGTATTATAACTTGCGATTTCTTCCCCCTTAACGACTTGTTGATAACCTTACGTGCAATCATAATGGCAGAGTTAATGTCTTGAGGTTTTTTCTTCTTCAGTATTTTTGTTGCATTTTTAATTGATGTACTGAACAGTTTTTTTCCATTTTGTTCACTTTTTTTTCCAACCTTCTTCTTCAATCCCATACCAAATTTTTTTTGGCTTTCATTGCGTTAGTAACCATATATGCAAACGATTTTTCTGCAAGACTGCTATCTTTTGAAAGAACTCGTTCCCAGGCTTTATTTTCAAGAATTTTATTAGCTTGATGTCTACTATTTAAATCATTTGTTTTGGAATAAGCAATGTCGTGATTTTTACATGCAGCGTCTAATAAATTTATTCCTTTGTCACCGCGGTCTAAACATTTTTGTAATTTTGTTCCGGGTCCACAAAACTGATATCCAGGAAGGTGTAGTTCAACAGGTAGAGAGTTTATTAGTCCATTCACTAAACCTTTTCCAACGGCTGGTTTTTTATAACTAAACGTTTTGTTATAATGTATAAGCATCTTATTTAACTTTTTTCTTCTATAATAAAAGTAACATATATGAAATGCAATTAGTTATAAGAATGCAATTAGTAAAACAACATAAAAATATTGTGATTCGCAATATTGATTCTTCAACGAACATCAGATCTAAAATAAAACATAGCTCTCTCTTACCAAATTCTATTCGTGCTCTAATAGTTGGACCATCAAATTGTGGAAAGACTAATGTTATGATTAGCTTGCTAGAAAGTCCTAATGGACTCAAGTTTGAAAACATCTATTTATACTCAAAATCCCTTTATCAACCTAAATATTAATACTTAAAATGATTAATTTCACCAATTAAAGGGATGGGATATTACACATTTACTGATAATGAAAAAGTTATTCCTCCTGACGAGGCGAAAACTAATTCTATTATGATCTTTGATGATGTTGCATGTGAGAAGCAAAATAATATACGAGCATATTTTTGCATGGGACGACATAAGGATGTTGATTCATTCTACTTGTGCCAAACTTATACGAGAATTCCCAAGCACTTAATAAGAGACAATACAAATGTGATTATAATGTTTAAACAAGATGAGACAAACATGAAGCACGTTTATACCGATCATGTTGCCAGCGACACGAGTTATGAAAAGTTTCATGAAATTTGTCGAGAGTGTTGGAAGGATAAATATGGATTTTTGATGATAAGCAAAGATAATGACTTGAAAAATGGTCGCTATAGAAAACAATTCGACTATTTTATAACGATATAGGTTACTCTAAATAAAAGTAAAACATTAGTACTTAATTTAGCCTTGCGCATAGTACATCTACTTATTTCCTAAAGTACTTACCATACCTGAGCTGAAAGCTGATCTGTTACCTGATCTAATAGCTGATACCTGATCTGATACCTGATACCTGGTCTGATACCTGATCTGATACCTGATCTGATAGCTGATCTAATAAGTCATCTGTTAAGTAATAGCTGATCTGATAGCTGATACCTGATCTGGTGCCTAATAGTTGAAAATGGATGAAAAAGTTTTAAAAGAGCTAATAAAGACAAGAAATGTTTTAAAGAAAAAGTTTCGTAGTATAAAAGTTGATGAAGCAGATAAACATGAGCAATTCAAAGATACATTTAAACCAATAATAGAACCATTAACAGAATTTGTGAACAATTCTAAAAATAATAAAAGAAGTATTAAAGCAGAAAGAGATGAATTTCAAACGAAAGTTTATAAAAATTAAAAATGTCCATTCAACGAACAATCAGTTAAGTTAGAGACAAGTACTCCAAAGAAACTTGTTTAAGAAACGTTATGCAATAAAAATATCTAACTTAGTAATCGAAACGCAAATAAGGCTGATAATGTTGATACTGATGACGATGATGATGACAACGATGATTTTTACTCTCAATCGGAAACTTGAGACAATTTAGATAATAATAAGAGTTATACTGACCTGGCACTCTTGGAAAGCAGAAACGAATTAGATACTCTATACGGCCCACATAAAGATTTAAATAATGAATGGAAGTTTGGCAATAGTAGTATTAAACTTACTGAAGATAAAATAGCGATTGGAAATCAAATATGGACTTTCACACCAGGTTTATTTTCTTTACTGTTTCACAAAACACCAAAATATTATGATAAACATGAATTAGATATCTATAAGAAAATTTTAGTGAGCACAAATGCATACAAAAGAGAATATAGACTTGATGCACAAATCAAAGGAACGAGAGCATATAAACATGAGCATATTATCAATAAATTGTTTAAGAAAGAAAGTGAAAAGAACTCATCAACTTCATCATCATTACATAAAATAAAAAGTCCTTATAAGGGTGAGGGTTTGATGCAACTAAACACATACAAACCTAACTATATATACTGGGACGATCCTAATGAGTTAGTAGATCGCCTTAGGCTATTGCTGGCATCACAAGCTGCAGGTCATACTAATCACAATAACATAATTGTCTCAATTATCGAAGAATTATATGAGTCAAACATTATAGAATAATATTTATCTGCATAAATCATGTCCATCGATAAGTTCGGGCACTATCTTAATGATACAAGTGGTACTGTTTTTGTGAAAAATGTTCCTAAGCTGCTGGGCTTCGTTATGGATAAAACTAATAACGTTGACGCTCAAAACAAAAGAATCAAAAATGTGGCAAAAGCTTTGGAGGAAAACGATGTTGTTAATAAATTGCTTCTGCAAAGTCAAATTCAAGAAGTTCGAGATAAAATCAACATGATGTTAAGTCAAAAACTCAATGAAATTCAGGAAAAAATTTCAAGTATGAAACTTTTTTTTGAAAAAGAAATTAAAAAGATAAATGAGTTAATTTATGGGTATGTAAGAAATATGATGGTCGACAGTACTTAAATGAACTCACTTTGAACTCAACATATCCTTTAAAATTTAAAATACGTTAAATAATGACTTCAATTAGAAATTTAGTAAATGAACTGCATAAGCAAGCACGAAAAAATTTTCCACGTCGAAGAGTTGTTATGAAAGGAATAGATGATCTTTGGCAAGCTGATTTAGTTGTAATGGGGAACTATTCTACAGACAATAGAGATTATAGATTTTTGCTGACCGTCATTGATACATTTTCAAAATTTGCTTGGGCAGTACCCTTGAAAAGAAAGACTGCATTGGAAACAAGCCAGGCTATGCAGAGTATTTTTCAACTGGGACGAATACCAAAAAACTTGCAAACAGACGACGGTAAAGAGTTTTTCAATAAACACTTTGGAAAATTGACGAATAAATACAACATTAATCACTACTCAACACATAGCAGAATGAAAGCATCAATAGTAGAACGATTTAACAGAATATTAAAAGGAATGATGTGGAAAGAGTTTAGCTTTAATGGGTCTTATAACTGGATCGACATTTACAAAGACTTGATTAATACATATAATAAAAAAAATTCATCGCACCATCAAAATGCCACCGATTCAAGTTAACTATAAAAATGAGAAAAAATTATTAAACACGGTATATAACCGCTTAAAACTTTTTAAATTATCAAAGTTCAATGTGGGAGATCATGTGCGCATAAGTAAATATAAACATGTTTTTGAAAAAGGATATACACCAAATTGGACCACAGAAATTTTCACGATTAAAAGAGTTCAAAATACACATCCAGCTACATACATATTAGAAGACTATCGTGGTAATCCTATTAAAGGTGGATTCTATGATGAATAACTTTCAAGAACTAGATATCCAAATACATATATAGTTGAAAAAGTTCTTAAAACTAAAGGAGAGAAGGCATATGTTAAATGGTTAGGATTTACAAATCAGCATAATTCTTGGATCAATAAAAATGAAATATTGTAGTTAAGTTTATATATATATATATATATATATATATATATGTATATATGTATGTGTGTATATTTGTATCTAATATATTAAATAAAATATAATTATATGTATATATATAAATCCTTTTCTTATACAAAGTGTTGTGTTTAATTTCACTTATTTGTAATCAGACAAGCATAATGTCAATAACACTTACTCTTAGCTCAAACTCATCTGAGTTATCTGCTAATTACTTTCCTCCTATTCGTTTGGATGGTGAATATGAATGTGCTCTAACTGATTTTCATTCATATAATAGCATTCCTAATATAGATGATTATAACAATATATTTCATATTGGTGAACACGTAATTAAAATACCAATAGGATCTTATGAATTGAATGATATAGTTGATTATATTAAACATAACTATAAGCAGTATTGTCCAGAAAATAAAATTGATATAGAAGCTAATAACAATACAATGCAAGTTAAAGTTAATAGCTCTAAGGATCCCATATACTTTAACAAGGATAACACAATTGGAAAACTTTTTGGATTCAATAAGAAAATTCTAGCTCCTATCCAAGACCATTACTCAGATCTACCAGTCAATATTTTCATCGTGAATATCTTGCGTGTTGAATGTAGTATAGTCGTTAACACATTTACGAATAACTCACAAGCACACACATTACATGAATTTGCGATCAATGTCCCCCCAGGGTATAAAATTGTTGAGATTCCTCGAAATCTTATCTATTTGCCAGTTAACTGCCGAGAGATAAGTTCTCTCACTCTACGCATAGTTGATCAGAACGGTGATTTAATTAATTTCCGAGGAGAGGAAATTACAACAAGCATACATTTGAGATCTAGCAAATAATGATAATATACAACGTCAAGCAATCTAAGGATAAAATTGGATACACTCATAAAAAACTATTGCAAACCAAACCACGATTAAAGAGATCATTACACAAAAAACATTTGACACAAGGAAATAAAAAATTTTTGAAGTCTCTCAATTTAAAGTTGGCAAAGAAATGAGTTACATACTAGATGTTCTAGAAAAACCTCAATCAGACGAGAGTATAATTAAAAAAGACTACCACACATATACATCGTACCTACAATCCTTCAACAATAATGATTAGATTCGAATTTCAATACAAAATCAACACTGATATGTGCTACCAAACGAAAGCAACATATATGTCGAGGGAAGTGTTGTAGATGATGATAACAGCAAAATATCTTCTTTTTTAATTCTAAAATTAAAAAATAACTTTATTGCACATCTCTTTGACGAAATTCGATATGAGCTTAATAGCATAGAAATTGATCATACAAGACATTTAGCGATTACAAGCAGCCTAAACAACTTTGTTTCTTTATCACCTACGGAAAGTGTTGGCTTGTACAATGCTGCATGGAACAAGCTGATTTGGATATTTAAAATGGACACTTTAATTTCTATGTACCACTGAAACAATTTTTAGGCTTTACTGAAGACTATAATAAAATTATACTCAGCGGTAAACATGAATTGGTTCTCTTACGTAGTAAGAACGATGAAAAGCTCGTATACTCAACTGTTGCTACTGACAAACCAAAAATTAGTATCTCAAACATCTCATGAAGAATTCCGCATGTACAATTATCCGATCTGAGCAAATTGAATATGATTAAAATTATTAACAGTGGTGCTTATATACCGATGGCATTTCGCAGTTGGGATTGGCACATTAATCCTCAACTAAATACAGGAACTAGCTATATATCGAATGTTAAATTGGCTGCAAATAGAGAACGACCCCGTTTTGTGTTGATTGCTTTTCAACAAGAAAATAAGTTTGTTCACTGTAATCTAAACAATTTGAAAGTGCATTTAAATTCCGAATCGTACCCATATGATGATTTAAATATAAAATTTAAAAATTATCGGTTTGCCATCCTATATGATACGTAGCTACGGTTTCAACAAAGCTACTACACGAGGGAATCACAACCACTTCTAACTGCTCAAGAATGTAAAAATAGTGTGCCGATAGTTGTAGTAGATGTCAGTTGTCAAAACGAAGCTCTCTCTAATGGTCCTGTTGATACAAAAATTGAAATTGAAACGGACTCCAACATTCCTACCGATACATCAGCCTTTTGCATTCTCATCCACGATCGCATAATAGAATACATACCCTTAAAAGATCAAGTTCGTAAAATAATGTAAATAAAATATAAGATGATTGGGGATAAAGTTTTCATCGATATGCAAGGATTTAAATCCAATTCAAACATCTTCATTGCCAAAGAAAAATCAATTGTTTTTAACAATAAGGAGCACATAAATTTTATTATTAAGCCACCGTTTAACTTCGAAAGATTATCAATAGCAAAACAAAGAGAAGCGAATTGCATAACAAGAAACTTTCATCATCTGATTTGGAATGACGGATCAATATCATTTAAGAGTGTTGTAAAATTTTTAAATCCAATTTAAAACATTCTTCAATCTATGTTAAGGGTATGGAAAAGAAGAAATGGTTTGAGAAACTACTTTAACTTAGAGTTTTCAACATCGAGGGTATGGGGTGCATCAACTTTAAGCAAATACAACTTAAATTTCCGAATATTTTTACTGCAGCTATCACAATTATGGAGTTTGTGCCTTAAGAAATGCATATTTACTTTATCAGGAAAATAACTTAACCATTTTTTTTTATATTTCTATTCTTACATTGTTACAACATACATATATTTACGATATTTCTTTAAAATAAATATGTGGATTAAAAGTATACAAAATTTTGTTCAATCATTTATTTATATGTATATGGTTTGTACAAGGACAGAGACAAATGTGAAAAAGCGACAATAAAAAATCTGTTTACACATTTTTTACGTTTTAAGTAAATTAATTTGAATTTATGTTTAAAAAATTAATCAAATTAAAATCTTAAATTTAAGGCCGCCAATAATGCATCCCCCTCTTCGTCTTGCATAAATATTGCAGTTAAATCGTCTACATCTTCTGGCATATAGTTAAATGTTGCCAATAAAGCATCGCCCTCTTCATCTACCATAAACTTTTCTTCTTCCTTTTGGAAGTTTTCATTGTAGAAGTATGCCATTTGGTTGTTTGGAATGACATCACAGTCAGTGAGAATAATCTCACAAATATCGCTGGATGAGCTTGTGAGCCGTTCAATGTGTCCATTTTAATAATTTATAGAATGTAGAATATATATTTTTTAAGATTTTATACGATGATGTACTTGCTAGATACAATGCTGTACTTGCTGCTAGATTAGAGAACGTCTCAATTTATACGAATTACGTTCTATTCTTACATTGTGACAACATACATACATACATATTGTTACGAAAATAGCCGTCAACAATGTTAAGCAGCATTACACAAAAATATTCCAACAGGGTTAATGTAAATGCTACGCGAAAATATTCCTACAGGGTCAAAGCAAAGAATAGTCTAGAAAGTAGCCAACAACTAAATATGCTTATTGCCTAGCTTGATTAAAGAAGCAAAAGCAACAACAACAAAAAAGCGTCTGCTTATTAAGAAGATTCACATATTTGTACACATACATACATGCCAAATTCAAACGAAAAGCAAAAGATAAACAACCACCGTGTGTTGCTCAGTTAATGATGTACACACGTACGCATATACACATTTATGTACATAGTTACCACATGAACTTAATTAGGCAGCATATAAGATGATAATGATCGTCTAGACATTGCTTGAAACTTCTAGTGGAATTTCTGTGAAATATAAATAGAGGTGACGCATCCAATGAGAGAGTTAGTTGCAGTTGTAAGTCAGTCGCGAACAGTTATAGTTAGTACTAATCAGAAAGTAGTGAAGTTAAGAACTCGTTAGTCAGTTGATAATTAAGTTGTGAATTAATAATAGTCTGTCGTGGAATTGAGATTATTGTGGAGTCTATCGTGTCGACTGGAGTAAAGGGAACAGCGCAGCGAATAGACGTGTATAAGGGTGTAAGTAAAGCCAGTGAGTCTTTATTGGTGTATCAACTGTGAGTGACGGCAGAGAGAGTCTCGTAAGTGACGGCAGCAGACAAAGGGGTGTCACGTGAATACTTGCGCAGCCAGCTAAGAAACGTGCGTAAACTACAGCGGGGAAGGCGCAGTGGTAACCAGTTGTGAATATTTGTGTGTAATTTATTATTTTAAGTTGTATTAGGTATTTAAGCTCTTGAGTAACTTAGTATAAGTGTATTGGTAAATAAAACTTGTATCATTCTTAACCCTAATTACTACACTCGGCTCTTGTATTCATTTGCAAATCTTCGGATCTACGGAAAGGCGTTTTTATAGAGAGAAAAACGTAACAATATATTTACGATATTTCTTTAAAATAAATATGTAGATTAAAAAATATACAAAACTGCTGTTCATTAATTTATTTACATATACATATGTATGTAGTAAGTAAGTATGTATGTATATAAGTCTGTATGGTTTGTTTGACAAGTGTCAGCATCTGTGCACAAAAAAACAAAAAATAAATAAAACTAAATAAAACCAACAACAAAACCATTAATATCTCACCAGCATACATAATTACTTTCTAAAATACCCTTCCATCTCCATCAGCTAAAAAGAATATTACAAAAAAACAAATGCCGAGTACATACTATGATATTTTGTAACATCGCAACAGTGTGTACTAGTGCCAACGTTTGTCATTTTTGAAATTTTTTCTTGTTGTGTGGTATTGCTTTCTTTATAAAAAAAACATAACGTGAAAGACGTTGCACACATTTTAAAAAATGATTATAACACAAGAAATGCCAGATGTGTACTCGGCATTACACACTCGCTTTTTTATATACATATACGACTACTTACCCACCTTTCAACGCTCAAGTTATTGTAAAAACATACACAAATACACATGCATCAGCATAACGTTGGCTCCCATGATCACGCATCTCTAATTCCCTTTGACAATCCTAAATATCTTACACTTCAATTTTTCCAACCTTCAAGTAAGTTCGTTGCTCATAAATTACATGTTTTATTCATCTCTTCAAACTCTTTAAACATAGGAAAGTCAAATTAAATAGAACCAACAACAAAAAACATTCATAGATTTCCCATAAGCATACATAAGGTCTTCTAAAATTACCTTCTATGGTCACCATCAAAAAAGAAAAAAAAAAACTAAAGCAACATTTTCTCTATGCACACACACACACACACACACGCCATAAGCCTGCTGCAACCACTTGACAAAAAAATCACACTTCAATTCAAAATTAAAACAAAAACATACGTACAAAATCAAACCAAAACAAAACCAACAACAAAAACATAGATATCCCACAAGCATAAATAAATTCTTTCTTTCAAAATACCCTTCCATCTCCATCAGCTAAAAAGAATATTATAAAAAACTAAAGAAAAATTTGCTCGATGCATACTCTCACTTAAAAAAAAAACATTGCACTCTAAAACCATAAACCTGTTGCAACCACTTGACAAACAAAAACATACGTACAAAGCATGCATGCCAACGAAAATAAACTACGAATATGTACATCAAACTATCCTTATCTCACACTTATGCTCACACAACAAAACAAAACATCATCACCACATACATATGCATCTACAAACCATCGAGTACCCTCGTCACTTCACACCCTTGACTTAAATTACCTAAATTTTCCCATAAATTACAAATTTTCAATTTTAATTGCCCAAATTTGACAATTTTAATTGTTATAGAACCGCCAGTATCTAACTACTGTTACTAAAAGAAATTTTTCCTTTTTTTCTATAAATTAAATATTTCTTAAATTCTTAAAAGAAAGAGATTGGTGTAAGAAATCAGAAAAATCAAAAATGATGAGTTCAGGGTTGGGACACTTACACTTTTTTGATATATAAAAGTAACTAAGTCTAATTAATTTTTATCTTTTCCTTTATAAATTATATATATTTTACGTTTTGGAAAGAAAAGTTTGGTATAGAAAATTATAAAAATAAAAGCCACAGCTCCAGAACTGGAAACTATGATTTTTTTTTCTAGACATTAAAGTAACAAATTAAAACATTTTTTTTTTTGAATTTCCTTTTTTTCACTTAACACACTTTCTATATTTTTTTAAGAACTACTAGATATGTATAAGTAATCAGAAAAATCTAAAATTATGATTCTAGGGTTTGAAAATTATTATTTTTTTCTTTGTACATAAAAGTAAGTATGTGCTTGAGTATGTATCTCTATACTACATAAACGCACTTTGGTAAAGGGTATATAAGATTCGGCAAAGCCGAATATAGCACTCTTACTTGTTTTTACTAAAGTCTGCGATTTTCCATGCCATTTTAGCATATTCTCTAAATTCTTTATGTAATTTAGAAATAATTTCATATTTTATTATAGTCTTGCCGTTCATAGAAGAAAAGTAGTGTATAATACTTTCTTAGTAGTGTGTTTACGGGATTCGGGGGCCAAAATGTAACATAAGGATCAATATAAAAATGCACATCATGCTAGGTATTGCCGTAGTGCGATTTTTCTTCATGCTATTATATGTGTGTATCAAAGTGCAGTGTAAAAGTGCACAACATGCTAGTTATTGCCGTTGTGTTATTTTCCTTCATCACTATTATGTTTAAGGGAAGATAATTTGAAATGAAAATTTTGTTGAGGGGAAATTTTTAAATATTTCGTATCATTGTTTAATTTTTTCTATTTTATTCACTTACATATAATACAATTCTATTGGTTATTGTGTGCGTTAGGAAATTGTATTTTATTACGATGAATTTTATTGAGGGGAATTTTTTAAATATTTCGTATCTTTATTTTATTCTTTTCTATTTTATGCATTTACAATTGATAAATTTCTACTGGTTATTGTGTTTGTGTGCGTTAGGATATTTCATCATGTTATGTATGTCTGTGCGGGTTGTATATTATTACGATGAAAATTTTGTTGAGGAGAATTTTTTAAATATTTCGTATCTTTGTTTAATTTTTTCTATTTTATTCACTTACATATAATACAATTCTATTGGTTATTGTGTGCGTTAGGAAATTGTATTATATTACGATGAAAATTTTATTGAGGGGAATTTTTTAAATATTTCGTATCTTTATTTTATCTTTTTATATTTTATGCATTTGCAAGTGATAAATTTTTACTGGTTATTGTGTTTGTGTGCGTTAGGATATTTCATCATGTTATGTATGTATGTCTGTGGGGATTGTGTTTGCTTTGAATAATTTTCCACCTGTGTTTTTATTACACATATTTTATAGCTTTCCCCAGGAAAAAGGATCGGCAATTAAAAAAAGGATGAAAGAAAAAGAACGTCATACATTTGCAGCACGTAAATGTATGCCGTATATGGGAAAATATAAGTACATGTTAAACATATGTCTAGTATTTAGAACACTTGATATGTTAATCTTTTCTTAGTGCACATTTTTGGTTTGAATTTTTATTTAATTTTTTTTTTGTTTAAATGAGATTTTTATGATCGTTTGTCTCCTCTGTCTATCTGACTATTTTTATTACACATATTTTATAGCTTCCCCCAGAAAAAGGTTCGGTAATTAAAAAAAGGATGAAAGAAAACGAACGTGCATTTGCAGCACGTAAATGTATGAAATTTTTGTTTAATTATTTCGATGTGTTAATTCTTTTTACTTTTTATATGTTTACTTTTGTAAGTGCGGAAAGACATACAAAAGGAGATGAATTCTCCAATTTGCGTGTGCATCTATGGTTGGGAAAAATCGTTCAATTAGGGTTGTGAAACGCAGTGCCTATTGTGTAGAAATTGAGTTGTTGTTTTCTTCTTAGTGTCTTGAGTCTTGTATAGTATTGTATTAGTGGATTAGTAATGGGGACGATAGTCCTGTTTTGGGAATTCAAAACCGGGAAAAAATAAAAATGATGGCAACCCTGTTATAAATGGGGGGATGTTGGGGATTTTCATGCTGATATTGTGTGCATGTGTGTGTTTGTGTGTGAGTCTGATTCCTTGGTTATGTCTATGCATGTGTATGGTGGTGTTTGTATGTGTGTATGGGAGTGTGTGTGTGTGTTTGTGTATGTGTTTTTGTATTTACTTGTATGTTTGATGGTGTCCGATACTTTTGTTGTAGTGGCAGACAATCATTATACCCAGTAGGAAATGTCGATGGTGAAAATGTACTGAGTCGCTTTTGACTTGTCGCTTTTGCGACGTACATACAAATGTATGTATATTGACAAGTTATTGACAACTCCACCACACATACACCATATCTGTTTCCTCTTCTTCTTTTATACTGACGGATGGAAGAAAACTTATTATACCAAAATTGTTACTAGAATTTTAGTGTTGACACAAAGACACTTGCTCCCATTCTGACTGCACGGTAGTTACAAGGGATCTGTGTAGTTGTGTGCATATAGTGATTGTTATTTGATAGACTTTCTGCAGCTGTTTTGAGCTATCGTTGGTATGCTTATGTAGGGTTATTGTGTATATATGCATTTATGTTTGCGGTCTGTGGGGAAATAATCTAATAGCTGCAGAGATTGGCAACCCTATTGTGAATGGAAGTGAATGCGGAATGTATTTGGTAATGTATGTATATGTTGTTGTATTAATGTATGCGATCGTTTCTATTTTTGCTTTGAAAAATATCATTGCTTGTGTGAGTTACATCAACACTTTTTCATACATATTTATAAGTGAATGTGTATAGGTTTTCTAGGCTATTGACGTTGATATTCTTATGGATAGAAAATGTTGTGTTGGCATAGGTTTTATGAGTACAAGTGCAGTTCAGATAGTAAATGTTTAGAATCCAATCAGGTTGATAAGTAGAGTTTTTGATAGGGGTAGTGATATTTTTATTTTAATATATTTTACTTTAATGTAACAATTATAGGAAATAGCTTTCGGAGAAATACAGCAAACACTTATAGAAGCACCTATATTCACGTGTCCCCGATTTTTATCGTACCTTTGTACTGCAAACTGATGTTAGCGATTTTGGTATGGGTGTTGCTAGACTGTGGGAATTTCATCATATCTCGTAATACCAACAAGAAATTAGATTTGACGACTACTACACGATTCTCATATGAATTGGGGGGAATGTGTATATTAATAAATATATGTGTGTGTGTGTGTGTGTGTGTATGTATGTATGTAGTGTGTGTGTGTGTATGTGTGTGTGTGTGTGTGTGTATGTATGCAGTGTGTGTGTATGTATGCAGCGTGTGTGTATATGAATTTCATCATATGTCGTAATACTATCAGATAAATTAGATTTGATAACTACTACGCGGTTCTCATATAAAGTATATAAGAAGAAGAAATAATGTAGATTGTCATCAGTCTGCTCTGATATCTCAACAAGTGACAACCGATTTTCCCAACCAAACTTTCTAAGGTGTTTGAAATCCAAAAACTATAAAAGTGCTAGAACTAATTATTGTTTGCTAAACAAGTTTATAGTGCATAAAAAATAATTAAATAAATTGTTTATAACTAAAATAAATTGTTTATAAATAATATAATTAAATAAATTGTTTATAAATAAAATAATTAAATTAATTAATAAACAAATAAATAACTAAATAAAATGAATACAAAAAGTTGTACCATCTGCAATAAAGTGTTTATGACGCAAACAAAACTAAATCAGCATATTGGAACGCACTCATATGCTAGCCAATCGAAGGCTGTCCTTGTAACTAGTAAGCTAAATCTTCAAAACAAATATTGTGAGGATTGTGATGAGATGATCCCATCAAATGGTTATATGGCTCATGTCAGAACCACAAAACACAAAAACAGTTGTCAGCAAGAACGGATTGGAGATTCTCTCACTAAGAGAGCAAGCAACTTCAATGGGAGGATCGAGACATATATCCTCCTCAACAAAAATGTGGGTGTCTTGTTTCCGGAGGAGTTTTTAAAATCTGGCAAGAGCTCCATAGTACAACAACTCTATGAATGTAGTAGGGTACATACTACATTTAAATTTAATATGGAGCTAACATGTGATTATATGAAGATAGTTAATGATGAGATGAATGTTTCCCAACTTGTAAATATTTCGAAAATGATGTTGGTGACTTTGTCTGATGACATAGAGGATATGTACAAGAAACAAGCCGAGGAGCTGAAAGCCCAAATGGAAGAATTTCAAGAGAGGGATAGCGGATGGACCTTGATTTCAATAAATTCCCTTGAAGTTAATATAAACAAGGCATCCATAATAAGAGGATCGAGCTTTATCCCTCTCCCAAAAAATATTGCAATGAAACGTGCATGCATAAATGTCGAGAACTGTGATGTTTATTGCTTTAAATGGTGTCTTATTGCGGCTTTGAATGTAAACAGTGGTCTGAGTCCTAAACAACGGAAAAACTGTAGAAATTTCAATATTGCAAACATTTCTGATGAGAATATTAATATAGGGGAAGTTGTATTAAATTTTAAAGACCTAAAGTTTACACTCCCATTGAAGCAGATACAAAAATTTTAAAGTCAAAATTATGTGAGCATCAATG
The DNA here is from genome assembly GCA_949987645.1 of Tachina grossa. Taxonomy (NCBI): domain Eukaryota; kingdom Metazoa; phylum Arthropoda; class Insecta; order Diptera; family Tachinidae; genus Tachina; species Tachina grossa. The sequence continues at coordinate 110,615,996 of OX465274.1, read as the reverse complement.
TATTTGGTCACAATGGAACATCGCTTTTAGGACCATACTACATAACAAAAGGAGAAAAACATCTCTTATTGCTCCAGTCCAATGAAAACTTCCACTATGTACTCATCAATGATATATCAAAGTAAGTTTCATTTGTGCATTTAAGCGAAATATGTTTTCATATCTATTTAAACAGTTACTTATTATTGTTATATTAATTTACATACTATTTTATTTTCTATATTTTCTTCAGACTTCTTCGTTCCAACATGACGTCACACAGAAGTAAGATTCTGATATGCAACACCTGCCTATATTATACACATGATGATTATGTGTATAATCATCACAAAAACGTTTGCGGCAAAAAAGTCATCAGAATGCCAGAAGATGGATCTATTATCAAGTTTACGAAGCACTACAAACAGTTAAATGTACCATTTGTAATATACGCAGACTTTGAGTCCATTTTAGAAAAAGTCAATGATTATGTAAGTAAAAGCATTACAAATGTATTTTATTAATTGTAGTTTTAAGAGAGAAAATAATTTATATAGGAATTATTTTGGTGAAGATTCGGCAAATGTATTTATCAAAAAAATAGTTGAAGATTGTACAGATATTTATCTAAATTATTTACTTAAAGTTAAGAATATGTTCATAACCCCAATAGAAATAGCTCAATATAATAATGCAAAAAATTGTCATATATGTAAGAAAATATTAAATAACGATAAAGTTAGAGATCATTGTCATCTTACGAGCAATTATCGTGGGGCAGCACATAGCGAATGCAATTTGAATTATAAAACACCTCAGTTTATACCGGTTATCCTGCATAATCTTTCTGCATATGATATACACCTATTTTTCAAAGAACTTTCTACTATAAAATTTTCCACAATAAAAGTGATTCCCCAGAACACAGAGCGTTATATTTCTCTTTCAATTTTCATCAGATTAGATGAAAAACGCGGATTCGAAATAAGATTTATAGACTCGTTTAGATTTATGGCTTCGAGCTTAGATATGTAGTGAAAAATCTTGATAGCAATGATTTTAATACTATTCGATCATGTTTCGTTGATGAAGCTCATTTCAACCTGATAAGAAGAAAGGGTATATTTCCGTACTCTTACATGGATTCCATGACTAAGTTTAAGGAAACTAAGCTCCCTAGTAGAGACGAGTTCTTCAATATTCTAACGAATGAAGAATGTGATGTAGTCGAGTATGAACATGCTCAAAAAATATGGAGATAGTTTAAATGTAAAACCCTCCTTGACTACACTGAACTCTACTTAAAGAGAGATGTTCTACTTCTAACTGACGTGTTTGAAAATTTTAGGAAAATTTGTAGAGATATATACGATTTAGACCCCTGCCACTATTATACAGCACTAGGCTTATCCTGGGATGCAATGTTGAAAACCACAGAAGTTTCACTGGAACAGTTCACTGATTCCGAAATGTATATGTTTGTGCAAAACGGAATTAGAGGTGGACTAGTTCAATGCTCGCAAAGATATTCCAAAGCAAATAACAAATATTTGGAAGATTTTGATGCATCAAAACCATCAGAATTTCTTGTATATTTAGACGCTAACAATTTGTATGGTTGGGCGATGTCGGAATATCTTCCTTGCGGTGAATTTGAGTGGGTATGTGATACTGATTTTGATGTTAAAAAAATTTCTGATACTGCAGAGTATGGGTACATTTTGGAAGTGGATATTGATTATCCGGATTCAGTGCATGATCTTCATAATGATTTGCCATTTTGTCCCCAAAATAAGACTGTGGGGGGATCCAAAATCAAAAAATTAGTTGCAGACTTACACTTAAAAACAAATTACACCATACACTATAGAGTTTTAAAACAAGCCATTTCAAATGGCATCATCTTAAAACAAATCCATAGAATACTCAGATTTAAGCAATCCCCTTGGCTTAAAAAATATATTGACTTAAACACATTTCATAGGACAAATGCTAAAAATAACTTTGAAAAAAGATTTCTTCAAACTTTTAAACAATGCTGTTTACGGGAAGACAATGGAAAACATTGAAAAACGTAGGGACATTAGAATTACTTTATCCTGGGAAACAACAAATAGGAATCATTTAGGTCTCAGAGCATTAATTGCGAAACCAAATTTTAAGCAGTTGACAAAATTTTCTGATGATATGTATGCGGTAGAGTTAGAAAAAATGGAACCACTATATGATAAACCCATATATGTTGGTTTCACAGTACTGGAGTTATCCAAGTGGAGAATGTATGACTTCCATTATGGCTTCATGAAGCCTAAATTTGGAGGCAACATTTCTCTCAACTATATGAATACTGACTCATTTATTTATGCAATAAAAACTGATGATTTTTACGACGACATCCGTAATGACATTAGTTTGAATTTTGATACGTCAGAATATCCTATAGATAATCAATTTCGTTTGCCGCTACTCAATAAGAAGGTTTTGGGAATGATGAAAGATGAAAACAATGGGGATATAATGACAGAGTTTGTTGGTTTAAGAGCAAAAATGTATTCTCTGTCGACTCTTCGCTCGGAAGCTGTTAAAAAATCAAAAGGGGTCAAAAAGTCTGTAATTAAAAAGTTGTCCATTAATGATTACAAAAGTTGCTTATTCGAATCCAAAATTATCTCGGATGAAATGTTTTTGTTTAGATCTAAAACACATCAACTATATACCCAAAAACTACATAAAATAGCACTTAGCTTTTCTGATGATAAAAGAAATATAATGAAAGATAAAATAAAAACGCGCGCTTGGGGACATTACATAGACCGAAATAATGAAACAATGGATGTAGAATAGAGTGATTCCTACTAAATTGCATGTAAGATGTCAACGAAAATTAAATTTTGTACTAATTGTATTTATTTATTAATGTATTTCTTTACTTATTTATTAATTTATTTATTATTTACTTATTTGTTTATTAATTAATTTATGCATTTATTATTTATTTGTTTATTAATTTATTAATTAGTTTATTCCTTTATTTCTTTATTAATTTATTTCTTTATTTATTTATTAGTTTATTTATATATTTAATTATGAATTTATCTATTAATTCTAGTATTTCATTCACACAAAAGTATGTAAAAATTTAATGCTTTAAAGCTTTGTTCTTTTTATTTATACCTAAATTATCTGTAGATAAAAAATTAAATATTAGATTAATGATCTTTTTTCTTTTTATATTTGTATATTTTCATTTATAAATAGAGTTAAATTTGTATTGGTACTAAGATTTTTGAGAAAAAATACAATATTGGAAAAAAAATAATAAAATATTGAAGATATATTAATATATATAAATGGTTTTTATTTCAACTTAAATTTACTTAATAGAAATTTTAACTACAAATGTCAACATTTTTATATTTTGTTTCACTATTGGTTTTACTTCGCTAGATCAAAAAATTTTTCTTTTTGCTTATTTACAAATTCTTGTTTTTTCTTTTGATATCGCTTAAACATCACATTTAACACCATCTCATCCACGTTTGCTAACAGCAAATAGTACAACAGATATCAGCTATTAGATCAGCTTATCAGCTATCAGATCAGCTTATCAGGAGCTGGTCTGGTTTTCAGATCAGCTTATCAGGATCTGGTCTGGTTTTCAGATTAGCTTATCAGGTATCAGATCAGGTTATCAGGTACCTGGTTTGCTTTTAAGATCAGGTTATCAGGACCTGGTCTGGTTTCCAGATCAGCTTATCAGGACTTGGTCTGGTTTTCAGATAAGCTTATCAGGACCTGGTATGGTTTTCAAATCAGCTTATCAGGACCTGGTCTGGTTTTCAGATCAGCTTATCAGGACCTAGTCTGGTTGTTAGATCAGCTTATCAGGAGCTGGTCTGGTTTTCAGGTAGCTGGTCTGGTTTTCAGATCAGGTTATCAGTGTACAAGTATCTGGCCATTTATATAATTTATATTAATAAAGTTTCAGGTCAGATGAAATAACTAAAGTCAGTCTTTTATGAGCAGTAAATTTTTTTCTATAACGAAAATCGTTTAATTCAATATCTTTGCTTATAGCCAAAATCTATATTTATCCTTCCAATACTCTACAAATTTCTTAAAACTTTTCAAAATTCATATTACTGCCAATACAAACCTTATAAAGATGCATAATATTTTTCTCATCTTACTTAAACATTATAATAACACTTGCATTGTCTCTTGTTAAATGCTTACAGCCGTATTCATAAAAATTTTAAACAGCATTTCAAGTGTTGTTTGAGCAAAATTCGCTAAAATTGTATTCATAATAGAATATTAGCTTAAAAACGTTTTTTAACTTGCGTAAATCACCAAATCTTAAAAATTAAATGCACCCATATTTAAAATAATTTTGAGTTGACGTCGTTGTAGTTTTGCTTCATGTTTATTTATATTTTTAACTTTGCCCGTATGTATGTATGTATAGGGTGTTTTTTTCAGAGGTATAGAACTTTAAATTGAAATAAAACACAAGAAAATCGTTTTAATGTCCATCAATTTGGCTTTATTGGAAGGATAATTTTATGCCATTAATGTTTAAATATGATTTCGGGCATCTGGCCGCCGCGGCTGGCTCGAATAAAGCCAATTCTACAGGTCCAATTTTCAACCACTTTTTCGAGCATATGGGGCCGTATGTTGGCAATAACGCCACGAATGTTGGCTTCCAAGTCCCCTAACGTTTCTGGTTTGTTGGCGTAGACGAGCGACTTCACATATCCCCAAAGAAAATAATCCAATGGTGTCAAATCACACGATCTTGGTGGCCAATTGACAGGTCCATTCCGCGAAATTATGCGCTCATCGAATGTTTCCTTCAATAAATCGATTGTGACGTGCGCTGTGTGGCATGTAGCGCCGTCTTGTTGGAACCACAACTCATCTACATTCATGCCATCCAATTCGGGAACAAAATAGTCGGTTAGTCGGCTCCAATTGCTGTGCCCGGTGGCGAATCGATTCATTCGGGTCCTCTTCAACACTTTGCTCTACAGCGGCAATTGTTTCTTCGGTGCGCACTGTTCGACGTCTCTGCGGATGCGTATTATCACATAGAGTAAACGTAGTGCGAAAACGATCCATGGTTAACCGAATTAATTGCTCTGATGGACGATTATGTCGACCATAAAATGGACGGAGCTTGCGGTAAACTTCGCGAACTGAACCATTATTTTCGAAATAAATTTGCACGATTTGCAAGCGTTGTTCTTTTGTCAACCTGTTCATGATGAAATGGCAAACCAAACTAAATATTAATCACTTGACAGCTGACAAAATGGCCGCCAGTTAAAAAAGTGATGCCAACTTAAAGTTCTATACCTCAATAAAAAACACCCTTTATTAGGAATTATGCTATAAGTAGTAGTAGAATGTATGAGCCCCAGCAATTAAAATTGTCAAATTTGGGTAATTAAAATCGTAATTTTGTAATTTATGGGCTAAAATTTACATATTAAGGTAATTACTGTCAATGGTGTGAAGTGACGAGGGTTATGGACGGTTTGTACGTAGAAAAGGGTAGTTTGATATCGTTTTTGTTTTAATTTTATGGTTTGATATCCGTTCGCCGATGCGCATAGTTAATTATGTAGGCACGTGGGGCTTGTGTGTACGTAGTATGTTTTTTCGTTTGTTAAGCGGTTGCAGCAGGTTTATGATTTTATATTGTGTGTGCGTTTGTGCATAGTTTAGTTTTTTGTAATATTCTTTTGTTTGTACGTAGTATGTTTTTTCGTTTGTTAAGTGGTTGCGGAAGGGTACTTGAGAAAGAAATTGTGTGGGAATCTATGAATGTTTTTTTTTTTGTTGGTTTGATTTAGTTTGATTTTTATTTATTTTTGTCCTATGTTTAAAGAGTTCGAAGACATGAATAAAATATATGGTTTGTGAGCTAAGCATGGTTTGATATCCGTTCGTCGATGTACATAGTTAATTATGTAGGTACGAAGGATTTTATGTAGGTTTTTGTTTTAATTTTAATTTTGAATGGTTTTTTTTTTTTTTTTTTTGTTTGTTAAGCGGTTGAAGCAGGTTTATGATTTTAGAGTGTAAGTGCGTGTGTGCATAGAGAAAAAATGTTGCTTTGGTCTCTTTGCAATATTCTTTTTTTAGCTGGTGGTCATGGAAGATTATTTTAGAAAGAAATTATGTATGCTTGTGGGAAATCTATGAATGTTTTTTGTTGTTGGTTTTATTTAGTTTGATTTTTCAATTTCCTATATTTAAAGAGTTTGAAGAGGTTAACGAAATATGTAATTTATGAACTTATTTGAAGGTTGGAAAAATTGAAGTGTAAGATATTTATGATTGTCAAAGGGAATTAGAGATGCGTGATCATGGGAGCCAACGTTATGCTCATACGTGTGTATTTGTGTATGTTTTTACAATAACTTGAGCGTTGGCAGATTGGTAAGTAGTCATATATGTATATGTGCAATGCCGAGTACAAATCTGGCATTTTCTTGTGTTCTAATCATTTTTAACTTGAGCGTTGGCAGATGGGTAAGTAGTCGTATATGTATATGTGCAATGCCGAGTACAAATCTGGCATTTTCTTGTATTCTAATCATTTTTTAAAATGTGTGCAACGCCTTTCACATTATGTTTTTTTTATTTTTTTTTATATGGAATACAAAACGTTACCACTAGGGCACACTGTTGCGATGTCACAAAATATCATAGTGTGCACTCGGCATTACTTTTTTTTGTTTGTAATATTCGTTTTTTTAGCTGGGGACATGGAAGGGTATTTTAGAAAGTAATTATGTATGTTGGTGAGATATCAATGTTTTTTTTTTGTTGTTTGATTTTATTTTTTATTTTTTTATGTGTAAAGAGTTTGAAGACATGAATAAAATATACAATTTATGCGTGTTGTATTTATTCATTCTTTTCACTTCTTTTGTAAAGAAATTGAAGTTTGTGATATTGAGGATTGTCAAAGATTGGTTGTTATTTTCACTGCTTGCTAACATTTGTCTCTGTCTATTGATTTTACATTTTGCATATGACTTAATCGTAACTCGTATAAATTGAGAAGTTTTCTATTCTAGCAGCAAGTAAAGCATTGTCTCTACAAGTGTCAAATCCTCAATAATTTCGCTTTTAATACGTAAATAATCAAAGTGACTTTTGAATAAAAAAATATTAATAATAATAATAATATTAAAAATATATAGTAAATATTGTATAAACTAAATAAAATGAATTCTTTAGTTTATGAGTGCAATGTGTGTAAAAAGGTATACAAATACAAAAAATGCTTTTTGGATCACATCCAAAATCATGGTGTAGAGGATCAAGTGGTCGTAAATCAAGAACGACCACTACCACTGAATAACACAGAATTCACTTATCCTCAACAATATCAATATCCTTATCAACAATATCCTCATCAAGAACAACAACTACAATATCCTCAACAACAACAGCATCAATATCCTTATCAACAATATCTTTATCAAGAACAACAACAACAACAACAACAAGAACTACAATGTCTTCAACAACAACAACATCAATATCGTCATCAACAATATACTTATCAGCAATATCCTCATCAGCAATACCCTCATCAGCAATATGCTCATCAGCAATATCCTCATCAAGAACAACAACAACCACAACTACAAATGTATTGGCAGCAAAGTGCTACTCCCATGCAATGGTACCCAAATTTGCAGCAACTTCCTACTCCAATACATTGGTATCCAAATACTGACCAACACCAAACACTACAACATCAGCCTCAACAACAACAACAACAACAGCAAGGTTTACAGGATTTTGGAAGTAGCTCAACAAATAATATCAACATTGATGGAGAGTGTATGAAATATTATGAGATCAGAAAAGCATTTAAAAACAATATTATTTCTTATTTAATACAAAATAAAAAAGATCAACTTCTCTTTCAAGATTTTGTTGTCAAAAATGAATCGACTTTTATAGAGAGGCTTGAATACCATTTGAAGCAACATACTATATTGAAATTTAATATTAGCATAGTTGCAGAATATCTAAAAATTGTGGGCGAAGAATTAGAAATAATTATAATAGTACATACAGCAAAAATTAGCTTGTTGACAAAAGTAGATGACGTGAACGAATTTTTTTGTAAGCAGGTCACAGAAATTCAAAATAAAATGTCTGAGTTCCAGGAAATAGATTCCGGATGGACTCTTGTTCGAATAGTTCGAGCTGAACTAAATATTAATAAATCTTCTTTAGTAAAAGGAGCTCATTGGATTAGCACCCCGCAGAACCTTTCTAGTCGTAGTGGTTGCATTAACATTGAAAACAGGGATAATTACTGTTTTAAGTGGGTCTTAATTGCGGCAATGAGTACCTCGGCTATGAATGTTCCGACTCGATGCTCTTCATATAACATTGAAGATATTAGTGCTGATATAATTTAGCTACAAGATGGAACTATAATTGATTTTTCAAATTGGACATTTCCGATGTCACTAAAATATATTAAGGAATTTGAGGGGCGGAATGATGTTAGTGTGAATGTGTTTGGATATGACGACGAGAGTGATGAACTAATTGGACCATTTTATATAACCCAAAATGAGAAGACCAAGCATGTTAGCTTATTGCTATTGGAAAACATGGATGGGTATCACTATATTTTTATAATAGATATTTCAAAGTAAGTAATATATTGGAAAGTATTTAAAATTAAATAATACAATACGCGTGTTTGATGTCTTACAGACTACTAAAAAGGCAAACAACGATACATTGTGAACGACTTTTATTTTGCAACAGCTGTCTGCAATACACCCATCTTGAAAATATTATGGAGAAACATAAAATGTAATGTGGTAAAATAGTTACCACAATGCCAAAGGCAGAAGACTCCATACTGCGGTTTAAGAGCAACCATAGAAAAATTGATGTCCCTTTTGTTGTATACGCCGATTTTGAATGCGTTTTGCAACAGATAGACTTTAATGTAAGTGTAAAACTAAATTAAATCAGATACATGTACCCTGCGCATTCAGCTATTTCATTAACTGTAAGCATGACAATAAATTGGATAAGCTGAGAATTTATACGGGTAAAGGTGCTTCTAAAAAATTTGTTGTATTATTGAATCAAGATTGTCAAGATATATATAACAATTATCTAACAAAAACAATTGAAATGGAGAACTTGACAGATGAAGAAAATGTAACCTTTTACAATGCGGTAACTTGTCACATATGTGGACAATGCTTAAACAATGATCGTGTGAGAGATCATTGTCATATAAGCGGTAAATAGCGAGGTGCTGCGCATAACAGATGCAACCTAAGTTATCAAGTACCCAAGTTTATTCCAATTTATTTTCATAACTATTCATCCTATGATTCTCATCTTTTTGTGAAAGAATTAAGTAAGGTTGTGACAAATATAAAAGTCCTTCCGTTAAATAAAGAGTTATATATATCGCTATCTCAATTTATTATCATGAGTGATGGTACAGATCTTGAACTTAGGTTTCTTGATACAATGCGTTTTATGGCCGATAGTTTGGAATCGTTGGCAAATAATCTTACCGTCAACGATTTTCATATTACTAGAGCACAATTTTAAACAAGCCAAGAATTTAATCTCATAAGGAAGAAAGGAATTTTTCCCTATGATTATCTTGATTCTTTTGAAAAACTTAACTTCCATCTAGAAAATATTTCTTTAATAAACATAATAACAAAGAATGTTCTATTGAAGTCTATGCGCATGCGAATGAAGTCTGGACAATTTTAAAAAAAAAAAAAATTTTAAAAAGAAAAAGTTTCGTAGTATAAAAGTTGATGAAGCAGATAAACATGAGCAATTCAAAGATACATTTAAACCAATAATAGAACCATTAACAGAATTTGTGAACAATTCTAAAAATAATAAAAGAAGTATTAAAGCAGAAAGAGATGAATTTCAAACGAAAGTTTATAAAAATTAAAAATGTCCATTCAACGAACAATCAGTTAAGTTAGAGACAAGTACTCCAAAGAAACTTGTTGAAGAAACGTTATGCAATAAAAATATCTAACTTAGTAATCGAAACGCAAATAAGATTGATAAAGTTGATACTGATGATGATGGCGATGATGACAACGATGATTTTTACTCTCAATCGGAAACTCTAGACAATTCAGATAATAATAATAGGAGTTATACTGACCTAGCACTCTTGGAAAGCAGAAACGAATTAGATACTCTCTACGGTCCACATAAAGATTTAAATAATGAATGGAAGTTTGGCAATAGTAGTATTAAACTTATTGAAGATAAAATAGTGATTGGAAATCAAATATGGGCTTTTACACCAGGTTTATTTTCCTTACTGTTTCACAAAATACCAAAACATTACGATAAACATGAATTAGATATATATAAAAAAATTTAGTAAGCACAAATGCATATAAAAGAGAATATAGACATGATGCACAAATCAAAGGAACGAGAGCATATAAATATAAGCATATAATCAGTAAACTGTTTAAGAAATAAAGTGAAAAGAACTCATCAATTTCATCATCACTACATAAAATAAAAAGTCCTTACAAGGGTGAGGGTTTGATGCAACTAAGCACATACAAACCTAACTATATATACTGGGACGATCCTAATGAGTTAGTAGATCGCCTTAGGATATTGCTGGCATCACAAGCTGCAGGTCATACTAATCACAATAACGAAATTGTCTCAATTATCGAAGAATTATATGAAGTATACATTATAGAATAATATTTATCTGCATAAATCATGTCCATCAATAAGTTCGGGCACTATCTTAATGATACAAGTGGTACTATTTATGTGAAAAATGTTTCTAAGCTGCTGGGGTTCGTTATAGATAAACTAATAACATTGACGTTCAAAACAAAAGAATCAAAAATGTGGCAAATGCTTTGGAGGAAAACGACGTTGTTAATAAATTGTTTCTGCAAAGTCAAATTCAAGAGGTTCGAGATGAAATCAACATGAGCTTAAGTCAAAAACTCAATGAAATTCAGGAAAAAATTTCAAGTATAAAACGATTTTTTGAAAAAGAAATTAAAAAGATAAATGAGTTAATTTATGGGTATGTAAGAAATATGATGGTCGACAGTACTTAAATGAACTCACTCTGAACTCAACGTATCCCTTAAAATTCAAAATACGTTAAATAATGACTACAAAAAGAAATTTAGTAAATGAACTGCACAAGCTAGCAGGAAAAAATTTTCCACGTCGAAGAGATGTTATGAAAGGAATATATGATCTTCGGCAAGCTGATTTAGTTGAAATGGGGAACTATTCTACAGACAATAGAGATAATTGATTTTTGCTGACCGTAATTGATACATTTTCAAAATTTGCTTTGGCAGTACCCTTGAAAAGATAGACTGCATTGGAAACAAGCCAGACTATTCAGAATATTTTTCAACTAGGACGAATGCCAAAAAACTTGCAAACAGACGACGACGGTAAAGAGTTTTTCAATAAACACTTTGGAAAATTGATGAATAAATACAACATTAATCACTACTCAACATATAGCAGAATGAAAGCATCAATAGTAGAACGATTTAATAGAACATTAAAAGGAATGATGTGGAAAGAATTTAGCTTAAATGGGTCCTATAACTGGATCGACATTTACAAAGCCTTGATTAATACATATAATAGAAAAATTCATCGTACCATCAAAATGCCACCGATTCAAGTTAACTCTACAAACGAAAAAAAATTATTAAATACGGTATATAACCGTTTAAAACTTTTTAAATTATCAAAGTTCAATGTTGGAGATCATGTGCGCATAAGTAAATATAATCATGTTTTTGAAAAAGGATATACACCAAATTGGACCACAGAAATTTTCACGATTAAAAGAGTTCAAAATACATATCCAGACACATACATATTAGAAGACTATCGTGGTAACCCTATTAAAGGTGGATTCTATGGTGAAGAACTTTCAAAAACCAGATATCCAAATACATATCTAGTTGAGAAAGTTCTTAAAACTAAAGGCGAGAAGGCATATGTTATATGGTTAGTGTATGAACATAAATAATTTAAATATAAAAAAAATCAAAAATAAAAGGGAACACGAAAATCCAATGTTGTTTGCCTCTTTATTGTAACACTTCTTTTTCCACAATGACTAAAATTTTCAAAATCAAAATAACTTAAGCTAAATAATTTAATCCCGTTAGAAATGTGTGTATTTAATTATATGTACATGATGAGAGAAAGAAGTATAAGTATATACAAGTAAATATTGGAATTTTGTATATGTATAATAACTGAGACACAAAAAAAAATGAAATATTTAAAGTAATGAATTCATTAGAAATAAATATAAAAACATAATTTCAAATAATAATAATATTCTGACCGAACATACTGCGCCCATGGAAAGGAACTTTCAATTGGCTTCGATTGGTAGAGGTGCAATTTTCTGAATAGATCATCGAAGAACACCTTTTGATGTTTTAATGTCGAGCACTCTGACTTTTCCATCTCGACCAGGACTAGATTTAACGACACGTGCGAGGAGCCACTGCTGCGGTGGTATGTTTTCTTCATGGACGAGTACTAGAGTACCTTCTTTGATATTTTTACAGGACTGGAACCATTTGCATCTTTGTTGAAGGTTAAGTATGTAGTCACAAACCCACTGTAGCCAAAACTGTTGTTTTAGATATGTTATTAGCTGCCAACGTTTTAAATATGTAATATTTTTGTCGTAGTCTAAGTTTTCATCTGGCAAAGCCGTTAGAGAGGAACCAATTAGCATGTGAGCTGGGGTGAGAGCTTCACCACCATTAGGGTCATCTGATCTGGGTGCTAAGGGCCGAGAATTGAGAATAGCTTCAACTTTGATGAGAATGGTTTGAAACTCTTTATATGTAATGCCAGCTTCCGACATATTTTTAACGAGAAGGCGCTTAGTGGATTTGACTGCGGAGTCCCACAGACCACCGAAATGTGGGGAATGAGGGGGGATGAACGAAAATTTGAAGCCAGTAACTGTGCTGTAATTCATGATCTCTTTTACATTAGCATTATCGAAAAACCATCGTTTGAACTCTCGTAACTTTGAATTGGCACCAACGAAATTAGTTGCGTTGTCACAATAAAGTTTGTGAGGAATACCACGACGGCCTATAAACCTTTTGAGACATAAAAGAAAAGTATTAGTTGATAGATCTCAGACTACTTCAATATGAATGGCTTTAGATGTAAAGCAAACAAAAATAGCTACATATGTTTTGTAAGGACGTTTTCCCCGAATTCGATAAGAGGTATAAAATGGTCCGCAAAAATCGACACCTGAGACCAGAAATGAGCGTTGAGCTTTTAAGCGGTCAGCAGGCAGATCTCCCATGATTTGTTGTGCTAATCGAGGACTATATTTGAAGCAATGAACGCAGTTTCGTACTACCTTTCGAGTCACATCTCTGGCGTTGATTATCCAGACTTGTTGACGAAGAATTTCAATAAGTACTTTTGAACCAGCATGCAGGTGCTTACGATGAAGATATTCTACGAAGATTTGTGTAAAACGATGATTATTTGGTAACAGTGCAGGGAATTTTGTATCATATTTTAATGGTGCATATGCTAGCCGACCACCAACTCGAACGATGACTAGAGATGAATTGCAGCACGCCACTTTGTCTAAGAATGGAGTCAGCTTTTGAAAACTTGGCTTTAAATATTGTCCATTACTGAGCAAATTAATTTCTTCTTTGAAAACTGATTGTTGAATATCGGATATAACTCTCCAAAAAGCTGATTTTAACTCTTCAGATGTTACAAAAATATCCATTTTTTGTCGATGAATATAAGCTATGATACGGAGAATTTTTAAATATGAAGAGTGACGAGAAATGATTTGGTTGATAATTGATTCTGGAACGACAGTAGCTTTGAATGAAGTTTTTCTAATTTCTTGTTGAGGAAGTTCAATATTTTCGAAACTAGTTTGAGGCCATTTTTCATCGGGCTTTGACAGAAATTCAGGGCCAATAAACCAAATTGTGTTACTTAATTTATGGGCAAGACAGCCCCGCGAGACTATATCAACAGGGTTTTGCTTTGAAGGTACGTGCATCCAGGTGATATTGTGAGTTAGATTTTGAATTTCAGAGACTCGGTTGGCGACAAAGCAAACATAAGACGATGGGTGGTTAGTAAGCCAATTTAAAACAATTTTTGAGTCTGACAAAACAAAATACGGTAACTAAACCGATTAAACTTATGTTTGATTTTGCTCCAAGTTCGAATAAGCAATAATGCAGCGCAGAGCTCTAAACGTGGCAATGATTGATGAGCAATTGGAGCGACCTTGGATTTGGCTATGAGTAAAGTTGGTTTGCATTTTCCTTTGTGAGCGACTCGTATATAAATACAACAACCATATGCCAATTGCGAGGCATCTGCAAAGCCATGTATATCAAACCTTGTGGGTGGCGACGTTCCTACGAATCTTGGAACTTCTATTTTATTAATGTGGGGCAGACTTTGATCAACGTGGACTCAAAGGTGCATCCCACTCTATATTTTGCTTCCACATTTCTTGAATTAGAATTTTGCAAGATATTACAACTGGACTTAAGACTCCGAGAATGTCGAATATTTTTACATATTATTGCAAGTGCCTTTGTAATATATTCATCATCAGTTTTTAAATGCACTTCTCCAGTGGAATGTACAATATTTGAGGAGTTTGAATTCCACTTCGAAAGTTCTAAGCTAGCTTTAGCTAAAATGCCTATAATTTCACGTTTTATTAATGACAGCTCAGAAAAGGTATCTGCCCCCGTGAGCAGATCATCAACATATAAATCTTGGTTAAGAATTTTAGAACCAACAGGAAATTCATCTTGATAAGAATCAGCAATAAAAAAAAAACTTCGTATAGCGAGAAAGGGAGCAGCTGATGTGCCGTAGGTTACAGTGTTTAGCTGGTACAATTCAATTGGATCACTTAACTGTTTTCTCCATAAGATTAACTGAAAGTTGCGATCTCTTTTATCTACGATGAACTGACGACACATTTTACAAATGTCAGCGGAGAGAGCTAACTTGTTTAATCTAAACGCCAAAAGTATTATTATGATCTCTTGTTGAATTGTTGGACCGACCATTAGAGTTTCATTCAAAGAAGTGTTAGTTGACGTGCGACAAGAAGTATCGAAGACCACTCTAAGTTTTGTTGTCGTGCTTTGAGGACGCAGAACAGGATGATGAGGGATGACATAATTCGATAAACTTAAACGATCGTCGGTAACAGGTGACTTGTGACCAAGTCAAATGTATTCGTCCATCAAATCACAGTACATTTAGCGTAAATTATCATCCTTGGAAAGTCGTTTTTCTAAGTATAGAAATCGTCAACGAGCTATTTCAATAGAACTACCGAGCTGGTTTGCGGAAGTTTTGAATGGCAAACGTACTTGAACTTTACCATTTTGATTAAAATTCGTGTGCTGGACGAAATGATCTTCACATAATTCTTCTTCTTCAGTATAAATAGATTTACGTTTATTAAATTCTTCAATTTCCCAGAAAGCCTTTAATAATGAGTCAAGATTCTCATTTGTTGTTATAACGTTACAAGCTAATGCTCGCTGTGAAGGTTGAGCGCTGAGACCACCACCAATGACCCAGCCAAGAGATGTGTTTATTAGCCATGGTAGTCCATTTCCTAGAGATATTTTACCATCGAGGAGTAAATCGAAGAAAATTTCAGAGCTTAATAACATATCAATGCGTTGAGGTATGTAAAAATTAGAGTCAGCTAGTTCAATACCACATGGAATGTTCCATTGAGCCGAATTAGTTTGCTCAGCTGGATGGTAAGACGAAATAGATTTTGTAACCGAAAATATCGAAGTCCACTGAAAATTAGAAACACGGGATTTAATCGTGGTTGTTACATTATACTTTAATTGAGCTCGTATGTCAGATACCCCTGAAATTTCTTGAGTTGCTCGATTTTGTTTCAAATGAAGACGATTTGCAGCTTCTTGAGTAATAAGATTGATTTCTGAACATGAATCTAATAAGGCTCGAAGAGGTTGGAAGGTACCAAAGAAATCTTGCACGAAAATGATTGCTGTAGGAAGCAAGTTTATACGACGACTGCATGTAACAAATGACGAAAACCTTGTAAGATGGTTTGGAGCCGAATTTGCAGGCCTTAATAGCACTGGTTGCTGTGAAGACGAAAACGATGGTTGACATGGCCATGGACCTGATTGTTGATTTAACTGTGATTGATGTGACGGGATTGAAGGCTGAAATTCCTGTGACGACGCTTGCAACGATGACGAAACACGATGAACGGGCGAAGAGTTTGAGAACGTATGAAGTTGTGCCACTGCATCTGATGAATGCTTTGGGTTACTCGAGAATTGTGAACTGGGATTATGTAACGTTGAGTGATGAGAAACGCGACATGTTTGCTACTATGTGACCTTTGCGAAGACAATTGATACAAAGAATACTTGACTTGACAAAATCGAAACGACGACGTATAGGCAACGATAAGTATGAAGAGCAACTGCTAATGAAATGTTCTTTGCTTTGGCAATATTCACACAATGTGTTCGACGTAACAAGTGATAAACCTGGGCGTTTACCTTTGGACTTAAGTTTCTGGTCATGACTATGATATGATTCGGTTTCACCTGATCGACTTTCGATAAATTGGCAACGACGGCTTAAAATTGAATAGCACTGATCCCATGAAGGTAGAGAATTAAAATCTTGTTTTTCATCATAACATTATCTACGAAATGGTTCTATTACAGCCAATGCTTGCCCAGATAAACAATTTACTAAATAACTAAATTTAGCCATGGTCGAAATATTAGGTTCATTGTGAACTAAAGTTTTAAATGTATTTATGAATCTTAAAAATTCTGAATATTTTTCTTCGAACTTAGGTAGTTTTAACTGAGGCAAACGATTTTGATGGGGCAAACAGACTTGAGTTGCATTTAAAAAGCTTGGCTCGGAATCACTGGATATACGTTTTTTATTCATAAGACTAACGAGAGGAGCCTTGGCAGAAATAAATAATTCTTCAATGTCCGATCTATGTAAATCAGACTCATCTAGCTTCTCAATTTGATTCTGAATATGATTTATTTGCTTAAAATATGACTCAATTATTTGGAGACGACATTCCAGAATCGTTAAATTGCATGACTCATCATCTTTTTCTATTTTGTTTTTCAATAGTGCAATATTGCGCTTCATTGTAGTTCTTTGAGCTTTTAATGACGCAAGTGTTTCGGTTTTATCGGTACTCATTTTGAAATATAATTGTTACAAAAGTTTAACAAAATGGTTGAAAGGTTGGTTAATATTAATAAATCCAAGAAATTTAAGTTTAGCCGAAAAGTACCAAACGTTGAAAAAGTGTAAAACAAAAGGCCCAAAAATGCGCAAGACTGGTAAGTTGTTAAATGGAATCCCAACACTTTTTAATTCCTAGTATACACTTTGATACAATTTAATATATGTATGTATGTATGAGTCTTTGCGATTGATTTTGTATATTGGAAATGAATGAATAACGACAGAGAAGAAATAAGAGTAATAGTTTCTCTTACTTACGTGAGTTGTTGATCTGTTCTAACTGAAAGCAGCGAAGACAACGTTAAACTTCCAAATGCGTTGAAGAATGTGTTGTACAAAACAGCAGCAGAGGATGGTGGCTAGCAAAATTCGAAAGAGCGACGATGATGATGATGATGTTGAGTGTAATGACGATGAAGTTAATTTAGTTTTATATATTTTCTTAAAACCTTTGATTTACATTGACTGTTTATGTTTCAGGGTTTTATTTTATTTTAAAATAAAATACACTTTTATTTTATGCACAATGTGTTTTTCAGTCTGAGTTTACAATAATTAATCCTTTCGTTTGATGAAAGAAATTCTAACACTGTCTTTTTTTTTTATTTATATTGTTTTCAATTTTTTTTATTAATTTATTTTTATACATATATACATATATATATATATATATTTATTTTATTTATTAATTAACTTGGACATCACCAAATTATTTTAATTTGGAACTGTCCTGTCACGGTCGCAAAATTTATGTGTGAACATAAATTATTTAAATATAAAAAAAAATCAAAAATAAAAGGGAACACGAAAATCCAATGTTGTTTGCCTCTTTATTGTAACAATTCTTTTCCACAATGACTAAAATGTTCAAAGTCAAAATAACTTAAGCTAAAGAATTTAATCCCGTTAGAAATGTGTGTATTTAATTATATGTACATGATGAGAGAAAGAAGTATATGTATGTATATACAAGTAAATATTGGAATTTTGTATATGTATGATAACTGAGACACAAAAAAATTAAATATTTAAAGTAATGAATTCATTAAGAATAAATATAAAAACATAATTTCAAATAATAATAATATTCTGACCGAACAGTTAGGATTTACATCTCAACATAATTCTTGGATCAATAAAAATAAAATATTGTAGTTAAGTTAATATATATATATATATATATATATATATATATATATATATATATATATATATTTGTATCTAATATATTAAATAAAATATAATTATATATAAATGCTTTTCTTATACAGAGTGTTGTGTTTAATTTCACTTATTTGTAATCAGAGAAGCATAATGTTAATAACACTTACTCTTAGCTCAAACTCATCTGAGTTATCTGCTAATTACTTTCCTCCTATTCGTTTGGATGGTGAATATGAATGTTCTCTAACTGATTTTCATTCATAAAATAGCATTCCTAATGTAGATGATTATAACAATATATTTCATATTGGTGAACACGTAATTAAAATGCCAATAGGATCTTATGAATTGAATGATATTGTTGATTATATTAAACACCACTATAAGCAGTATTGTCCGGAAAATAAAATATAGAAGGTAATAACAATGCAATGCAAGGATAACACAATTGGAAAATTTTTGGATTCAATAAGAAAATTCTAGCTCCTAACCAAGAGCATTACTCAGACCTACCGGTCAATATTTTCTTCGTGAATATCTTGCGTGTTGAATGTAGTATAGTCGTTAACACATATACGAATAACTCACAAGCGTACACATCACATGAATTTGCAATCAATGTCACCCAGGGTATAAAATTGTGGAGATTCCTCGATATCTTATCTATTTGCCAGTTAACTGCCGAGAGATAAGTTCTCTAAATCTACGCGTAGTTGATCAGAACGGTGATTTAATTAATTTTCGAGGAGAGAAAATTACAATACGAATACATTTGATATCTAGGAAATAATAATAATATATAACGTCAAGTAATCTAAGAATAAAATTGGATACACTTATAAAACACTCTTGGAAACCAAACCAAGATTAAAGAGATCATTACACAAAAAAATATTTGACACAAGGAAATAAAAAATTTTTGAAGTCTCTCAATTTAAGGTTGACAAAGAAATGAGTTACATACTAGATGTTCTAGAAAAACCTCAATCAGACGAGAGTATAATTAAAAAGGACTATCACACATATACACCATACCTACAATCCTTCAACAGTAACGATGAGATTCGAATTTCAATACAAAATCAAGACTTATATGTGCTACCCAGCAAAAGCTACATATATGTTGAGGGAAGTAATGTAGATGATAATGACAACAAAATATCTTCGTTTTTAAATCTAAAATTAAAAAATAACTTTGTGGCACATCTCTTTGACGAAATTCGATATGAACTTAATGGCATAGAAATTGATCATACAAGACATTAAGCGATTACAAGCAGCCTAAAAAATTTTGTTTCCTTATCACCAACAGAAAGTGTTGGCTTGTACAATGCTGCATGGAACAAACTCGATGATTTGGATATTTCAAATGGACACTTTAATTTCTATGTACCACTGAAACTATTTTTAGGTTTCGCTGAAGACTATAATAAAATTATACTCAGCGGTAAACATGAATTGGTTCTCTTACGTAGTAAGAACGATGAAAAACTCGTATACTCAACTGTTGCTACTGACAAACCAAAAAATTAGTATCTCAAACATCTCATGGAGAATTCCGCATGTACAATTATCCGATCTGAGCAAATTGAATATGATTAAAATTATTAACAGTGGTGCTTCTATACCAATGGCATTTCGCAGTTGGGATTGTCACATTAATCCTCAACTAAATACAGGAACTAGCTATATATGGAATGTTAAATTGGCTGCAAATAGAGAACGACCCCGTTTTGTGTTGATTGCTTTTCAACAAGAAAATAAGTTTGTTCATTGTAATTTAAACAATTTAAAAGTACATTTAAATTCCGAATCGTACCCATATGATGATCTAAATATAAAATTTAAAAATGATCGGTATGCCATTATATATGATATGTATCTACGGTTTCAACAAAGCTACTACATGAGAGAATCACAACCGATTCTAACTGCTCAAGAATTTAAAAATAGTGTGCCGATAGTGGTAGTAGATGTCAGTCACCAAAACGAAGCCCTCTCTAACGGTCCTGTTGATATAAAAATTGAAATTGAAACAGACTCCAATATACCTACCAATACATCAGCTTTTTGCATACTCATCCACGACCGCATAATAGAATACATACCCTTAAAAGGTCAAGTTCGTAAGATAATGTAAATAAAAAATAATAAAATAAGATGATTGAGGATAAAGTTTTCATCGATATGCAAGGATTTAAATCTAATTCAAACATCTTCATTGCAAAAGAAATAGCAATTGTTTTTAACAATAAGGAGCACATGAATTTTATTATTAAACCACTGTTTAACTTCAAAAGATTATCAATAGCAAAACAAAGAGAGTGTTGTAAAATTTTTAAAATCCAATTTTAAACATTATTCAATCTATGTTAAGGGTGTGGAAAAGAAGAAATGGTTTGAAAAACTACTTCAAATTAGAGTTTTCAACATCGAGGATATTGGCTGCATCAACTTTAAGCAAATACAAATAAAATATCCGGAATATTTTAACTGCAGCTATCACAATTATGGAGTTTGTGCCTTAAGAAATGCATATTTACCTTATCAAGAAAATAACTAAAAAATATATTTTATTTTTCTATTCTTACATTGTCACAACATATATTTACGATATTTTTTTAAATAAATACGTAGATTAAAATTATAAAAAGATTTTGTTCAATCATTTATTTATATGTATATGGTATGTACAAAAACACAGAGAGAAATGTCAGCAAGCAGTGAAAATAACAACCAATCTTTGACAATCCTCAATATCACAAACTTCAATTTCTTTACAAAAGAAGTGAAAAGAATGAATAAATACAACACGCATAAATTGTATATTTTATTCATTTCTTCAAACTCTTTACACGTAAAAAAATAAAAAATAAAATCAAACAACAACAACAACAAAAACAAAACATTGATATCTCACCAGCATACATAATTACTTTCTAAAATACCCTTCCATGTCCCCAGCTAAAAAAACGAATATTACAAACAAAAAAAAGTAATGCCGAGTGCACACTATGATATTTTGTGACATCGCAACAGTGTGCCCTAGTAGTAACGTTTATCATTTCCGTTTTGTATTCCATATAAAATAAAAATAAAAAAAACATAATGTGAAAGGCGTTGCACACATTTTAAAAAATGATTAGAATACAAGAAAATGCCAGATTTGTACTCGGCATTGCACATATACATATACGACTACTTACCCATCTGCCAACGCTCAAGTTAAAAATGATTAGAACACAAGAAAATGCCATATTCGTACTCGGCATTGCACATATATAGGGTGTTTTTTTTAGAGGTCTAGAACTTCGAATTGAAATAAAACACAAGAAAATCGTTTTAATGTCCATCAATTTAGCTTTATTGGAAGGATAATTTTATGCCATTAATGTTTAAATATGATTTCGGGCATGTGGCCGCCGCGGCTGGCTCGAATAAAGCCAATTCTACAGGTCCAATTTTCAACCACTTTTTCGAGCATATGGGGCCGTATGTTGGCAATAACGCCACGAATGTTGGCTTCCAAGTCCCCTAACATTTCTAGTTTGTTGGCGTAGACGAGCGACTTCACATATCCCCAAAGAAAATAATCCAATGGTGTCAAATCACACGATCTTGGTGGCCAATTGACAGGTCCATTCCGCGAAATTATGCGCTCATCGAATGTTTCCTTCAATAAATCGATTGTGACGTGCGCTGTGTGGCATGTAGCGCCGTCTTGTTGGAACCACAACTCATCCACATTCATGCTATCCAATTTGGGAACAAAATAGTCGGTTAGTCGGCTCCAATTTCTGTGCACGGTGGCAAATCGATTCATTCGGGTCCTCTTCAACACTTTGCTCTACAGCGGCAATTGTTTCTTCGGTGCGCACTGTTCGACGTCTCTGCGGATGCGTATTATCACATAGAGTAAACGTAGTGCGAAAAAGATCCATGGTTAACCGAATTAATTGCTCTGATGGACGATTATGTCGACCATAAAATGGACGGAGCTTGCGGTAAACTTCGCGAACTGAACCATTATTTTCGAAATAAATTTGCACAATTTGCAAGCGTTGTTCTTTTGTCAACCTGTTCATGATGAAATGGCAAACCAAACTAAATATTAATCACTTGACAGCTGACAAAATGGCCGCCAGTTAAAAAAATTATGCCAACTTAAAGTTCTATACCTCAAAACACCCATTACGTCAATCGTATAAACTGAATGGGAATTCAATACGTTCACGTATGTCATAATCCGAAAATGCTGTTTTTACGTGACGAGTTGAACGTTCACGGATGTGACGATTTGCCCCCTGATGTGTCTATCATATTTTAACCTTTATATGAGCAACAGCTACCTGGGTACACAATAAAGTTATAACAAAAGGTCGAATGTTTCAGTCCAAATACAACAACTCATGTACCTACCCCCGCTTATATCTAACTATACATTTTTTAATGGCCTAAATTACAAAAATGCATTTAATGCATTATAATAACAGTCTTTTATTATACCCTTTTCATTAATAAAACTTCTTCGAAAAAAAGAAAAACATACACACAATAAACACACAAGAGCATGTAGATATACCGCACTCCCATACCTAAAATATCCGACATGCAAGCAGTAAAATCATTGTAGTTCCTAGAGATGGAAATATAAATTTAAAAAATTAGCATATCGCACCCTAAATACAAAAGGGGCACAACTCAAAATTTTCCAAAACTGACTTTTTTCTATAAATTAATTCAGAATACACATCTCTAACTACTGCAAAAATTTCTTTCACATCACTATCTTCTTTAACTGGAAAAATACAGTTATGTCTATTTTTATGTTAAGTGTGTTGCTTCTGCACGATGAACTAAAGAGAATTATTTTTAGTTGTGCTAATGTGCTCAAGAACAACTGATTACTTTTATTACACATAAAGAGTTTTATTTTGAGTTCTGTCTCTATTACTGTAAAAAGTGATCAATTTCGTGGTATATTATTTTGCATTGTGCTTCTTTAGTTGGAAAAAGTAAGTTCAATTAACAGTATTATTTATTTATGTGCCTTTTTTGATTAAATAATCGTGATCGTCATAAGTTTTACAAATTTTTTTTATTTTAAAGTACAAAAAAGTATTAAATGTTAATTATATTGGTATTAGCCATTTGTTTGTTTACTTATTGTGCATGCCTTTTGTAAAATCTTAAATTATTTGCAATACAAAATTTAATTTTTAGTTGTGACTTTTTCGATGAAAATGTCTTGCCCAAATCTTGAACATTACTCAACTACGGTGGAAACTGATTGAAGCGTGTCTTGTCATAATGATGATAGTAGCACAAATGCATTTAGTGACTCTGGGAGTGAATTTTGTGTGTCCGGAAAAACTAAAAGCATCACCTCGGAAGAATACTCAGAAGAAGAAGATATAAAAAGACTAAATAGGAATAGAACACGTTCTAGATTTACATTTCAAAACAAGAAACAACAGAAACAAAAATCTTAAAGAAACGCAGGAGTCTCTTACACATCACTTTCCAAGTCGAAAAAAGAAGTAAATGCCATGTATATACGGCCACCCTGCGGAGCAAAGTGCCGACTTCGATGCAATGAACTAATTCCTGAATCGACGCGCCTTGAAATATTTCAAAAATATTTGGGTTGCGGTAACTTGCAAAGACAGAGAGAATTAATAGCTAGCCATATGAAAGAAATTAAACCAAAATACAGATACACAAATGGGCTTCGCACACTTAATAATGCTTTGTTCTTTGAGCTCAACTCAAAGCCTATTCGAGTGTGTAAGACTTTTTTTAAAGCAACCCTTGATATAAATGACAAAGTTATACTAACAGTTATAAAAAAAGGATAGCTATGGTTTCGTTGAGCTCGATCTAAGTGGAAAGCATGACAATCATGCAACAGTAAGCCCAGAAATCAAAAACAGTATGAGAGAATTTATTCAAAATATTCCAAGAATCGAGTCTCATTACTTACGTGCTAAAACTTCTCGGGAGTTCGGGAGTTGAAAGTGGTAAAAGTGTAGCAGATCTATACCAAGACTATAAAGAATGTCGTGAAGCTGAAAATTTAGAGTTTGGGAGTAAAATTATGTTTTACAGAATATTTAACACAGAATTCAACACTGCTTTTTTCAAACCAAAGAAAGATCAATGCGATCTCTGCGAGTCTTTCCTATATGCTGATGAAAATGGAAAAAGTGATTTGGTGCAAGATTACGACACACACCTCGAAGAAAAGGAGCTATGCAGAGACGAAAAAGATGTTGATAAGAAAAAAAGCAATGTAGCTGTGTATGACTTACAGGCTGTTTTACCGTTGCCAAAAGGCTTTACCTCTTGTTTTTACTACAAAAGTAAAATTAACTGTTACAATTTTACTGTTAGTGACCTTAGCGCCAAATATGTAGAATGTTTTTTTTTTGGACTGAAGTACAAGGAAAACGTGGGAGTAATGAGATCGGAACCTGTGTGCTTTTATATATCCAGAATCTAGTACAAAAGGCAAAAACTGCACAAGATTTAGATTTAATTTTTTATTCTGATAACTGCTGTGGACAACAAAAAAATAAGTACATTCTTTCAATGTATGCATATGCTTTACATAAGTATAATTTGAAAAGTATTACGCATCTTATTAAAGGTCACTCTCAAAACGGAAGAGATAATGTCCACAACGTTATTGAGAAGCAAGTAAAAAGGCATTTAAGTAGTAATCCAATTTATATGCCAGACCAATACACAAGTCTCAAAGCAACTGCAAAAAAGACTGGCCCCCCATATAAAGTTCGGAAATTATCACATGAAGCGTTTTATGATTTAAAGTCTCTTCAAGAAGAGTGGGGTCAAAATTTTTTCACAAATGAAGACAATCAGAAAGTTATATGGCGTGATATTAAAGTTCTCCAAGTCAATAAAGAAAACTCCAATTCATTTTTTTATAAAACATCTTATAAAGAAATCAACTTTCAGGAAGTGTGTGTAAGGAACCATTTAAAGCCTTGGAGTTGCATCAAGTAAGAATTGAGAAGCATTTTATATTTACTTTATTTTGCTGTTATTAAAAACATTAAACATTTTTTTAACAATAATAATTTTAGCTTATGCGCGATTTATTCGGAAAGGCTATCGCTTCCACAAATAAAGCAAAAGGATATAAAAGAGCTGGTGGATAAAAATCATATTCCAAAAATCTTTTATGAGTCATATTACAAATATTTATTTACTACATAGTTTCAATAGCATTTAAAAATTTAAACTTTTGAAGAGTAGTTTTTTTAATATAATGAGCTATTTTGATTTGTATTTTGTGCTGCTTTGATATGTGCTAATGAAATGAATAAAGCCTTATTTTAAAATAGAAACATTTGAATAAAAACATACATTTCATCACTCCTGTGGATTTTCTTATTATTCTGCTTGCTATTCAGTCGGCGGCTAGGAAACTTAAAAATTTAAGACATTATATCAGTTGAAGAGGCACAACTTGAGATAATATCACTAGTTAATCTAAAAAATTTCAATTAAAGAGTCATAAGTAAAAATTTTACTTCATTTTCGCAAACATAATATAAGATTGAAAAAAGTATAGCAGAACCTCCTTCAATATTAAATTTTTTCATAATGGAACAATATTTTCTTTAAATATTATAATCATTTTTACATAAACAGTTTTTTGTCTCTCATGAAAATTTTAGTATTTTGAGTTGTGCCCCTTTTGTATTTAGGGTGCGATATAATAACAGCTCAAAGTACGTACTATAACACGTTATAAGTCATTTTACGAAGTTTTTCGCAGAAAAAAAGTTGCGTTCCACTGAACATCGAAATTTGGGTATATTTTAGACCTTTATTACAAACCCCAAATCTGGGATTCGAGCAAAGTAAGGCACGATTTTTTTAATTTATTTTATAAGTTAAGAAATGATATTGTGTGAAAAAAATTTTTATCCAAAAATATATAAAACCAAAAAAGTTATGTCCACTTGAAGTTCAAAAATTTTCTAAAATATTTTGAATTTCAGCTTTTCTTAATAAAGCGCGTTTTTGATCACCCTATGTGTTTACTTTTATATATAAAAAAAACTAAATCGGTTTTCGTTGAACCTTCATAGTGAAGAGACATTAAAGCGGATTTTTTTTACATACATACATACGAAACAAATATAAAGAACAACAAAATCAAAAATTATACAAAAAATATTCGTAATACATATTCACCTTCATAAATAAGCTTATTGGCTTTACTAATATTTTTTACATAGCAAGAAATAGCAAAAACAAAAAAAAAACCGTAAACACAAACAAAGTTCCCTTGAGGAATAATACTCTGTATGAGTACCTCAAAGGAAAAAAATTTTGAAGTGAGTTCTAATGGCAGAAATGATTATTTTACTGTGAGTTCTGAAACTCTTAATGAAAAAAATATAAATAATAAATCTGATGAAAATCTTTTTTTAACGGCAAAGCCAATTTTTCGTCAGCGATCAACTTCGCTTTGTCCAATGCCAACTAGTGAATCCTTAACATTACCATTGCCTAGTACTTCTTCATTTAAGTCTGCGATATCATCCGCATCGGGCTCGCCTTCATCACTAAACCAAGCTATCACTACAGATAACAGTAGCTCAAAACCCAAGGTACAAGTGGGAATGGACAGATATATAACAGTGGTAAAGCGTGGGCGAAGCCCAAATTCTTCAAAAATTTCATCTGCCCCAAAGATGTCTAGGGATAACAGCACATCATCTACCAATCGTCAAAATCGTTTTTCATTATTGCAAGACACCGACGACAAACCCTCTACATCATCGCAAAAGTCTTTTAAGCCACCACCTATTTATCTGAGAGAAAAAAATTCTAACGCGCTTATAAAAAAACTACTGTTGACCATTGGTGAAAATACTTTTCACATCATTCCAATTAAACGAGGTAATATTGATGAAACTAAAATCCAAATATATAATGAAAAAGATTTCCGAAAAATTGTTAGTGAATTCGAAAAAAATAAAACAAATTTTTACACATACCAACTTAAGAGTGCTAAAGGCCTACAGATAGTATTAAAGGGCATAGATTCATATGTTGAACCCGAAGAAGTAAAATGTGCACTTGTCGACCAAGGATTCAAGGTAAAAAATGTTACCAACATATTTAATAGAGAAAAGGTCCCCCAACCCCTATTTCGGGTTGAACTGGAGCCGAATGACATACAATTGAAAAAAAATGAAGCCCATCCAGTTTATAACGTAAAGTATCTCTTACATCGAAAAATCACAGTTGAAGAGCCACGTAAGCGTTCAGGTCCCGTACAGTGCCATAATTGCCAAGAATATGGCCATACGAAAACTTACTGCAAGTTACCTACAGTGTGTGTTATCTGCGGTGAATTGCATGGTACTGCTAGCTGCACTAAGCCAAAAGATCAAGCGGAAAACAATGTAGTAATTGCGGAGGTAATCACACAGCTAACTATAGAGGGTGCCCTGTAGTTTCTTTCGTTAAACAGGCTATGGGTCAAAAACCAAGCTAACTCCAGCTCTACAAGTAAACGCGAACTCCGACACTTTTGCTCTAATCAGCCAACCAGTTACTTCACGTGTATCGTATGCTGATGCTGCTAAGACTAGTTCAATTCCCACGCAAAATGTTCCACCGCCAAATAATTTAACGAATTCAAACTCAAGCTTTAACTTTAGTCGCCTTAAAGCTACTATTGAGAATCTGGTGCTAACTATAAACAACTTTACTACAAATATGACAAGTATGATGCAAGAAATGCTGCGAATGCAGAATACACTGCTTCAAGCATTAGTTAATAAACCATGAACACGTTAAAAATATGTTTCTGGAACGCAAACGGCATTCGCCAACATAAAAATGAACTTGAGCACTTCCTCATGGAAAAAAATATTGATATAATGTTGGTTTCTGAGACTCATTTGACCTCAAGAAGCTTATTTAAAATAAATGGTTACACTTTATATGATACAAAGGACCCGAGAGAGAGAGCATGTGGTGGATCAGCAATTCTGATTAAGTCAAGACTCAAGCACTATGTCCTTGACAACGTTAGTGAAGAATATTTGCAAGCAACGAATATTTTCGTAGAAAATTTTTGTGCGAATTTCGTGATATCATCAATTTACTCACCTCCCAGATTTTCAGTTAGCGAAGATCAGTATGAGAAGTTCTACAAATCGCTTGGATCTTGTTTCGTGGCAGCTGGTGACTACAATGCAAAACATACCTACTGGGGATCGCGTCTTGTTACACCTAGAGGTCGAGCCTTGTTCAATACAATTTCAAAAATGGGCTTAGATGTCATTTCGAGTGGGGAGCCTACTTACTGGCCTACTGACGTAAGACAAATTCCAGATGTTATAGATTTTGCCGTCACGAAAAATATTCATAGGGACTTAATTCATGTAGAGACTTCTCTAGATCTGTCCTCCGATCACTCTCCAACAATAGTTACAATTTTCAACCCACTAAGGAATGATTTAACTAACTCATATGTGAAGATGATTAATGGAATCAACTGGCTGGTATTCAAAAAATATCTTAGTAGTCACTGCGTAGAAAACATTCAGCTTAGATCATGCGATGATATTGAATTTAACATTGCCAATCTTAACGAAAATATTAAACAGGCTGCTGAACACGCCACTACTTCCTATCCGCAGATCGGCTTTAACAGAATTTATTCTACGGAAATTGAACGTCTTGTATGTGTCTTGTAGGAGAGCTAGAAGAGAATGGCAACAACACAGATCACCCCTAAATAAAATCAGACTTAAAGAATGTGCTAAACGACTCAAAGAGCTGCTATCGTCGGAAAAAACTGCACTACTGGAAAAGTATTTAGAAGGTCTTGATGTAACGTCCGCATCTAATTACTCTTTATGGCGCACTACTAGAAATCTTAAACGACCCGTTGATCTTAAATCACCATTGCGTACTGCGACCGGAGGCTGGGCAAGAAGTGATAGTGAGAAAGGTAACTTATTTTCTGAGCATTTAAAATCTGTATTCACTCCCAATTCATGTACGGGTGCTGCTGATTTACCGAGTGTAGTTTCTCTACCCCCTCGTCCCTTAAGGTTTAAGATGCGTGAAGTACAAAAAGTAATTGCTGAACTCAACCCGAAGAAAGCTCCAGGTATTGATGGCATTAGTAACAAAATGCTCATGAACTTGCCTCATATTGCAATAAGAATCCTGCTATTTACTTTTAATGCTATTTTAAGAATGCAGTATTTTCCACATAACTGGAAACTGGCCAAGATCAAAATGATTCCAAATGCGAGCAAAGATCTTACCAAGACTGAGTCATATAGGCCTATAAGCTTACTATCTACAATCTCAAAGCTTTTCGAAAAGCTGCTCATGACTAAATTGTCCAAAATTTTAACTGATAATGGGTGCATCCCGGACCATCAATTTGGCTTTAGAAGTCAGCACAGCACGATTGAACAAATGCATAGACTGGTCCAAGTTGTAAGAAGAACAATTGAAGAAAAGAAGTATTGTTCTGCTCTCTTTATTGATGTTTCTCAGGCATTTGATAAAGTATGGCACGAAGGCCTAGTTTTAAAATTGAAGACATATCTGCCAATAAACATTCAAAAGCTTTTGGAAAGTTATATTATTGATAGGAAGTTCACTGTTGTGGAAGGAGAGTTCACGAGTGTGCCCGAATCTATATCTTCTGGTGTGCCCCAGGGTAGTATTCTGGGTCCTGTCTTGTATTTAATATATACTTGTGATATGCCTGTGAGCAATAATATCCATATTTCTACTTTTGCCGATGATACAGCCTGTATGAGTGTGCACGAAAACCCTTATGAGGCATCCCGCAATCTCCAGGAACATATCACTCAGCTGGAAATATGGTTGAACTTATGGAGAATTAAAGTCAATGAACAAAAGTGTGTCCATATAACGTTCACCCTAAGAAGAGATACTTGCTCCCCCATTCGAATCAACAATCATAATATTCCTCAACATTCCCAAGTGAAATACCTTGGTATACACCTTGATCGAAGACTTACATGGAAACATCATATTGACTCTAAGTTAACTCAGATGAAACTTAAGTTAACTCAAATCTATTGGTTGATTGGCAGAAACTCAACACTCAGCTTAGACTGCAAGTCGCGTTTGAAGCCAATATGGTGCTACGGAATTCAGTTATGGGGCACTGCTTCAGCTTCCAATGTCGAGAGAATCCAACGAAGGCAAAACAAAATTTTACGGTTAATAACATCGGCTCCATGGTACATCCAAAATTCTATTATACATCGTGATTTAAATATGCCACTAGTGACTGAAGAAATTGCAAAATACGCAGGCAAATATTTAACAAAACTCGAATCACATCCTAATCCGCTTGCTCGTAATATTTTGAACTTTACTGGACACATCCGCTTAAAAAAGAGGGACACACGGGCTCTTATACCTAACACTCCAGATGGGACTACTTGAAAATACTTCCCCCCCCCCCTTTTTTTTTTGATTATCACTACTAATGTATTATTTATAACTACCACTAAGTTTATGTCCGACACTGGTCGGGCCTAATAATTTTTTTTTTTTATAGATTTAAGATTTGAATACTTATTGTTAGTTCACATATGAAGATACAATAAATAAATACATGCATTATAAAAAAAAATAAAAAAAAAAAAAAAAGTTTAATTACCCATTACTCCGACAAAGGACACCCACAAATTATTACACGCCTCAAATCACTGACAGACTCAAATTCCCAAAGACAGACAGCCAACAAAACATTTTTCGTAGGCATTAGGAAAAAATAATAATCATGTTTTGCCGTCGGCATTTGAAAAAAATATTAATCATGTTTTGCCGTAGGCATTAGGAAAAATCATTTTCATGATTTTCCCGTCTTCATATATACTCATAAAAACCCTCAAGAAAAATCACCCGTTATCACAATTAATGTAACCCAAAAAATCACCCGTTCCCACAAGGGTTAATATAAACAAAAAACTCCTTATGTAAACAAAAAGTAAGACGGACTTATTGAACCACCCTCGTAGGTATCAAATTTCACAAATTTCAAGGAATTTAACAATTTTCAAATTTTAATTACCCAAATTTAACAATTTCAGCAACAATTTAACAATTTTAATTGCGGCAGGATGAACAGTTCCCTACTACTATCTCAAGTTTAAAAACATAAATTTATACTAAAATATAAATTAAAGAATGGGTTATTATACATTTATTTTTTTTTCTCGTAATGAAGCTTAAAACATTTCAATTATGATATTTGCTGATGTTGCATGTGGAAAGCAGAATAATATACATACATACATATGTACGTGTATATTTTTGTATGGGGCGACAGAAGAATGATGACTCATTCTACTTGTGCCAAGCTTATAGCATAATTCCTAATACATACATACATACATACATACGGGCAAAGTTAAAAATATAAATAAACATGAAGCAAAACTACAACGACGTCAACTCAAAATTATTTTAAATATGGGTGCATTTAATTTTTAAAATTTGGTGATTTACGCAAGTTAAAAAACGTTTTTAAGCAAATATTCTATTATGAATACAATTTTAACGAATTTTGCTCAAACAACATTTGAAATGCTGTTTAAAATTTTTATGAATACGGCTGTAAGCATTTAACAAGAGACAATGCAAATGTTATTATAATGTTTAAGTAAGATGAGAAAAATATGAAGCATCTTTATAAGGTTTATATTGGCAGTAATATGAATTTTGAAAAGTTTTAAGAAATTTGTAGAGTATTGGAAGGATAAATATAGATTTTCGTTATAAGCAAAGATATTGAATTAAACGATTTTCGTTATAGAAAAAAATTTACTGCTCATAAAAGATTGGCCATATACTTGTACACTGATAACCTGATCTGAAAACCAGACCAGCTACCTGAAAAACAGACCAGCTCCTGATAAGCTGATCTGAAAACCAGACTAGATCCTAATAAGCTGATCTGAAAACCAGACCAGGTCCTGATAAGCTGATCTGAAAACCAGACCAGGTCCTGATAAGCTGATCTGAAAACCAGACCAGGTCCTGATAAGCTGATCTGAAAACCAGACCAGGTCCTGATAACCTGATCTGAAAAGCAAACCAGGTACCAGATAACCTGATCTGATACCTGATAAGCTAATCTGAAAACCAGACCAGGTCCTGATAAGCTGATCTGAAAACCAGACCAGCTCCTGATAAGCTGATCTGATAGGTGATAAGCTGATCTAATAGCTGATATCTGTTGTACTATTTGCTGTTAGCAAACGTGGATAAGATGGTGTTAAATGTGATGTTTAAGCGATATCAAAAGAAAAAACAAGAATTTGTAAATAAGCAAAAAGAAAAATTTTTTGATCTAGCGAATTTAAACCAATAGTGAAACAAAATATATACAAATGTTGAAATTTGTAGTTAAAATTTCTATTAAGTAAATTTAAGTTGAAATAAAAACCATTTATATATATTATTATTTCTTCAATATTTTGTTTTTTTTCCAATATTGCATTTAACATTTTTTCTTAAAAATCTTAGTACCAATACAAATTTAACTCTATTTATAAATGAAAATATACAATTATAAAAAGAAAAAAGATCATTAATCTAATATTTGATTTTTTATCTACAGATAATTTAGGTATAGGTAAAAAGAACAAAGCTTTAAAGCATTAAATTTTTACATAATTTTGTGTGAATGATATACTAGAATTAATAGATAAATTCATAAACAAATATATAAATAAATAAATAAATAAAGAAATAAATTAATAAAGAAATAAAGGAATAAACTAATTAATAAATTATTAAACAAATAAATAATAAATACATAAATTAATTAATAAACAAATAAGTAAATAATAAATAAATGAATAAATAATTAAAGAAATACATTAATAAATAAATACAATTAGTACAAAATTTAATTTTCGTTGACATCTTACATGCAATTTAGTAGGAATCATTCTATTCTACATCCATTGTTTCATTATTTCGATCTATGTTGTGTCCCCAAGCGCGAGTTAACATCTCTTATTTTAAGATAGTAATAACAAATCCATAAATTCAAATATAACTAAGATAGTAATAAAAGATGATAACAAATCCACTATTCTAAGCTAGAGATTGTAACGATAAGAAACACATTTTTTCTCAAAACATGTTTGCTGATAAGAAAGGTACTAGTAACCTAAACAAAGAAAAACATATTAGAACAAAGAAAAACATATTTTGAGTTAGAACAAAAAAACATTAAACATAATTATTATTATAAATAGATATTAAGTAATACTTTGTAAGTTAGTCTTAAGAATATATTTAATAAAGAAACGCACATTTCGGTGCAGAAAAAAAAGAAAATAAATTTTTTTTACTCATTTCCTTAAATAGGAAATTAACTGGGGGCTCAAGCCGGTCTAAACTCTTGACCACAGCCAAATATTCTTGACATTCAAGATATTTAAATAAAAATCCACGGCTTTGAAGAAAAGCAAAATCAATTTCTGAAAAAGTGAGAAATTACCACGCTGGACCAACGTCAGAAACGGCAGAAAATATTCAATTCCTTACTATCTATGGGAAAAGACAACGACACAATGAATCAAGATATCGCAGCTTTACGAGCACAAGTAGAGGTACTCACACAAACCCTACAGAATACTCAATTGAAGGTAAATACACTGGAGACGGAACGATCTCCCCACACAATCATTACGCAGGAACAACATAGTGACTTAACACCAAATATAACTGATGCAACTCAGATAAATTTAAAAACATTCGAAGCCATACCGTGCTTCAGTGGGGATAAAAACCAATATAGATCCTGGCGGAAAAGGGCATGGACATTCATGGAAAATATCAAACAATTTTCCAACCACCCAAATTACTACACAGCATTCACGATACTGCATTCAAAAATTGTTGGAGAAGCAGCAGACATCCTCATCAACCACAATACCAAGATGAACTTTTATTCTATAATTAACAGGCTTGACTACACCTACGCAGACCAACGACCATTATATGTACTACTCGAGGAAATGAAGAAACATAAACAGGGAGGACAAACACTCTCAGAATTCCACAGCAAAATCAGCAAAGCACTGAACCTCGCACTTTCGAAGATAGAGATGTCAGGTGATCAGGGATCTGCATCCATGGCGGAATATGCAAATCAGAAAGCAGTCCGTACATTCATCACAGGACTCAACAGCAAATATACAAGCGGTACATTATATAGCCATCATCCAAAGGACCTAGAAACTGCATTTGCAATCGCAAGCACTATATACCATGACAACGCAAATATGCAGTTCGACACACTGGCTACAACACAACAATACAACCAAAAACCAAACTTTGGACCACAACGATACGAAGATAGAAGGAGGTACAATCCCAATGTACAAGCTCAATTTAATCATCAACCACGGCAGGAACCCATGGAAGTGGATAGTTCGCAACAATTTAGACGTTCAACACAATATTCCCCACAGCAGCAATACAACCCATTCAGAAGGGAGCAACAACCAACAAAAAGGGATAGAATGCCTTCATCAAAAAATTATAATCCGAACAAAGTTCAACGAGTAAACCAGACGAGAGATGAAGATATACAATCACTTGTACCACACACCGAAGATACTTATGAAACCGGCAGCGCTTTTTTAGGCGAATAAACGGATTGCCATGTCTGCAGAGGCACTGCCAAACAACAGGTAAATCCGTTAATATATTAATTGACACAGGTGCGACAAACAATTATATTAGTTCTAAGTGCAACATAGGAAAATCTATTCCAATAAAACCAGTTAAGGTAAAAACGCTTCACGGATACTCTTTAACGAAAGCAAAAAAATTATTACACTATTAGGCCATAATTTAGTATTTTTCGAAACTGAAGCCTTAGAAGAGTTCGATATGCTTCTCGGGGAACATGGTCTCAGAGCCATAAAAGCAGAAATTAACTTATTTGAGTATAAAATCACGTATAAATTTAAAAGAAAAGAAGAAATTAGCGAACAAAAAGTGAATTACACAGTCAATAATGACAAATATAAAAATGAAATTGAAAATATAATGAGAATAAATGACAAAACCAACAAAATTCTGCTCTTTACAGCCACTGTACAAGCTACAATTAGGACAAAATCAGAAGATCCTATTTGGGTGAAACAGTACCCGTATCCAATAGCAGACAATGAATTTATAAATAAAGAAATTCAAACATTATTAGACAACCAAATAATACAACCTAGCAAAAGCCCATACAACTCTCCAGTATGGAGCGTTGCGAAAAAAGGTACAGATGAGGAAGGGAAACCAAAAAAACGTATGGTAATAGATTTTCAAAAGCTTAATGCTCAGACTATAACTGACAGGTACCCTATCCCAGATGTAGCAATGACTATTCAAAATTTAGGTAAAGCAAAAGTCTTTACAACACTAGACTTAGAGTCAGGATTTCACCAAATCTCGATAAAAAAATCAGACAGAGAAAAGACTGCATTCAGTGTGAATGGAGCAAAATACGAATTTCTTAGAATGCCATTCGGCCTAAAGAACGCACCTTCTATATTTCAGCGATGTATAGATGATATTCTGCGTCCATATATTGGTAAGTTCGCTTACGTTTATATCGACGACGTGCTTATATATTCTTCTTCGCCTGAAGAACACATGGAGCACATTCCAATAATAATAAACGCATTACACAATGCAAATGTGAAAATTTCTGACGAGAAATCACATTTTTTCCAAGACTCAGTAGAATATCTTGGTCACGTAATCAAACACAATAAAATAACTGTAGATCCTAGTAAGATCCAAACAATAAAGGATTATCCAATACCTAAAAATTTAAAAGAATTAAGGTAATTTTTAGGACTAGCTAATTATTATAGGAAATTTGTACAAAACTTCGCTTCAATAGTGAAACCTCTTACTACATTCTTACGCGGAGACAATGGCGGTGTAAACAAAAAGCAAAGCACAAAAGTATTAATTAATCTAGATAAACCAGCACTCGAAGCGATAGAGAAAATTAAAGATATGTTACAAGCACAAGTCGAATTATTTCAACCAGATTTCAACAAGCCCTTCGAACTAACGACTGATGCAAGCAACTTTGCAATAGGAGCTGTACTTTCTCAGAATAAGAAACCTATTTCATTTATATCTAGAACCCTTAACCAAACCGAACAAAACTATAGCACAAACGAAAAAGAGCTTCTTGCGATGGTTTGGTCACTTCAAAAATTAAGAAATTACCTTTACGGTATAGCAGACTTAACCATTTACACGGACCACCAGTCACTTATTTTTTCTATATCTGATAAAAATCCCAACACAAAATTGAAACGATGGAAAAATTTCATCGAAGAATATGGCGCTAAATTAGTATATAAACCAGGAAATCAAAACGTCGTCGCTGACGCATTGTCACGTCAACAGATTAATAATAATTCGAGTTGTTCACAACATTCACCACAAAGTTCGCCAATCGAAAAATTGAAACGCGTGAAACAACCATTAAATGCATTTAAGAATCAAATAATTATTCACTATAACACAGATAACTTAGTGCAAATATCTTCACAAAATATTTTCTCATATGCACGACACACACTTTTCTATTCAACCAAGGACGAATTATTAGACAGATTAAAACAAATAATAAACCCATAAGTAACAAATGCTATAAAAATAGAGGAAGAAACTCTATTCCACGTCGAAGATAATATCATTTCTTCTTTTCCAAATGTAAAAATTGTAGTAGCTCAGAAAATGACAGAAGATATAGAAAACATAGATAGACAAAAAGAAATCGTAGTACTAGCACATAGACGAGCACACAGAAATTACAAAAGGAAATACAGAAATACAAGAAATACAGACCACGTATTTTTGGCCAAACATACGCACCATGTGTAAAAAAGAAGCACAAGACTGTGAAATCTGTCTTACAAACAAATACGAAAGAAGACCAAATAAACAACCAATTGGAGCGACACCGATTCCAAATCACGTGGGAGAACACATACACTTAGATTTATTTTATATGAACGGAAACACATACATCACCACAACTGATAAGTACTCAAAATATTGCTATATACGAGAAATTCCAAATAAGAAAAACATACACAAATACATCGAAGAAATACTATCGCAAATCTATCCAAATGCTAGATTCATAATGACTGACAACGAAGCAGCATTATCAAGTATATGCGTAAAACAGGTTTATGAAAAACTACATATTGAGCATACGTTAACGCCAACATACCATTCAACAACAAACGGTCAAGTGGAACGCACTCATAGCACGCTGATCGAACTCACTAGAGTCCTAGCTCAAGAACACAATTCTTAACCAGGAGACGAAATCTTTAATGCCGTTCGACAATACAACAAAACAATACACTCAGTCATTGGAGAGAAACCCGAGGACGTGTTTTTTAACCGGGGAGCACATCCCGATATTAAAGAAAAAATTGAAATAAACCAACAGAAAATACTTCTATATCACAACAAAAATCGTAAGAACATCACATACCAAGCAGGGGACGTTATATACTCCAAAACGCACCGACACAATAAAAACGTAAGGAAATACTCAAAACACATTGTAAAGGAAGATAAAGGTAACACAATAATTACAAACAAAAATATTGTTATACATAAGGATAATATACGAGTACAAACATGCAAAGAATAATAATATTATTATATATGTCCGTCGCATTCGGTAACAGAATAATAGACTTAAAAGACAAAAAATATATAATGATAGAGACTGACCCTGTATACGTTTTTCAGGACACAGCGTTCTTATACCATATTTTTTTATAATGCATGTATTTATTTATTGTATCTTCATATGTGAACTAGCAATAAGTATTCAAATCTTAAATCTATAAAAAAAAAATTATTAGGCCCGACCAGTGTCGGACATAAACTTAGTGGTAGTTATAAATAATACATTAGTACTGATAATCAAAAAAAAAAGGGGGCGGAAGTATTTTCAAGTAGTCCCATCTGGAGTGTTAGGTATAAGAGCCCGTGTGTCCCTCTTTTTTAAGCGGATGTGTCCAGTAAAGTTCAAAATATTACGAGCAAGCGGATTAGGATGTGATTCGAGTTTTGTTAAATATTTGCCTGCGTATTTTGCAATTTCTTCAGTCACTAGTGGCATATTTAAATCACGATGTATAATAGAATTTTGGATGTACCATGGAGCCGATGTTATTAACCGTAAAATTTTGTTTTGCCTTCGTTGGATTCTCTCGACATTGGAAGCTGAAGCAGTGCCCCATAACTGAATTCCATAGCACCATATTGGCTTCAAAAGCGACTTGTACAGTAAAAGTTTGCAGTCTAAGCTGAGTGTTGAGTTTCTGCCAATCAACCAATAGATTTGAGTTAACTTAAGTTTCATCTGAGTTAACTTAGAGTCAATATGATGTTTCCGTGTAAGTCTTCGATCAAGGTGTATACCAAGGTATTTCACTTGGGAATGTTGAGGAATATTATGATTGTTGATTCGAATGGGGGAGCAAGTATCTCTTCTTAGGGTGAACGTTATATGGACACACTTTTGTTCATTGACTTTAATTCTCCATAAGTTCAACCATATTTCCAGCTGAGTGATATGTTCCTGGAGATTGCGGGATGCCTCATAAGGGTTTTCGTGCACACTCATACAGGCTGTATCATCGGCAAAAGTAGAAATATGGATATTATTGCTCACAGGCATATCACAAGTATATATTAAATACAAGACAGGACCCAGAATACTACCCTGGGGCACACCAGAAGATATAGATTCGGGCACACTCGTGAACTCTCCTTCCACAACAGTGAACTTCCTATCAATAATATAACTTTCCAAAAGCTTTTGAATGTTTATTGGCAGATATGTCTTCAATTTTAAAACTAGGCCTTCGTGCCATACTTTATCAAATGCCTGAGAAACATCAATAAAGAGAGCAGAACAATACTTCTTTTCTTCAAATGTTCTTCTTACAACTTGGACCAGTCTATGCGTTTGTTCAATCGTGCTGTGCTGACTTCTAAAGCCAAATTGATGGTCCGGGATGCACCCATTATCAATTAAAATTTTGGACAATTTAGTCATGAGCAGCTTTTCGAAAAGCTTTGAGATTGTAGATAGTAAGCTTATAGGCCTATATGACTCAGTCTTGGTAAGATCTTTGCCCGCCTTTGGAATCATTTTGATCTTGGCCAGTTTCCAGTTATGTGGAAAATACTGCATTCTTAAAATAGCATTAAAAGTAAATAGCAGGATTCTTATTGCAATATGAGGCAAGTTCATGAGCATTTTGTTACTAATGCCATCAATACCTGGAGCTTTCTTCGGGTTGAGTTCAGAAATTACTTTTTGTACTTCACGCATCTTAAACCTTAAGGGACGAGGGGGTAGAGAAACTACACTCGGTAAATCAGCAGCACCCGTACATGAATTGGGAGTGAATACAGATTTTAAATGCTCAGAAAATAAGTTACCTTTTTCACTATCACTTCTTGCCCAGCCTCCGGTCGCAGTACGCAATGGTGATTTAAGATCAACGGGTCGTTTAAGATTTCTAGTAGTGCGCCATAAAGAGTAATTAGATGCGGATGTTACATCAAGACCTTCTAAATACTTTTCCAGTAGTGCAGTTTTTTCCGACGATAGCAGCTCTTTGAGTCGTTTAGCACATTCTTTAAGTCTGATTTTATTTAGGGGTGATCTGTGTTGTTGCCATTCTCTTCTAGCTCTCCTTTTTTCACATACAAGTTGTTCAATTTCCGTAGAATAAATTCTGTTAAAGCCGGTCTGCGGATAGGAGGTAGTGGCGTGTTCAGCAGCCTGTTTAATATTTTCGTTAAGATTGGCAATGTTAAATTCAATATCATCGCATGATCTAAGCTGAATGTTTTCTACGCAGTGACTACTAAGATATTTTTTGAATACCAGCCAGTTGATTCCATTAATCATCTTCACATATGAGTTAGTTAAATCATTCCTTAGTGGGTTGAAAATTGTAACTATTGTTGGAGAGTGATCGGAGGACAGATCTAGAGAGGCCTCTACATGAATTAAGTCCCTATGAATATTTTTCGTGAGGGCAAAATCTATAACATCTGGAATTTTTCTTACGTCAGTAGGCCAGTAAGTAGGCTCCCCACTCGAAATGACATCTAAGCCCATTTTTGAAATTGTATTGAACAAGGCTCGACCTCTAGGTGTAACAAGACGCGATCCCCAGTAGGTATGTTTTGCATTGTAGTCACCAGCTGCCACGAAACAAGATCCAAGCGATTTGTAGAACTTCTCATACTGATCTTCGCTAACTGAAAATCTGGGAGGTGAGTAAATTGATGATATCACGAAATTCGCACAAAAATTTTCTACGAAAATATTCGTTGCTTGCAAATATTCTTCACTAACGTTGTCAAGGACATAGTGCTTGAGTCTTGACTTAATCAGAATTGCTGATCCACCACATGCTCTCTCTCGGGTCCTTTGTATCATATAAAGTGTAACCATTTATTTTAAATAAGCTTCTTGAGGTCAAATGAGTCTCAGAAACCAACATTAATGCTTGAAGCAGTGTATTCTGCATTCGCAGCATTTCTTGCATCATACTTGTCATATTTGTAGTAAAGTTGTTTATAGTTAGCACCAGATTCTCAATAGTAGCTTCAAGGCGACTAAAGTTAAAGCTTGAGTTTGAATTCGTTGAATTATTTGGCGGTGGAACATTTTGCGTGGGAATTGAACTAGTCTTAGCAGCATCAGCATACGATACACGTGAAGTAAATGGTTGGCTGATTTGAGCAAAAGTGTCGGAGTTCGCGTTTACTTGTAGAGCTGGAGTTAGCTTGGGTTTTTGACCCATAGCCTGTTTAACGAAAGAATATACAGGGCACCCTCTATAGTTAGCTGTGTGATTACCTCCACAATTACTACATTTTTTTTTCTGCTTGATCTTTTGGCTTAGTGCAGCTAGCAGTACCATGCAATTCACCGCAGATAACACACACTGTAGGTAACTTGCAGTAAGTTTTCGTATGGCCATATTCTTGGCAATTATGGCACTGTACGGGACCTGAACGCTTACGTGGCTCTTCAACTGTGATTTTTCGATGTAAGAGATACTTTACGTTATAAACTGGATGGGCTTCATTTTTTTTCAATTGTATGTCATTCGGCTCCAGTTCAACCCGAAATAGGGGTTGGGGGACCTTTTCTCTATTAAATATGTTGGTAACATTTTTTACCTTGAATCCTTGGTCGACAAGTGCACATTTTACTTCTTCGGGTTCAACATATGAATCTATGCCCTTTAATACTATCTGTAGGCCTTTAGCACTCTTAAGTTGGTATGTGTAAAAATTTGTTTTATTTTTTTCGAATTCACTAACAATTTTTCGAAAATCTTTTTCATTATATATTTGGATTTTAGTTTCATCAATATTACCTCGTTTAATTGGAATGATGTGAAAAGTATTTTCACCAATGGTCGACAGTAGTTTTTTTATAAGCGCGTTAGAATTTTTTTCTCTCAGATAAATAGGTGGTGGCTTAAAAGACTTTTGCGATGATGTAGAGGGCTTGTCGTCGGTGTCTTGCAATAATGAAAAACGATTTTGACGATTGGTAGATGATGCGCTGTTATCCCTAGACATCTTTGGGGCAGATGAAATTTTTGAAGAATTTGGGCTTCGCCCACGCTTTACCACTGTTATATATCTGTCCATTCCCACTTGTACCTTGGGTTTTGAGCTACTGTTATCTGTAGTGATAACTTGGTTTAGTGATGAAGGCGAGCCCGATGCGGATGATATCGCAGACTTAAATGAAGAAGTACTAGGCAATGGTAATGTTAACGATTCACTAGTTGGCATTGGACAAAGCGAAGTTGATCGCTGACGAAAAATTGGCTTTGCCGTTAAAAAAAGATTTTCATCAGATTTATTATTTATATTTTTTTCATTAAGAGTTTCAGAACTCACAGTAAAATAAGCATTTCTGCCATTAGAACTCACTTCAAAATTTTTTTCCTTTGAGGTACTCATACAGAGTATTATTCCTCAAGGGAACTTTGTTTGTGTTTACGGTTTTTTTTTTGTTTTTGCTATTTCTTGCTATGTAAAAAATATTAGTAAAGCCAATAAGCTTATTTATCAAGGTGAATATGTATTACGAATATTTTTTGTATAATTTTTGATTTTGTTGTTTTTTATATATGTTTCGTATGTATGTATGTAAAAAAAAATTCGCTTTAATGTCTCTTCACTATGAAGGTTCAACGAGAACTGGATACCATATGACAAACCTTTCTAGAATCTTGACACCCTACGAAAATATAGTACGATTTGCATATAATTTAGAACAAAACTCTGCAGAATATTTGTTGATAACTAAAATAGAAAATCTGAAGTCACAACTACTTCCTAGAATCTTCAGAACTAAACGTTCACTTAATTTTCTAGGATCAGCCCTCAAACTTATTACAAAAGCACCTGACCACGATGACCTAATCGAAATCAAGACAGGATTGAATATGCTAATAGAAAATAATAATAAACAAAAGAAAATAAACTCTGAATTTGAAAAAATATTAGAAAGAATTAGCCCCGAATCTATTTCAGAACATTTAATATTTACCGAAGTATACAACGAACTATATTCTATCGCTGCAATAATTAATTTCGCAAAAAACGGAAACTTTTATTCCGGAACTTTAAATTTAAAAGATATTCAACAAATAGTGTCCAATGAAGCGTTAGATCTACCTATAATAAATATATTAGAATATGCCGATATTAATGTTTTTTATTTTCATCACACAATTGTAAACACCTATAAATACCCATTACTAAAAACGAAATGTAAGCTATTTAATTTGTATACACTAGCATTTAAGCACGGAAAACTATTACTAGACTCTAGAATAGCAAAATGCAATAATAAATTTACAAGTATCGAAAAATGTAAAAATTATCTAGGAAACTTTATATGCAGAATTAAGAAACCGGACAACTGTACTATTAATATATTAGAAAACAGGCCAGCCAAATGCGAGGTGATACATGAAAATAACGCACCGCTACAAGTACTCGAAAGTGAAAACATCATTACAGATTACGAACACACCTGGAATACCGTAAAAATAAATGCACCTAAGCTAATACAATTCAATTACTCAACAAATCTAGATGGAAAACAATACTACAACCACCAACAAGCACTCAAAGATGCCATACATAGCCAACACGACGAACAATTACAAATAATGCGCATCTTAGAATCTAATGGTAATTACAAATTTAACAATATCCAAGAAATATCAACCTTCCTGATACCCACCGAAGAACATCCAGTCAAATACACATTTTATTTCATATTGGGACTATGTACATTAGCATTACTAATTTATGGTA
The DNA here is from genome assembly GCA_949987645.1 of Tachina grossa. Lineage (NCBI taxonomy): Eukaryota > Metazoa > Arthropoda > Insecta > Diptera > Tachinidae > Tachina > Tachina grossa. The sequence goes on along the minus strand of OX465274.1, from coordinate 110,571,956 downwards.
TGATTAAATTCTGCGAATGCTACAGGATAAAGAAAATAGAAACACAAAGGAAAAAAATCGACGTATTATATGAAATAGAACTTCTCAAACATATTAGAACAAAGAAAAACATATTTTGAGTTAGAACAAAGAAACATTAAACATAATTATTATTATAAATAGATATTAAGTAACACTTTGTAAGTTAGTCTTAAGAATGTATTTAATAAAGAAACGCACATTTCGGTGCAGAAAAAAAAAGAAAATATATTTTTTTTACTCATTTCCTCATTTACTCGTTTTTATTTTATCTTTCATTATATTTCTTTTATCATCAGAAAAGCTAAGTGCTATTTTATGTAGTTTTTGGGTATAAAGTTGACGTGTTTTAGATCTAAACAAAAACATTTCATCCGAGATAATTTTGGATTCGAATAAGCAACTTTTGTAATCATTAATGGACAGCTTTTTAATTACAGACTTTTTGACCCCTTTTGATTTTTTAACAGCTTCCGAGCGAAGAGTCGACAGAGAATACATTTTTGCTCTTAAACCAACAAACTCTGTCATTATATCCCCATTGTTTTCATCTTTCATCATTCCCAAAACCTTCTTATTGAGTAGCGGCAAACAAAATTGATTATCTATAGGATATTCTGACGTATCAAAATTCAAACTAATGTCATTACGGATGTCGTCGTAAAAATCATCAGTTTTTATTGAATAAATAAATGAGTCAGTATCCATATAGTTGAGAGAAATGTTGCCTCCAAATTTAGGCTTCATGAAGCCATAATGGAAGTCATACATTCTCCACTTGGATAACTCCAATACTGTGAAACCAACATATATGAGTTTATCATATAGTGGTTCCATTTTTTCTAACTTTACCGCATACATATCATCAAAAAATTTTGTCAACTGCTTAAAATTTGGTTTCGCAATTAATGCTCTGAGACCTAAATGATTCCTATTTGTTGTTTCCCAAGATGAAATTATTCTAATGTCCCTACGTTTTTCAATGTTTTCCATTGTCTTCCCGTAAACAGTATTGTTTAAAAGTTTGAAGAAATCTTTTTCAAAATTATTTCTAGCATTTATCCTATGGAATGTGTTTAAGTCAATATATTTTTTAAGCCAAGGGGATTGCTTAAATCTGAGTATTCTATGGATTTGTTTTAAGATGAGGCCATTTGAAATGGCTTGTTTTAAAACTCTATAGTGTATGGTGTAATTTGTTTTTGAGTGTATGTCTGCAACTAATTTTTTGATTTTGGATCCCCCCAAGGTCTTATTTTGGGGACGAAATGGCAAATCATTATGAAGATCATGCACTGAATCAGGATACTCTTTATCCACTTCCAAAATGTACCCATACTCTGCAGTATCAGAAATTTTTTAACATCAAAATCAGTATCACACACCCACTCAAATTCACCGCAAGGAAGATATTCCGACATCGCCCAACCATACAAATTGTTAGCGTCTAAATATACAAAAAATTCTGATGGTTTCGATGCATCAAAATCTTCCAAATATTTGTTATTTGCTTTGGAATATCTTTGCGAGCATTGAACTAGTCCACCTCTAATTCCGTTTTGCATAAACATATACATTTCGGAATCAGTGAACTGTTCCAGTGAAACTTCTGTGGTTTTCAACATTGCATCCCAGGATAAGCCTGGTGCTCTATAATAGTGGCAGGGGTCTAAATCGTATATATCTCTACAAATTTTCCTAAAATTTTCAAACACGTCAGTTAGAAGTAGAACATCTGTCTTTAAGTAGAGTTCAGTGTAGTCAAGGAGGGTTTTACATTTAAACTCTCTCCATATTTTTTGAGCATGTTCATACTCGACTACATCACATTCTTCATTCGTTAGAATATTGAAGAACTCGTCTCTACTAGGGAGCTTAGTTTCCTTAAACTTAGTCATGGAATCCATGTAAGAGTACGGAAATACACCCTTTCTTCTTATCAGGTTGAAATGAGCTTCATCAACGAAACATGATCGAATAGTAATAAAATCATTGCTATCAAGATTTTTCACTAACATATCTAAGCTCGAAGCCATAAATCTAAACGAGTCTATAAATCTTATTTCGAATCCGCGTTTTTCATCTAATCTGATGAAAATTGAAAGAGAAATATAACGCTCTGTGTTCTGGGGAATCACTTTTATTGTGGAATATTTTATAGTAGAAAGTTCTTTGAAAAATAGGTGTATATCATATGCAGAAAGATTATGCAGGATAACCGGTTTACATATATATATGCATATATATATATATTATACATATATATATATATATATATATATATATATATATACATACATATATATTACATATATGACAATTTTTTGCATTATTATATTGAGCTATTTCTATTGGGGTTATGAACATTTTCTTAACTTTAAGTAAATAATTTAGATAAGTATCTGTACAATCTTCAACTATTTTTTTGATAAATACATTTGCCGAGTCTTCACCAAAATAATTCCTATATAAATTATTTTCTCTCTTAAAACTACAATTAATAAAATACATTTGTAATGCTTTTAATTACATAATCATTGACTTTTTCTAAAATGGACTCAAAGTCTGCGTATATTACAAATGGTACATTTAACTGTTTGTAGTGCTTCGTAAACTTGATAATAGATCCATCTTCTGGCATTCTGATGACTTTTTTGCCGCAAACGTTTTTGTGATGATTATACACATAATCATCATGTGTATAATATAGGCAGGTGTTGCATATCAGAATATTACTTCTGTGTGACGTCATGTTGGAACGAAGAAGTCTGAAGAAAATATAGAAAATAAAATAGTATGTAAATTAATATAACAATAATAAGTAACTGTTAAATAGATATGAAAACATATTTTTTCGCTTAAATGCACAAATGAAACTTACTTTGATATATCATTGATGAGTACATAGTTGAAGTTTTCATTGGACTGGAGCAATAAGAGATTAATATGAACATGTTTTTCTCCTTTTGTTATGTAGTATGGTCCTATAAGCGATGTTCCATTGTGACCAAATACATTGATGCTCACATAATTTTGACTTTAAAATTTTTGTATCTGCTTCAATGGGAGTGGAAACTCTAGGTCTTTAAAATTTAATACAACTTCCCCTATATTAATATTCTCATCAGAAATGTTTGCAATATTGAAATTTCTACAGTTTTCCGTTGTTTAGGACTCAGACCACTGTTTACATTCAAAGCCGCAATAAGACACCATTTAAAGCAATAAACATCACAGTTCTCGACATTTATGCATGCACGTTTCATTGCAATATTTTTTGGGAGAGGGATAAAGCTCGATCCTCTTATTATGGACGCCTTGTTTATATTAACTTCAAGGGAATCTATTGAAATCAAGGTCCATCCGCTATCCCTCTCTTGAAATTCTTCCATTTTGGCTTTCAGCTCCTCGGCTTGTTTCTTGTACATATCCTCTATGTCATCAGACAAAGTCACCAACATCATTTTCGAAATACGAACAAGTTGGGAAACATTCATCTCATCATTCACCATCTTCATATAATCACATGTGAGCTCCATATAAAATTTAAATGTAGTATGTACCCTGCTACATTCATAGAGTTGTTGTACTATGGAGCTCTTGCCAGATTTTAAAAACTCCTCCGGAAACATGACACCCACATTTTTGTTGAGGAGGATATATGTCTCGATCCTCCCATTGAAGTTGCTTGCTCTCTTAGTGAGAGAATCTCCAATCCGTTCTTGCTGACACTGTTTTTGTGTTTTGTGGTTCTGTCATGAGCCATATAACCATTTGATGGGACCATCTCATCACAATCCTCACAATATTTGTTTTGAAGATTTAGCTTACTAGTTCCAAGGACAGCCTTCGATTGGCTAGCATATGAGTGCGTTCCAATATGCTGATTTAGTTTTGTTTGCGTCATAAACACTTTATTTCAGATGGTACAACTTGTTGTATTCATTTTATTTAGTTATTTATTTGTTTATTAATTAATTTAATTATTTTATTTATAAACAATTTATTTAATTATATTATTTATAAACAATTTATTTTAGTTATAAACAATTTATTTAATTATTTTTTATGCACTATAAACTTGCTTAGCAAACAATAATTAGTTCTAGCACTTTTATAGTTTTTGGATTTCAAACACCTTAGAAAGTTTGGTTGGGAAAATAGGTTGTCACTTGTTGAGATATCAGAGCAGATTGATAACAATCTACATTATTTCTTCTTCTTATATACTTTTTATGAGAATTGCGTAGTAGTTATCAAATCTAATTTATCTGATGGTATTACGACATATGATGAAATTCATATACACACACACTGCATACATACACATACACACACACACACACACACACACATACACACACACATACTACATACATACATACACACACACACACACACACACATATATATACATTCCCCCCAATTCATATGAGAATCGTGTAGTAGTCGTCAAATCTAATTTCTCTGTTGGTATTACGAGATATGATGAAATTCCCACAGTCTAGCAACACCCATACGAAAATCGCTAACATCAGTTTGCAATACAAAGGTACGATAAAAATCGGGGACACGTGAATATAGGTGCTTCTATAAGTTTTTGCTGTATTTCTCCGACAGCTATTTCCTATAATTGTTACATTAAAGTAAAATATATTGAAAAAAAAATATCACTACCCCTATCATAAACTCTACTTATCAACCTGATTGAATTCTAAACATTTACTATCTGAACTGCACTTGTACACATAAAACCTATGCCAACACAACATTTTCTATCCATAAGAATATCAACGTCAATAGCCTAGAAAACCTATACACATTCATTTATAAATATGTATGAAAAAGTGTTGATGTAACTCACACAAGCAATGATATTTTTCAAAGCAAAAATAGAAACGATCGCATACATTAATATTTACAACAACATATACATACATTACCATAAATATATTCAGCATTCACTTCCATTCACAATAGGGTTGCCAATCTCTGCAGCTATTAGATTATTTCCCCACAGATCACAAACATAAATGCATATATACACAATAACCCTACATAAGCATACCAACGATAGCTCAAAACAGCTGCAGAAAGTCTATCAAATAACAATCACTATATGCACACAAATACACAGATCCCTTGTAACTACCCTGCAGTCAGAATGGGAGCAAGTGTCTTTGTGTCAACACAAAAATTCTAGTAACAATTTTGGTATAATAAGTTTTCTTCTATCCGTCCGTATAAAAGAAGAAGAGGAATCAGATATGGTGTATTTGTGGTGGAGTTGTCAATAACTTGTCAATATACATACATTTGTATGTACGTCGCACAAGCGACAAGTCAAAAGCGACTCAGTACATTTTCACCATCGACATTTCCTGCTGGGTATAATGATTGTCTGCCACTGCAACAAAAGTATCGGACACCATCAAACATACAAGTAAATACAAAAACACATACACAAACACACACACACACTCCCATACACACATACAAACACCACCATACACATGCATAGACATAACCAAGGAATCAGACTCACACACAAACACACACACGCACACAATACCAGCATGAAAATCCCCCCATTTATAACAGGGTTGCCATCATTTTTATTTTTTCCCGGTTTTGAATTCCCAAAACAGGACTATCGTCCCCATTACTAATCTACTTGTATTGAATTGTTTAGTGCATTTAGAAAAGGTGCACGTGCGAGATGTAATAGTTTATGAGGGTTAGAATTGTTATTTTTTTTCGTTTAAAATTAAATTTTTATGATCATCTGACTCCTCTATCTTCTACCTTTTCTATTGGTTATTTAAAGGGGAAAAATATGCATTCAACAAAAAAAGGGAAAAGAAAAAAATCTTAGTTAGTTTTACTCTCTGCCTTAAGCCTACAGTGCAGGGCATGTAAAAAGCCACATCCGTATGTAGCGATGACGATAGGAGAATTTTTATCATGTTCGTTGCATTTTCTAAAATTACTAGTAGTGGCTAGATGCCGTAAAATTTTTATAGTATTTTTGTTCCAAAATACATATGTGGCGCATTTAGCCGAATCGAAGACATTTTCTGGGGTAGCTCGTCTGTAAACATGTTAATATATACATGTACATATGTTGCTAGTACACGGCATGTAGGAAATGTAGCATCGTGATGACGTCAAAATTTCGTCAAAACCACATGCGCATGTGGTTTTTACATGCCGTTTACTGTAGGCTTTAGAATATTTCACCATGTTATGTGTGTGTGGTTTTAACGTTAAAACCATAAGCAGCTGATTTTGCATTCACACTGCAAGTTTGCTTAATTCAGGTTTTAACTCATAGGCTGTCTAATAACTTTGCTGAAAATAAAATAAATCTCCTGCAGAAATGCGTGTATTTGTTGTTGCATTTTTTCTGCTTTTTAATAACGCTTGTTGGACATACTGTTCAACTGTATTTGTTTGTATGAAACATAGAAATATTTGACAATGCGCTCTAATATGGAAATTATTTTATATTTTGTAAATAAAATTTTTTTAAATTATGTAAATTCTTATACAGAATGAAGAAGTGCTTGGAAATAATGTTAATAATATAAAAATGCACAAATATATTATAAGATAAACCTTTTTTATAGGCAGATGAATGTCAGTCATATTGTCTATTTTCACTTTCCAGAATTCAAAGGAAATGTTTTCGTTGTTTTCCTTCCAAAAAACTGTTTTCTTCCATAATTTTTTGATTATTGTTGCCGCAGCATGCATTTTTAACTTGAAAATCTTTCAAGCGTCATCTATTGTTATTCACTGGCATAAACATTATTACCTGCTGCCGGTCATTTTAACTTGGCAGCACTGAATATATCACAGCGAAAACAAAAGTTCCATTTAATAAAACCAACTTAAAACCAATTCAAAAATGGTTTTAAGTTGGTTTTAACAACAACAATTTGTACGGTAAAACCAGGTTTTAACAGTTGGTTTTAACGTTAAAACCAACTTTTATTAAAACCATGTCAGCGTGAAAACACTAAGACATTTATAATTATAACATTTATTTTATTTAAAAATCTTTTATATATCTTTTACTTTTGAGATATAGGTTTATAGTAAAAAATTCTTTTATATAAATTAAAAAGTTTTTGAGTTAATAAATATTCATTGTAATGTAATTTACATGCACATATGTTACCATCTTGAATATAATCCTTTGTTATTATATCACAATCATATTTATGCAAGTTATGACGATAATATATGAAAGGAGTGTAGACATTGCTATAAATTCTTAATTCGTTAATAATTCTCAATAATAATTTCTTGTGGTCCTTATCAATATGACAACCAGTAATGCCAGTGAACATTTTTGAAATTCCCTACGCGTTGGAAAAAAAATCCCTTTTTTTCCCTCCAACCAAAAATTTTTTTTTTCATACATTTTTCCTTACGCTGAAATTTTATTATATTTAACAAGAAAAAACAAATACATGTATATTTTGTGAATATTGTATATATTTTACCCATTTTTAATTTAAAAAATGTACAAAACAGGCTTGCAGCCAAATTAGCAGATTATCTAGAAGTTATCTGACAACCTTACGATTACAAATTTATATAATGCATAGCATATTTCAGTGATTGGTATTGTATTAAACAAGAACTTTGTCAAAATTTATATCTCACTATTTTTAATGGCCGAACTTTTTTATAAGAACTTGGCCTTTTTTCACATTTATATTTTTGTGAGGATCTGACTACTTTTTGAAAAATTTTCTAAGATAACACTTTTTAAACTTAAAATTTCTAGTGTATTTTATTTCTACTCATGATCACTGTGCCAGTTAAAAATGGCATAGTTACATAAAATAATGGGTTGGAGCATGATGAATGTTGCAAAATAAATTATTGCGCTATTACAACGGGTCGCCAGTGTGTACGTAATTTGTTAAGAGTCGTCTGGAAAGAAACATGTAAAATACAGCGTCAATTTTAGTGGGAGTGATCCCGGCTATTTTCTCAATATATTTACATATTAAAGTCTGCTTAGCCGAAGTACATAAATCAAAAGGATATGCCCAATGTGCATTCCAAGTTTCAATAAGGTAAGTGGTGCTTTCATTTTTGGATTTTCCGATTGGGTAAATCAATTAGGACTATTTGTCTACAGAATGTCAGCTCTCTACAGTATAATATTACGTAAAATTTTTATGGGCCTGGCCCCGCCGAATTTTATATCTGCTAGTATGAAAAAGCTAATGCGAAATACATGAGTAATAGACTAAAAAATGCTAAGCCGAAGTACATGAAAGAAAAAGCTAAGATTTATGGGTGAAGTCACGTCCACTTTTCCAAACAGGAAAATTTTACTTTGGATAAGTGCAATGTGTATAAAAAGTTCCAATAAAATTTAACTTAATTTTGAGTTTACAGTGCTTTTTCCCAATCCCTGATTGAAACTTCTGGTTTCTTAGATTTTTCTTAGTGATCTATGATTTAGATTAATTTGTGTATCAAATTTCAGCTCTCTAGTGCGAATTAGAGTTTTAGCGGATAAAACTTCTTGGTTTTAAGATTTTCCCATTGACTTACTCGTCTAAACAAGGCTAAAATTTTATGGGAGTTATCACGCCCACTTTTTTAGGTGATAGTTTAAAGTTTTGTATACGTGTAACGCATATGTAAGTTTTCACTTAAAAGCTGTATATTAACAGCTTTATTTCTAAAACTTTTAAAGGCTTTATAAAGCGACTTTGAGAAAAATTTTCATTTAAAATTTATCTTAAAAAGCCTTAATAAGATTTATAAATAAGGCTGTAAAATTTCAGGTTCAAACAATAGTAGCGTAGCCCCGCACATTCTGGTAATATATTTTGGGTTTTCAGATTTTTCTAGTTGGTTTCTCACCTAGACCTACTTGTGTATGAAATTTCAGCTCATACGCGCAAGTTTTAATTTTTAATTTTAATGGGCGCAGCCCCTCCCCTCTGAGTAAGATTTCTGGGTTTTCAGGTTTTTCTTGTTGTTTTCTCACCTATACCTACTCGTGTATCCAATTTCAGCTCCTAAGCGCAACTTTTAATTTTTAATATATATGGGCGTAACCATGCCCACTTTTCCAAACTTAAGATTTTTCGGCCAGTGTTTATTATTTGTGCCAAGTTTCGTTGCAAACGGATAATAATACATACTGAAATAGTATATCTAAATATGATGAGGCGTAGTACACGAAAATGAAGTTGAAATGGTATGGGCGTGTCAAGGCCCACTTTTTTAATTAAAAGTATTTAGGCTTGCTCCATCGCAGTATGTATGCCGAATTTCAATAAAATAGCTTCCATAAAGCGCCTTAGATTTGCTTTTTTAGTTCTAGCACTTATGGGCGTAGACCCGCCTTCTTAGCCAAAATTTCCGGTTTTAAAATTTGTTTTAGTTTATTTTCTACCTAGGCCTAGCTCTGTAGCAAATTTCAGCTCACTAGCACATATTTTAATTTTTATGGGCGTAGCCCCGCTTCCTTGGTTAAAATGTTTGGATTTTCAGATTTTTCTAGTTCATTGCTCACCTAGATCTATTTGTGCACCTAATTTCAGATCTCTAGCTATAGCGGAAGTGCTTCATAATATTGATGAGTGAGTCAGTAGGTCAGTGAGTATGTCCTAAAATATGCACCTCAATATCTCCGGAATCTTTCATTGTAAAACTTTCAATCTTTGCATATGAGGTTGCATTAATTTATGATGATAATATGATTAATTATAATCTTTAACTGATAAATTTCAATTAGTTATTCAATCATCCTGTTGCGAGCTACATTGGTTTTGATCGGAAATGGTTCCATCAGCTGAATTGAAGGAACTATTAAATGGTTATAGTTGTCATATTGATAAGGACCACAAGAAATTATTCCTGAGAATTGTTACCGAATTAAGAATGTATAGCAATGTCTACACTCCTTTCATATATTATCGCAATAACTTGCATAAATATGATTGTGATATAATAACAAAGGATTATATTCAAGATGTTAACATATGTGCATGTAAATTACATCACAATGAATATTTATTAACTCAAAAACTTTTTAATTTATACAAAAGAATTTTTACTATAAACCTATATTTTTTTAATGCATGTATTTATTTATTGTATCTTCAAATATGAACTAACAATAAGTATTCAAATCTTAAATCTAGAATATATTTATTAGGCCCGACCACTGTCGGACATAAACTTACAGGCCAATTTTGAATAAAATTCCGCGAGGAATATCTCCCTTTTCCAATTAGAATTTTTTGTTTTCCCTATTACTTGCTATTAATTGGAATTGTTCCCAGGGAAAAATTTCCCGCGGAATTTTGTTCATAATTGCCCTGTTAGTGATAGTTATAAATAATACATAAGTAGTGATAATCAAAGAGGGAAAAAAAGTATTTTCAAGTAGTCCCATCTGGAGTGTTGAGTATAAGAGCCCTTGTGTCCCTCTTTTTTAGGCAGGTGGGTCCAATAAAGTTCCAAATATTACGAGCAAGTGGATTAGGATGTGATTCGTGTTTTGTTAAATATTTGCCTGCGTACTTTGCAATTTCTTCAATCACTAGTGGCATATTCAAATCACGATGTATATTTGAATTTTTGATGTACCTTGAAGCCGAAGTTATCATACGTAAAATTTTGTTTTGCCTCATAGTTGAATTCCTTAGCACCATATAGGTTTCAAAGCTACTTGTATATCAAAAGTTTGCATTCTAGACTGAGAGTTGAATTTCTACCAATCAGCCAATGTACCTAAGCTAATTTTAGTTTCATTTGTGTTAGATTAGAATCAGTGTGGTGTTTCCATGTAAGCTGTCGATCAAGGTATATACCAAGGTATTTTACATGTGAATGTTGAGGAACAATTTGATTATTGATTCTAATGGGAGAACAAGTATCTTTTCGTAGAGTAAATGTTACCTGCGCACACTTCTGCTCATTTACTTTAATTCTCCATATTTTTAACCATAGTTCCAGTTGGGTAATATGTTCCTGAAGATATCGAGATGCCTCGTGAGGGTTTTCGTGCATGCTAAAGAAGGCTGTATCATCGGCAAAAGTAGATGTATGGATTTTGGTGCTAACAGGCATATCACAAGTATAAATCAAATACAAAACTGGTCCCAGTATTCTGCCCTGTGGCACACCGGCAGAGATAGATTCAGGAACACTCATGAAGTCTCCTTCCACAACAATGAATTTCCGGGATAGAATATAACTTGCCAATAGCTTTAGAAAATTTTTTGGTAGAGATGTCTTCAATGTTAAAATTAGGCCTTCATGCCATACTTTATCAAATGCCTGAGAAACATCAATAAAGAGGGTAGAACAATACTTATTTTCTTCAAATGTTCTTCTTATAACTTGAACCAATCTATGCGTTTGTTCAATTGTACTATGCTGACTTCTAAAACCAAATTGATGGTCCGATATGCACCCACTATCAGTTAGAATTGGGGATAATTTTGTCATTAGGAGCTTTTCGAAGAGCTTTGATATTGTTGATAGTAAATTTATTGGCCTGTAAGACTCAGCTTTAGTAAGATCGTTGCCTTTGGCTTTGGAATCATTTTGACCTTGGCAAGCTTCCAGCTGTGTGGATAATACTCTAGTCGTAATATGGCATTAAAAATAAATAGTAAGATTCTAGTTGCAGTGCGAGGCAGATTCATCAGCATCTTGTTACTAATACCATCAATACCTGGAGTTTTCTTCGGGTTGAGCTCAGCAATTAGTTTATGTACATCACGCATCTTAAACTTTAAGGGTCGAGGGGGAAGAGCAACTATACTCGGCAAATCAGCAACACCACTACATGTATTTGGGGTAAATACGGATTTTAAATGCTCGGGTAATATTTTACCTTTTTCAGTATCGCTTCTTCCCAAATCACCGGTCGAAGTCGCAGAGGTGGTTTAAACTCAACGGGTCTTTTAAGCTTTTTAGCAGTGCTCCACAAAGAGAAATTAGATGCTGGTGTGACATCAAGACCTTCCAGATAATTTTTAAAAGATGCAGTTTTCTCAGATGCAAGCAACTCTTGGAGTCGTTTCGTGCACTCTTTAAATATAATTTTATTTTGGGGTGATCTGTGCTGTTGCCATTCCCTTCTAGCTCTTCTTTTTTCACGTACGAGATATTCAATGTCTGAAGAATAAATTTTATTAAACCCAGTCTGCGGATGAGAGGTAGTGGCATATTCAGCAGCCTGTTTAATATTCTCGTTGTGATTGGCAATGTTAGATTCAATATCATGTTCTTAGCTTAATATTTTCCGTACAATGACTAATAAGGTATTTTTTGAACCCCAGCCAATTAACACAATTTATCATCTTCATATATGGATGAGGTAAGTCACTTTGTAGTGGGCTACAGATTGTAACGATCGTGGGAGAGTGATCGGACGAAAGATCTAGGGAAGCTTCAACGTGAATTAATTCCCCAGAAATACTTTTTATGACCCCAAAGTCTATAACATCCGAAATTTTTCGTACGTCAGTAGGCCAGTAAGTGTGCTCCCCACTCGAAATAATATCCAAGCCCATTTTTGAAATTGTGTTGAGCAACGCCCTACCTCTAGGCGTAATAAGACGCGAAGCCCAGAACGTATGCTATGCATTGTAGTCGCCAGCTGCTACGAAACAACCATATAGTGCTTGAGTCTTGACTTTATTAGAATTGCTGATCCACCGCATGCTCTCCCTCTAGTGTCCTTTATATCATATAATGTGTAGCCATAAATTTTAAAGAGGCTTCTAGAAGTCAAATGAGTCTCAGAGACCAACATTACATCAATATTTTTTTCCGTAAGGAAGTGCTCAAGCTCATTTTTATGTTGGCGAATGCCGTTTGCGTTTCAGAAACATATTTTTAACGTGTTCATGGCTTGTTAATTAATGCTTGAAGTAGTGTATTCTGCGTTCGTAGCATTTCTTGCATCATGCTAGTCATATTTGTTGTAAAGTTGTTGATAGTTTGCACAAGATTTTCAATAGTGACTTCAAGGCGATTAAAATTAAAGTTTGAGTTTGTATTTGTTGAATTATTTAGTTGGGAAACATTTTGTATGGGAATTGAATTTGTCTTAGCAGCATCTGCATACGATACACGGGAAGTAACTGGTTGGCTTATTTGCGGAAAAGTGGCTGAGGAAGCGGTTGTTGCTTGAACTGGAGCTAATTTAGGTTTTTGCACCATAGTCTTCTTTACGAAAGAGTACACAGGACAACCTCTGTAGTTAGCGGTGTGATTACCTCCACAATTACTGCATTTTTTCCCGCTTTGGTTTAGTACAACTAGAAGTGCCGTGTAATTCGCCACACACAACACAAACAGTAGATAAATTGCAGTAAGTTTTTGTATGGCCATATTCTTGGCAACTATGGCACTGCACGGGACCTGAACGCTTATTGGCTCTTCAACTGTGATTTTTCTGTATAAATTGTATTTTAGGCTATAAATAGGATGAGTCTCGTTTTTTTTCAACTGTATATCATTCGGCTCCAGTTCAACACGAAATAAGGGTTGGGGTACCTTTTCTCTGCTTATTATGTTAGATACATTTTTTACCTTAAACCCGTGGAGGACGAGTGCATCTTTTATTTCTTCAGGAACAACATAGGAATCTATGCCCTTCAATACTATCTGCAGGCCTTTAGCACTCTTAAGCTGGTATGTGTAGAAGCTTGTGTTATTTTTTTCAAATTCAGAAACTATTTTGCGGAAATCTTTTCCGTCATAAATTTGAATTTTCGTTTCATCGATGTTGCCACGTTTTATTGGGACAATGTGAATTTTTTTTTATTTTTTTAAATAGGACCAGCACTCAGGGGATAACCCCTACTCATGCAGTGCATTGTGCTAGAACTAGGAAAATATGTTATAGGGAAGGAGGATAGAGGGAGTAGTGTCTGTGTACATTTGATTTAAATCTTCCCACGCTGGTAGTGACAGGAAAGACCTCCGCAGGTAGTTGATTCCACATACGAACAGTGCGGCTAAAAAAGGAATTTTCTCTGTAATGCGTAGTACGATGCATTGGCCAATCGACCACAAAAGGATGTGCTCTAAATGAGGCACGTGTTGTACGTACATATGTGCGGGTTTCAGGAACAAGCTCCCTAATTTCATTAGAACACATTCCGTTGTAGTAACGATAGAACAATGAAATGCACTCCACATTGCGTCGATGCTCCAATGAATCAATAGAGTTGGATACCCTACTGTCACCGATGAGCTTTTTCGCCCTCACCTGCACGCGGTCGAGCAGCTTCAAAATATACTTTGAAGCGCCGGCCCATACATGAGAGTTGTATTCCATTTTAGGACGGATATAGGTGGTATAAATAGTAAGGAGGTCAGATGGGGTGAAATATTGTTTGCACCGTTTCAAAAAGCCGAGGCACTTGAATGCTTCTTTTGCAATTTGAAAAATGTGTTCAGTCCAACGAACATCACACTGTATTTTCATGCCAAGAACATCAAGAGCATCTGATTCCTTAATATTTATACCCCCCATAGTTACAGAGGCAACAGCATTTTCGATCATACGTCTGTGTGTAACCATGCAACATTGGGTCTTACGGGCGTTAAAGACGACCCTGTTCACATGGCCCCATTCAGAAATTTTTTCTAAATCATAGTTTAAAGTCTCATTCATTATTTGACGCAAGGCCTCAACCTTCGGCAGACTAGGTCTATTGCTGAATGAGAAAGAATAGCAAATGCTGCTGTCGTCCGCGAAAGACTAGATAGGGTTGAAAGTTTTACATAGAAGGTCGTTTATGAAGATAAGGAATAGAGTTGGCGAAAGAACGGAACCTTGCGGTACCCCTGAATTTAACTTGAACTCATTTGATGAGATCCCATCTATAAACACTCTTATAGTGCGATCCCTGAGGAAACTCGATAAGAAACGAGAGAAATTATCACCGACACCAATGGCAATACATTTTGACAAAAGTGCACCATGCCACACTCTATCAAACGCCTTAGAGATATCTAGAGCCACACCTTACTTTCGCCAAAATGGTGGACTGAATTACACCATTTCTCCGAGAGGAGGGCTAGTAGGTCTCCCGTAGAGCGGCCTCTACGAAATCCATACTGCCGGTCGTTGAGTAAGCTGTTGGACTCCAAATACCTTACAAGATGGAAATTTACCATACTTTCCATCACTTTGGAATGACCGAAATTAATTTTTTAATAAGCGCATTTGAATTTTTCTCTCTCAAATAGATTGGTGGCGGTTTGGATGTTTTATTCCAGGATACATCGGGTTTGTCGTTCTCATCTTGCAAAATTTTAAAGCGGTTTTGGCGATTAGTTGAGGCTGCGCTGTTATCCCTAGACATTTTTGGAGCAGATGAAATTTTTGAAGAATTCGGGCTTCGCCCATGCTTTACTACGGTTATATATCTGTCCATTCCGACTTGTACCTTGAGTTTTGAGCCGCTGTTATCTGTAGTGATAACTTTGTTAAGTGATGAACACGAGCCTGAAGGGGATGATATTACTGGCTTATATGAAGAAGTACTAGGCAACTGTAATGTTAATGCATCATTACTATTTGGCATTGGACAAAGCGAAGTTGATCGCTGACGAACAATTGACTTTGCCGTTAAAAAAAGACTTTCATCAGATTTATTATTTATATTTTTTTCATTAAGAGTTTCAGAAATCACAGTAAAATAAGCATTTCTGCCGTTAGAACTCACTTAAAATTTTTTGGTATTTGAGGCACTCATGCAAAGAATTCCTCAAGGGTTATTCGTTTGTGTTTTTTTTTGTTTGCGGTCTTTTTTTTTTGTTTTGGTTATTTATGATTGTTTATTTGTTTCGAGGTACACATATAGAGTATTCCTCAATGTAACTTTGTTTATTTTTTTTTTGTTTGCGTTTTTTTTGTTTCTGTTATTTCTACTATGTAAAAACAATATTTGCAAAGCAGAAAGCATATTTATTAAAGTCAGTATGTACCTATTAGTCTCCTGCACAAGATATCTTATAAGAACTTTTAAGACATGAGGGATTTTTCAAATGCTTTGCTACAGCGAAATATTATAAAACAAACGTTAACAACACTGTTTGCAAGAAATTTATTTGAGTATTGTAGGTATAAGAGTAAAGAAGAAAACACTTCGTGACGGAAGAATTTGTGATACTGTAAAAACGTCATGCATGTATGTGTGTATGATCTTTTATTTTTCTGCGCACATGCAAAGGCACACACATGCATTAACATTAGTTGTATGCGGTTAACCACATAATAGCTTACCATCTACATATTACACACACACTCAAACGTACAATATGAAAAATAACAAGCATACACTAATCAACAGTACTTCTTTTGAGTGTTTGTTACAGACAAGCTGTCTTGACGTCATCGCTTGCTAACACTGGTATACACATACACCAATACATCCATCGTGCTTCGCTTATAGTACGACAGCATTTGTTAATGGTTTAGTATAATACATGCGACGTGAATACATTTAAAAATCATGACGTTTTTACATTTCAAGACTGTTTACGCAGGCCTCTAGTACCTATTACGAATAATATGTACTACGAATATTTTTTTGTACAATTTTTTGTTTGTATGTAAGTAAAATTCCGCTAATCGACTGTTCTAGAGTTGTAAAAGCATCGAGTATTTGAGTACTGAGTACTCAATACCGGGAGTTTTTCCCAGTACTCAATACACAAAAGTAACTACTTAATACTTTCAGGGTTGCATTTTGTAGTATTCAATCGAAAGTCTTCCTTTAAAATACATCAGAATTATACAACTCTGTGAGCTTGATACAAATAAATATGACTCTGAACCTCATGGAATTAGTGTAACAAACAGCCACTAAAAAAAGTACTACAAAATGCATTATTAAACTACTTCAGTCATTAACAAATACTATTGGACAGAAAAAGTGACCCTTTAGAATAGTGGAAGGAAGGCACGTGATACAATATAACCAGCAAGTCAGGTCCTCACAAACATGAAAAATATTTTAAATTCTATCAATATCGGTAAAATTTTATTTCTACATTTATAAAACTTAAAAAGTGTTTATAAAGGCTTTTTAAGAAAAATTTTGTATGAAAATTTGTGTTAAAAAACATTTATAAAAACTTTTTAAGTTTTATAAATTAGGCTGTAAGTAATTGCATCAATTGTTAGAAAAAATGTTTAATAAAAATATTTAGAAGATAATTGAAGAGATTAATGCACTAGAAGTGTTAAGAGTACGTTAAAAAATGTTTATGTACAAAAACTAATCTTCAAACTTATATATTTTCATTTGTTGTAAATTAATTTTCCATATTGTTTTATCCATATTGTTTTTGTTTTTCCATATTGCATTATCAATAAAATAATATAAATAACAATTTGTAACTTCCCATATACGTGCATATATAAAGTATTGAGTAGTATCGAGTACCCAATTGAAAAAGTATCAAGTAGTACTGAGTATTCAAAAGTAGCCACTTTTTACAACACTAGACTGTTCGCTATAAAGGTACCACGAGAACTGAGTAAAAGAAATCTAAAAGATTTTTAAATAAAGTTAATGTTATAATTATAAATGTATTAGTGTTTTCACGCTGACGTGGTTTTAATAAAAGTTGGTTTTAACGTTAAAGCCAACTGTTAAAACCTGGTTTTACCATACAATTTTTGAATTGGTTTTAAGTTGGTTTTATTAAATGGAACCTTGTTTTCGCTGTGATATATTCAGTGCTGCCAAGTTAACCCTGCACTATCATACTTCGTCGAAATAACGACGCGCGATTTTATTTTCGATTTAGAACATATTTTTTGTGATTGTTTTTGTTTCGTTTTTCGTATAGCGTTAGCCGCTAATATCAGTTACTCGAAACTAATGTTGCTTTTTTAGTTTAATAAATTTATTATAAGAAACTACAAGACTTAATAGAAAAAAATGTGTAATATTTCATACAATTGATGCTATAAATGCTATGTTTTAAGAAAAAATGCCAATTGATAGAAGTCTGTGAAATGTTAATTTTATGTTAAACGATTAAAAGAAATATATGAATTTCGTTATATGATAATTAAAAACTAGCTAAAAATCAATAATAAATCTCTTTTCGTACTTATTTTTGCTCAAGACGTTTTTTATTGGCTCTTGAAATAGGTCGTAGTCGATTCGACGAAGTATGACGTTTGCGATATAAAAATAAGTATGATATTCTGGGTTAAAATGACCGGCAGCAGCTAATAATGTTTATGACAGTGAATAACAATAGATGACGCTTGAAAGATTTTCAAGTTAAAAATGGATGCAGCAGCAACAATAATCAAAAAATTATGGAAGAAAATAGTTTTTTGGAAGGAAAACAACGAAAATATTTTCATTAAACTCTGTAAAGTGAAAATAGACAATATGACTGACATTCATCTGCCTATAAAAAATGGTTTATCTTATAATATACTTGTGCATTTTTATATTATTAACATTATTTCCAAGCACTTCTTAATTCTGTATAAGAATTTACATAATTTAAAAAAAAATTTATTTACAAAATATAAAATAATTTCCATTTTAGAGAGCATTGTGAAATATTTCAGTGTTTCATACAGACAAAAAGAGTTGAACAGTATGTCCAACAAGTGTTATTAAAAAGAAGAAAAAAATACAACAACAAATACACGCATTTCTGCAGGAGATTTATTTTATTTTCAGCAAAGTTATTAGACAGCCTATGAGTTAAAACCTGAATTTAGCAAACTTGCACTGTGAATGCAAAATCAGCTGTTTATGGTCTTAATGTTAAAACCAGGTTTTAATCTTCCGTGTGAAAACACTATATAATTTGTTTTTATCTATTTGATCAAAGAGATATGTAAGTATATTTGTTTATCCATAACAATAGAACTGGCCCATGCACACAAACCCACGCACACAATTTCATGTAGGTAAATTATCTAATGCTAACACAACTCACACATACATAACATGGTGCAATATTCTAACGCAGAGAGTAAAACTAACTAAGATTTTTTTTGTACCCTTTTTTGTGGAATGCATATTTTTCCCTTTTTAAATAACCAATAGAAAAGATAGAAGATAAAGAAGTCAGACAATCATAAAAATTTAATTTTAAACGAAAAAAAATAACAGTTCTAACCCTCCTAAATAATTCAATACAATACCGTACAAGACTCAAGACACAAAGAAGAAAACAACAACTCAATTTCTACACAACAGGCACTGCGTTTCACAACCCTAATTGAACGATTTTTCCCAACCATAGATGCACACACAAATCTGAGAATTCATCTCCTTTTGTATGTCTTTCCGCACTTACAAAAGTAAACATATAAAAAGTAAAAAGAATTAACACATCGAAATAATTAAACAAAAATTTCATACATTTACGTGCTGCAAATGCACGTTCGTTTTCTTTCATCCTTTTTTTAATTACCGAACCTTTTTTCTGGGGGAAGCTATAAAATATGTGTAATAAAAATAGTCAGATAGACAGAAGAGACAAACGATCATAAAAATCTCATTTTAAACAAAAAAAAATAAAATAAAAATTCAAACCAAAAATGTGCACTAAGAAAAGATTTTATATACAGTGTACTAAATACTAGACATATGTTTAACATATGTTAATATTTTCCCATATATGGCATACATTTACGTGCTGCAAATGTATGACGTTCTTTTTCTTTCATCCTTTTTTTAATTGCCGATCCTTTTTCCTTTGGAAAACTATAAAATATGTGTAATAAAAAGAGACAACCACAAGATATGTGATATAAAAACACAGGTAGAAAATTATTCAAAGCAAACACAATCCCCACAGACATACATACATAACATGATGAAATATCCTAACGCACACAAACACAATAACCAGTAAAAATTTATCACTTGTAAATGCATAAAATATAAAAAGATAAAATAAAGATACCAAATATTTAAAAAATTCCCCTCAATAAAATTTTCATCGTAATATAATACAATTTCCTAACGCACACAATAACCAATAGAATTGTATTATATGTAAGTGAATCAAATAGAAAAAATTAAACAAAGATACGAAATATTTAAAAAATTCTCCTCAACAAAATTTTCATCGTAATAATATACAACCCGCACAGACATACATAACATGATGAAATATCCTAACGCACACAAACACAATAACCAGTAGAAATTTATCAATTGTAAATGCATAAAATAGAAAAGGATAAAATAAAGATACGAAATATTTAAAAAATTCCCCTCAATAAAATTCATCGTAATAAAATACAAATTCCTAACGCACACAATAACCAATAGAATTGTATTATATGTAAGTGAATAAAATAGAAAAAATTAAACAATGATACGAAATATTTAAAAATTTCCCCTCAACAAAATTTTCATTTCAAATTATCTTCCCTTAAACATAATAGTGATGAAGGAAAATAACACAACGGCAATAACTAGCATGTTGTGCACTTTTACATTGCACTTTGATACACACATATAATAGCATGAAGAAAAATCGCACTACGGCAATACCTAGCATGATGTGCACTTTTATATTGATCCTTATGTTACATTTTGGCCCCCGAATCCCGTAAACACACTACTAAGAAAGTATTATACACTACTTTTCTTCTATGAACGGCAAGACTATAATAAAATATGAAATTATTTCTAAATTACATAAAGAATTTAGAGAAGATGCTAAAATGGCATGTAAAATCGCAGACTTTAGTAAAAACAAGTAAGAGTGCTATATTCGGCTGTGCCGAATTTTTTATACCCTTTACCAAAGTGCGTTTATGTAGTATAGAGATACATACTCAAGCACATACTTACTTTTATGTACAAAGAAAAAAATAATAATTTTCAAACCCTGGAATCATAATTTTAGATTTTTCTGATTACTTATACCAATGTAGTAGTTCTTAAAAAAATATAGGAAGTGTGTTAAGTGAAAAAAAAAGGAAATTCAAAAAAAAAAATGTTTTAATTAGTTACTTTAATGTCTAGAAAAAAAATCATAGTTTCCAGCTGTGGAGCTGTGGCTTTTATTTTTATAATTTTCTATACCAAACTTTTCTTTCCAAAACGTAAAATATATATAATTTATAAAGGAAAAGATATAAATTAATTAGACTTAGTTACTTTTATATATCAAAAAAGTGTAAGTGTCCCAACCCTGAACTCATCTTTTTTGATTTTTCTGATTTCTTACACCAATCTCTTTCTTTTAAGAATTTAAGAAATGTTTAATTTATAGAAAAAAGGAAAAATTTGTTTTAGTAAGTTACTTTTATAGAAAAAGTTAAAGTTTTCTAACCCTGGAATCGTCTTTTTAATTTTTTTAATTGTTTTTTTATTTGAAATACCAATTTTATTCGTTATCAAGCATATAATAATTTTATTTAATAAAAATAGATAAAAAAAAATTAGTTTTCGGTAGTTAATTTTTTATAACACAAAGAATCCTCCTTTTTGGTTTTTTTTTGATTTCTTACACCACATTTTTTGTTAAGAATATAAGATATGTTTAATTTATAGTAAAAAAGAAATAATTTGTTTTAGTAAGTTACTTTTGTATAAAAAATAAGATTTTCCAACCCTGGAAACGTCGTTTTAATTTTTTAATTTTTTTTATTTTGAAATACTGAAGTATAAAATAAGTTTATTTTATAAAAAAACATGTAAAAGTGCTATATTCTGCTGTGCGGAATCTTATATACCCTTTACCAAAGTGCGTTTATGTAGTATATAGATACATACTCAAGCACATACTTACTCTTATGTACAAAGAAAAAAATAATAATTTTCAAACCCTAGAATAATAATTTTAGATTTTTCTGATTACGTATACCAATCTAGTAGTTCTTAAAAAAATATAGAAAGTGTGTTAAGTGAAAAAAAGGAAATTCAAAAAAAATGTTTTAATTAGTTACTTTAATGTCCTAAAAAAAATGATAGTTTCCAGCGTGATGCAAGAAATGCTACGAATGCAGAATACACTACTTCAAGCATTAATTAACAATCCATGAACACGTTAAAAATATGTTTCTGGAACGCAAACGGCATTCGCCAAAATAAAAATGAACTTGAGCATTTCCTTACGGAAAAAAATATTAATGTAATGTTGGTCTCTGAGACTCATTTGACTTCTAGAAGCCTCTTTAAAATTTATGGCTACACATTATATGATATAAAGGACACTAGAGGGAGAGCATGCGGTGGATCAGCAATTCTAATAAAGTCAAGACTCAAGCACTATATGCTTGACAACATTTGTGAAGAACATCTACAAGCAACAAACATCTGCATTGAGAATTTTTGTTCAAATTTCGTGATATCTTCAATTTACTCCCCTCCTAGATTTGTAATCACTGAGGATCAATACGAGAAATTCTACAAATCTCTTGGACCTTGTTTCGTAGCAGCTGGCAACTACAATGCATAGCATACGTTCTGGGGTTCGCGACTTATTACGCCTAGAGGTAGGGCGTTGCTCAACACAATTTCAAAAATGGGCTTGGATATTATTTCGAGTGGGGAGCACACTTACTGGCCTACTGACGTACGAAAAATTCCGGATGTTATAGATTTTGGCGTCATAAAAAGTATTTTTGGGGAATTAATTCACGTTGAAGCTTCCCTAGATCTTTCGTCCGATCACTCTCCCACGATCGTTACAATGTGTAGCCCACTACGAAGTGACTTACCTCATCCATATATGAAGATAATAAATTGTGTTAATTGGCTGGGGTTCAAAAAATACCTTAGTAGTCATTGTACGGAAAATATTAAGCTAAGAACATGATATTGAATCTAACATTGCCAATCACAACGAGAATATTAAACAGGCTGCTGAACATGCCACTACCTCTCATCCGCAGACTGGGTTTAATAAAATTTATTCTTCAGACATTGAATATCTCGTACGTGAAAAAAGAAGAGCTAGAAGGGAATGGCAACAGCACAGATAACCCCAAAATAAAATTATATTTAAAGAGTGCACGAAACGACTCCAAGAGTTGCTTGCATCTGAGAAAACTGCATCTTTTAAAAATTATCTGGAAGGTCTTGATGTCACACCAGCATCTAATTTCTCTTTGTGGAGCACTGCTAAAAAGCTTAAAAGACCCGTTGAGTTTAAACCACCTCTGCGACTTCGACCGGTGATTTGGGAAGAAGCGATACTGAAAAAGGTAAAATATTACCCGAGCATTTAAAATCCGTATTTACCCCAAATACATGTAGTGGTGTTGCTGATTTGCCGAGTATAGTTGCTCTTCCCCCTCGACCCTTAAAGTTTAAGATGCGTGATGTACATAAACTAATTGCTGAGCTCAACCCGAAGAAAGCTCCAGGTATTGATGGTATTAGTAACAAGATGCTGATGAATCTGCCTCGCACTGCAACTAGAATCTTACTATTTATTTTTAATGCCATATTACGACTAGAGTATAATCCACACAGCTGGAAGCTTGCCAAGGTCAAAATGATTCCAAAGCCAAAGGCAAAGATCTTACTAAAGCTGAGTCTTACAGGCCAATAAATTTACTATCAACAATATCAAAGCTTTTCGAAAAGCTGCTCATGACAAAATTATCCCCAATTCTAACTGATAGTGGGTGCATACCAGACCATCAATTTGGTTTTAGAAGTCAGCATAGTACAATTGAACAAACGCATAGATTGGTTCAAGTTATAAGAAGAACATTTGAAGAAAATAAGTATTGTTCTACTCTCTTTATTGATGTTTCTCAGGCATTTGATAAAGTATGGCATGAAGGCCTAATTTTAACATTGAAGACATATCTACCAATAAATTTTCTAAAGCTATTGGCAAGTTATATTCTATCCCTGAAATTCATTGTTGTGGAAGGAGACTTCATGAGTGTTCCTAATCTATCTCTGCCGGTGTGCCACAGGGCAGTATACTGGGACCAGTTTTGTATTTGATTTATACTTGTGATATGCCTGTTAGCACTAAAATCAATACATCTACTTTTGCCGATGATACAGCCTTCTTTAGCATGCACGAAAACCCTCACGAGGCACCTCGATATCTTCAGGAACATATAACCCAACTGGAACTATGGTTAAAGTTATGGAGAATTAAAGTAAATGAGCAGAAGTGTGCGCAGGTAACAGTTACTCTACGAAAAGATACTTGTTCTCCCGTTAGAATCAATAATCAAATTGTTCCTCAACATTCACATGTAAAATACCTTGGTATATACCTTGATCGACGGCTTACATGGAAACACCACATTGATTCTAAACTAACACAAATGAAACTAAAATTAGCTCAGGTACATTGGCTGATTGGTAGAAATTCAACTCTCAGTCTAGACTGCAAACTTTTGATATACAAGTCACTTTTGAAACCTATATGGTGCTACGGAATTCAACTATGGGGCAGTGCTTCAGCTTCCAATGTCGAGAGAATCCAACGAAGGCAAAACAGACTTTTACGTATGATAACTTCGGCTCCATGGTATATCAAAAATTCAAATATACATCGTGATTTGAATATGCCACTAGTGATTGAAGAAATTGCAAAGTACGCAGGCAAATATTTAACAAAACTCGAATCACATCCTAAGCCGCTTGCTGGTAATATTTTGAACTTTACTGGACACATCCGCCTAAAAAAGAGGGACACAAGGTCTCTTATACTCAACACTCCAGATGGGACTACTTGAAAATACTTTTTTTTCCTCTTTGATTATCACTACTTACTATGTATTATTTATAACTATCACTAAGTTTATGTCCGACAGTGGTCGGGCCTAATAATTATATTCTAGATTTAAGATTTGAATACTTATTGTTAGTTTATATTTGAGGATACAATAAATAAATACATGCATTAAAAAAAATTCTTTTACTTTTGACATATAGGTTTATAGTAAAAAATTCTTTTATATAAATTAAAAAGTTTTTGAGTTAATAAATATTCATTGTAATGTAATTTACATGCACATATGTTACCATCTTGAATATAATCCTTTGTTATTATATCACAATCATATTTATGCAAGTTATTACGATAATATATGAAAGGAGTGTAGACATAGCTATACATTCTTAATTCGTTAACAATTCTCAGGAATAATTTCTTGTGGTCCTTATCAATATGACAACTATAACCATTTAATACATAGTTCCTGCAATTCAGCTGATGAAACTATTTCCAATCAAAACCAATGTAGCTCGCAACAGGATGATTGAATAAATAATTGAAATTTATCAGTTAAAGATTATAATTAATCATATTATCATCATAAATTAATGCAACCTCATATGCAAAGATTGAAAGTTTTACAATGAAAGATTCCGGAGATATTGAGGTGCATATTTTAGGACATACTCACTGACCTACTGACTCACTCATCAATATTATGAAGCACTTCCGCTATAGCTAGAGATCTGAAATTTGGTGCACAAATAGATCTAGGTGAGCAATGAACTAGAAAAATCTGAAAATCCAAACATTTTAACCAAGGAAGCGGGGCTACGCCCATAAAAATTAAAATATGTGCTATTGAGCTGAAATTTGCTACAGAGCTAGGCCTAGGTAGAAAATAAACTAAAACAAATTTTAAAACCGGAAATTTTGGCTAAGAAGGCGGGTCTACGCCCATAAGTGCTAGAACTAAAAAAGCAAATCTAAGGCGCTTTATGGAAGCTATTTTATTGAAATTCGGCATACATACTGCGATGGGGCAAGCCTAAATACTTTTAATTAAAAAAGTGGGCCTTGACACGCCCATACCATTTCAACTTCATTTTTGTATACTACGCCTCATCATATTTAGATATACTATTTCAGTATGTATTATTATCCGTTTGCAACGAAACTTGGAACAAATAATAAACACTGGCCGAAAAAAATCTTAAGTTTGGAAAAGTGGGCATGGTTACGCCCATATATATTAAAAATTAAAAGTTGCGCTAAGGAGCTGAAATTGGATACACGAGTAGGTATAGGTGAGACAACAACAAGAAAAACCTGAAAACCCAGAAATCTTAGTCAGAGGGGAGGGGCTGCACCCATTAAAATTAAAAGTTGCGCGTATGAGCTGAAATTTGATACACAAGTAGGTCTAGGTGAGAAACCAACTAGAAAAATCTGAAAATCGAAAATATATTACCAGAATGTGCGGGGCTACGCTACTATTGTTTGAACCTGAAATTTTACAGCCTTATTTATAAATCTTATTAAGGCTTTTTAAGATAAAATTTTAATAAAAATTTGTCTCAAAGTCGCTTTATAAAGCCTTTAGAAGTTTTAGAAATAAGGCAGTTAATATACAGCTTTTAAGTGAAAACTTAGATATGCGTTACACGTATACAAAACTTTAAACTATCACCTAAAAAAGTGGGCGTGATAACTCCCATAAAATTTTAGCCTTGTGTTTAATCTATTTTGGTCTTGCATATTTTAGAAGAAAATTAGCATGAATTATAAGCGCTGCTCACAGAAATATTGTGAGTTTAAAATAGTGGGAGGGGTGATGCTCATAAAATTATAAGGTATAGTTCACGATAGAGAGCTGAAATTTTATACACAAGCAAATGTACACGAGTAAGCCAATGGGAAAATCTTAAAACCAAGAAGTTTTATCCGCTAAAACTCTAATTCGCACTAGAGAGCTGAAATTTGATACACAAATTAATCTAAATCATAGATCACTAAGAAAAATCTAAGAAACCAGAAGTTTTAATCACGGATTGGGAAAAAGCACTGTAAACTCAAAATTAAGTTAAATTTTATTGGAACTTTTCATACACATTGCACTTATCCAAAGTAAAATTTTCCTCTTTGGAAAAGTGGACGTGACTTCACCCATAAATCTTAGCTTTTTCTTTCATGTACTTCGGCTTAGCATTTTTTAGTCTATTACTCATGTATTTCCCATTAGCTTTTTCATACTAGCAGATATAAAATTCGGCGGGGCCAGGCCCATAAAAATTTTACGTAATATTATACTGTAGAGAGCTGACATTTTGCAGACAAATAGTCATAATTAGTAGTAGTGAAATCCCACTCCTGGGACAATTAAAATTGTTAAATTGTTGCTGAAATTGTTAAATTTGGGTAATTAAAATTTGAAAATTTTAAAATTCTTGAAATTTGATACCTACGAGGGTGGTTCGATAAGTCCTTTAAATATTTTTCGAGGGTGGTTCAATAAGTCTGTCTTTTTTTCCAAATGCCGACGGCAATACATGATAATTTTTCCTAATGCCTACGGCAATGCATGATAATTTTTTCAAATGCCGACGGCAATACATGATTATTTTTTTTTCCTAATGCCGACGGCAATACATACTTATTTTTCCTAATGCCTACGGCAATGCATGATAATTTTTCCTAATGCCGGGCAAAACATGATTATTATTTTTTTCAAATGCCGACGGCAATACATGATAATTTTTCCTAATGCCTACGTCAATGCATGATAATTTTTCCTAATGCCGACGGCAATACATACTTATTTTTCCTAATGCCTACGGCAATACATAATTATTTTCAAATGCCGACGGCAATACATACTTATTTTTCCTAATGCCTACGGCAATACATACTTATTTTTCCTAATGCCTACGGCAATACATAATTATTTTCAAATGCCGACGGCAATACATGATAATTTTTCCTAATGCCGACGGCAAAACATGAATATAATTTTTTCAAATGCCGACGGGAAAATGATTTTTCCTAATGACGACGGGAAAACATGATTATTATTATTTTTTTCCTAATGCATACGGCATGCATGATAATTTTTCCTAATGCCTACGGCAATGCATGATAATTTTTCCTAATGCCGACGGCAAAACATGATTATTTTTTTCAAATGCCGACGGCAAAACATGATTATTATTTTTTTCAAATGCCGACGGGAAAACATGATTATTATTTTCTAATGCTCCCAGTGTTGCCATACTGTAGAAATTTGTTATCGTAATACTATATCAGTAATATCAGAGAAAGAAGGTTTGATGACTACTAGGTCATATGGTTTCATATGAATCATGGGAATGTGCTTGTGTGATTTCCTCACGCTAATAAATTCTTATAAAATAAAATAATTAAATAAATGAATAAAATAATTACATAAATTATTTTATTTATTTATAAAACGTTCTCATGTATGTGAACACCCCTAATGCTTGTGTGTGGGGGGTCCAGCTTGTTTGTCGCTGGTAAGCTTATATTCTGTTTATTTGTTTAAGAAATATATTTGTATGTAGGTATGTATGTGTGTATGATGCATGCATGCATTTATGTATGTATGTGTGTATGATGTTTGTATGTATGTATGTATGTATGTATGTGCGATCGAAAGAACTTGTGCGTGGAATATTTTGTGGCTGTGTAGAATACATTTATATTTTGCAACGTAATCATTTTCTTTGGGTGCGATTATTTTAAAGCAGCAAGTTTCAACTAACTACAGTCATAAGCAGAGAAACAAAAAGTAAAAATATGCAAGTTAGCAAAAATGCTAACTTTTCCTCCTCCTTCCCACTTCCTTCTCTTTTCTTTATGTAGTTTGTATTTAAAATAAGAAAACACTTGTAGATTTTTTATTTTTCTATACATTTATTGCTTAAAATTTTTTAAAATTTTATAATAATACATACATTAATATTTTAAAGAGTAAAAAAATTCATTTAAAGCAAGATATTTCTTTTGTTAGTAAAATATCATTTTTAATGCGCAAACACCAAGTTTATGATAATTACAATAAAAATATTCTGGATACTTAATCTCCATTTGTTTAAAGTTGATACAGCCTATATCCTCAACGTTAAAAATTTTTCGGCATAAGATTTTTTCCATCCATCGTCTTTTCTCTTCACCTTTTACATAAATTTTAGAACATCTTGCGTTGGCTTTTAAAAAATTGCAAACGCTTTCAAAAGAAACTGATCCAGCAGTCCAGCTCAGGTGATGATAGTTTTTCGTTAGCCACTTTGCTTCTCTTTGCTTTTTTTTTGATAAGCATTTAAAATCAAAAGGTGGTTTTATAATGAAATTGTTATATTCATAATTGTTGAAAACAATCGCTACTTCTTTTGCGATGAAATCATTTGAATTACTTTTGAAACCTTGTACGTCTATAAAAATTGTGTTATTTTCCATATTACTCAATTTATAAGACTTTTCGAACTTGTCCTTTGATGGGTATATATTCTAGTATACGATCATGAATAAGAATGCAGTAAGCTGATGTCTTTGCTGCAATATTAGTTGCTGTTTCAAATGCTATTTTTATATCAATCGGTCCATTATTGAGTGATTCATTCTGATGACTGACATCTACTACAATAATAGGAGCTTTTGTCTTAAACTCTCATGTAGATAGAAGCGGTTGAGATTCCCTCATATAGTAACTTTGTTGGAATCTTAGATACATATCATATAGAATTGCATATCGTTCATTTTTGAACTTTATGTTAAGATCATCATATGGATATGAGACTGAATTTAAATGTACTTTTAAATTAGTCAAATCACAATGAACAAACTTATTTTCTTGTTGAAAAGCAATCAATACAAAACGGGGGCGTTCTCTATTTGCAGCCAGTTTAACATTCCAAATATGGCTAGTACCTGTGTTTAATTGTGGATTAACATGACAATCCCAACTGCGAAATGCCATAGGTATAGAAGCACCATTGTTAATAATTTTTATCATATTCAATTTGCTAAAGTCGGATAATTGTACATGTGGGGTTCTCCATGAGATGAGTGAAAGTGTAAGTTTAGCTTTTTCAGTAGAAACACTCGAGCGTACAAGATCTTCATCATTCTTATTGCGCAAGAGTATCAATTCATGTTTTCCATTTAGTATAACTTTGTTGTAGTCTTCGGCGAATCCTAGAAGCATTTTTAGAGGTACATAAAAATTGAAAAATCCATTTTCAAGAGTGACATCGTCAATTTTGTTCCATCCAGCATTTTGCATCACATTGCTTTCTGTTGGTGACAGAGAAACTAAATTTTTTATAGTGCTTGTGGCTCCTAAATATCTTGTATGGTCAATTTCAATTCCATTGAGCTCATAGCGAATTTCATCAAATAGATATGCCACAAAGTTGTTTTTTAATAAAAAGTTCTCCGAAGAAGAAGAAGAAGAAGATTTGGCCTTATTATCATCGACAACAAATCCCTCTACATAAATGTAGCTCTCACTGGGCAGCACGTACAAATCTTGATTTTGTATTGAAATTCTAATTTCATCATTATTGTTGTAAGATTGTAAGTATGGTACATATGTATGATAGTCCTTTTTGATTATATTCTCATCAGACAAGGGTTTATCTAAGACATCTATTATTGAACTCATTTTGTCTTCAATTTAAAATTCAAGGACTTTAGAAAATTTTTATTTGATGTTGTTAGAGCTTTTTGTTGAGCTGGTCGCTTTAATGTTGTTGTTGTTGTTCTTGCTGCTGCTATATTTTTCAATGTATTTGTGTTGTATATTAGCATTATTTAGTTGGCCTTAAATGTATTCATATTGTAATTTCCTCTCCTCGGAAATTAATTAAATCACCGTGTTGATCCAGTACGCGCAGCGCTAGTGAACTTATCTCTCTGGTGTTTACAGGTAAATAGATAAGATTTCTTGGAACCTCATCTATTTTATAGCCTGGAGGCACATTAATCGGAAATTCATGAAGTGTATGCGATTTCGAGTTATTCATATATGTGTTTATAGCGATACTACTTTCAATTCGCAAGAGATTCACTTTAAATATATTAACTGGAAGATCTGAATAATAATATTTGTTTGGTGTTAGGATTTTGCTATTGAATCCTAAAAGTTTTCCAATTGTATTGTCTTTATTAAAATATACAGGATCCTTGGAACTATTAACTTTAACTTGCATTGTATTCTTATTGGCTTCAATAAAAATCTTATTTGCTGGACAGAGTCGTTTGTATTCCTCTTCTATAAAATCAACTATATTATTTAATTCGTAAGATCCAATTGGTATTTCAATTATATGTTCCCCTATATGAAACATATTGTTGTAGGTGTCTACATTTGGAATACTGTTGTATGAATGAAAATCAGTTAGAGCACACTCATATGCACCATGTAATTCAATAGGAGGAAAGTAACTAGCAGATAGTTCTGATGAGTTAGAGCTCAGAGTAAGTGTTATTGACATTATAACAGTCTGATTACAATTAAATAATGTTTAGTACACAGTATGGTTTATAAGTATGATTTACATATTTTATTTAAAACTTTTTCTCATTTTAAAATTAACATTAGTTTCTTAATATTAATGCTATTGTTGTTGTTGCAATTAATGTTGTTGTTGTTTTTAATTTAGTTTTTCTTCCAACTATAATATTTCATCTTTACTTATCCAAGAATTGTGTTGATTAGAAAATCCCAGCCATTTAACATATACCTCCTTCCCTTTAATTTTAAGAACCTTTTCCGCTAGATATGTATTTGGAAATCTAGTTTTTGAAAGTTCCTCAGTATAGAAGCCACCTTTAATAGGATTGCCAAGATAGTCTTCTAATATGTATGTTGCAGGATTTGTATTTTGAACTCTTGTAATTGTGAAAATTTCTGTAGTCCAATTTGGAGTATAACCTTTTTCAAATGTGTGCTTATATTTGCTTATGCGAACATGATCTCCCACATTAAATTTTGACATTTTATACATTTTCAAATGACTGTATACTGTATTTAGCAGCTTTTCCTCATTTGTTGAGTTGACTTTAATAGGAGCCATTTTAATGGTACGATGAACTTTTCTATTGTATGCATTGAGTAAATCTTTGTATATATCAATCCACTTATATGAACCATTATAACTAAATTCTTTCCACATCATTCCTTTCAATGTTCTATTAAATCGTTCTACTATTGATGCTTTCATAATGCTATATGTTGAGTAGTGATTAATGTTGTATTTATGCATTAATTTTCCAAAGTGTTTATTTCTTTATTGGCTTTACTCCGTTGAATCAAAAAAACTTTCGTTTTTGCTTATTTGCAAATTCTTGTTTTCATATCGCTTAAACATGCACAGTCTTGTTTTCTCTGAGAGGTTCTGCACAAAACAAATTGAATTTCACAATATTGTGAAATTCCATTAAATTTCATATTTTCATAAAGAGAAACAATTTAGATAATCGGATAAGTCCTTATATTTTTCACTACATACAAGTTTCTGTAATTTTCTATTCGAATAAATGATTCCTAAATATCCTTTAAAAAATAATACAAAACAAGGAATAATTTAATTTAATTTTATTTATTTTTATTATAATGATGGAAATGATGATATGAATTCTGCTATGTGTGTGTGTATTTGCGCTAATATTTATATGTAGATAGAAATAAATTGTTTTCAGTATCGACATTTGGTACTATAAAATACTATCATATGTCTGGACTTCCCTAATCTTATTATGTTTTTATACTTACGCTTGTTTTATATTTTCTCATACTTAAATTTGTCTCGCGTTAAAGTCTGCCTATATGAAATTTGTTTATATTACAGATTTTGTTTATTTCAATCTTTGAATACATTTTTTTTTTTTTTTTTTTTTTTTTGTCATTGATGTCTTTTGTTCTTCT
Organism: Tachina grossa; assembly: GCA_949987645.1. Taxonomy (NCBI): domain Eukaryota; kingdom Metazoa; phylum Arthropoda; class Insecta; order Diptera; family Tachinidae; genus Tachina; species Tachina grossa. The sequence continues at coordinate 110,539,282 of OX465274.1, read as the reverse complement.
TGTGTTGTTGTTGTAAATATTCGTCTGTGTATAGATGCGATATATTCAGTTTTTTTTTTTATTTGAAAATAAAAACGTTTTAATTTTTATCTGCGTTTACTTAAAATTTTGTGAGGATTTTCTGTTTTTAAGTAAAACTGAATTCCTGAAGATACATACTCTATAGTAATAGCAACTAAAATAGAAATATTTCTTATACTTAATTTAAATTTTTTTTTTAAAGTTGATGCAACGATGGTAAGTTAACGTTAGAAATTTTTGGGGTACATAATTTTTTCTAACTATAGACTTTTTTCTTCACTTTCTACATTTGTTTTCGAAATCTTGCTTTGCTTTGCTTTATGAACATGTATAAACATTTTTAAATGAAACTGATCCGGCACTACAGCTTATATACTGATAGTTTTTTTTTTCTTTGGTAGTCAACTTACTTCTTTTTTTATTTTTATTGATAAACATTTAAAATCAAAAGGGAGCTTTATATTGAAATTATTATTTTCATAATTGTTGAAAACAATCACTAGTTTTTTTTTTTGTGATGAAATCATTTGAAGTTGAAGCTGATATCTTTGCTTACTGTTTTAAATTAAAATTTTATTCAATAGAATAAAAGGAGCTTTTTTCTTAAATTCTGATGCAGTTAAGATCGGATATGAGACTGAATTTAAATGTACTTTTAAATTAGTCACAATGAACAAACTTATTTTCTTGTTGAAAAGCGATCATCAGAAAACGAAGTGGTTTTCAGAGACTTTAGGTATACCCTTTCGACGGTTCCTCTAGGATACAAGATGACTTTGTGTGACGAAATTTCTGTTGCTTTATACTGATAATATGTTTACATTAATAAGGTACATATATGTTTGTTTTATGAAGGGTGAGCACCTATCACTTTTATTTGTTGTCCTATATGATTTTTTTTTGAATTTTATTAAAGTTCAGCGTATTGTGTATATATTTCTGAAATGTTTAGGTGTGCTTTGCGTACCCATCGAACAGAGTGTACGTTTTAGTTGGTCAGTCACTCTCTTTTTTTATTTATTTTTTTCTTCTAATGTGCCACTCCTTTTTTCAGATTTTACTACTTGAAATAGACAATTTTAGTCTAATTTTTTTCTGGGTATATACGTACGTTAGTTAAATATGTGTATGAATTTTTAAGAAAAAATTTTAAATAAAATATTGGAAAAAGAATTAATTATGTGAATGGTTTTTATTTCTTTATTAGCTTTATTTCGCTAGATCAAAAAAATTTTTGTTTTTGCTTATTTGCAAATTCTAGTTTTCATGTCGCTTAAACATGTACAGTCTTGTTTTCATGACGCTTAAACATGCACAGTCTTGTTTCCATATCGTTTAAGCATGCACAGTCTTGTTTTCATGTCGCTTAAACATGCACAGTCTTGTTTCCCCTGAGAGGTTCTGCACAAAACAAATTGAATTTCACAACATTATGAAATTCCATTAAATTTCATATTTTCATAAAGAGAAACAATTTAGATAATCGGATAAGTCCTTATATTTTTCACTACATACAAGTTTCTGTTATTTTATATTCGAATAGATGAATCCTAAATTTCCTTTAAAAAATAATACAAAACAAGGAATAATTTAATTTAATTTAATTTTATTTATATTAACAATACATTTTAATTTTATTTTATTTATTTTAATTATAATGATGGAAACATTTCATAGTATCTACTTATTAAATTTTCTAATATACTTTTGCGCAAAAAATATATTGTACATCCGCAAGTATCAGGTCCTTCCTCACACTCAGAATCATACCAAGGACAGCTTTTGAAGTGTCCTTCTGTGTTGTCTTCATCTTCCATGATACCATATTCTTCGTTCTCATCCAGCATATTTTGAAAAAATTTGATCATCTCCCAATGATCAAAAAGCCTGAAGCTTTCAAAATCTCTTAAAAATTGGTTTAGAGTACGTCTAATTTGGCTCATTGTATTTGCCGATAAATTAATGAATGATGATTGTTTGAAGGTTTCTTTAAGACTAATTTGCTCTTTAAATTTTAAAAGTACTATCTTTTGATATTTAAAATATCTAAACCATCATCTATATTCCATACTTCTTTTTTAGCACTCTATCTCTCTCTATCCCTTTTCTCTCTATAACCATCTCTTTCTGTCTATCACTATCCCCCACTTATTCACTATTTCACCATAAATATTTTCGATTAGCCTTCTAGAAGTCATCATCGCTACTTTTAAGATCATTTTCAGTTAAACATTTAAAGTGAGCAGAAGTAAATAAAAAATGGAGTCTACAACAAATCTAACATCAAAATTTAATTCACTAAAAAATAAATCCTTAATCCACATAAGGGAGCTTGAGACATCAATTAAATACACAATTCGAAAAGTGACAAGAGTAACAACAAAATATGGGCCAACACTAAAAGTTGAAATGGAAAACCACATAATGTTCCTGCCAAAGCGATATAATGCTTTAACCGATGCTGAAATTAAAGAACTCTCGAGCGGATCATATTGCTTAAGTAGAGAAGGTGAACAAAGCTTAATTGTTGAAAGCGAGCTGAGTGAATTTCTAATTCAAAATTCCCAATTTCCAATTTGGCAATAATATATAATAATTTTAAATTATAAATAAAAATACATGAAAGAGTTTTGTAAAATATAAATGTTTGTGCTTTTTTATTTAATATTTTCAGTTATTTCATAAAGAAATTTAAGACATAAATGACCACAGGTAAATGTATTGAAATTCTGATGTTGATTATAGTTGTATTTTATATTTGTACCAAGATATTTGACTACTTCCGAAGGAGGTTGTAAGTTTCCAAAGCTGTCGAAATATTCTTTTTCATTGTTGTTTTTATAATATGCTACCCAATGTGTACCAGGTCCTGTTGATACGTCTAAATTGATTATTCCACATTCTATTTTCTTAGTTCGTTTTGGTAGAGTATTCAACATGAAAACTCCTCTAAAATATGGAATATTTATAGAGAAACGGTTTAGGTCCTCATCAGATAGTGGTCTGTTGGGTAGCGTCTCTAATAGTTTTTTGATTCCTCTTTGAAAACTAAACCATAACCCTTTTTATATGGTTTTAAGTAAACTCCCTTTCCAACTGCAATAGATTCCATCGCTTTATTATGTCTAGTTGCTTCATCAAGTTGATTTTTTGCATTCTTTGTTGCATTTACAGCCTTAGCTATAGCAGCACCTCCAGTTGTTAGACTACCAATTGCACCCAGAGCAGTTAAAATCGGTATTAGAGGCAAAAACCCACCAATTTTTGGGACACGTATTACACGTGGTACTATAATTTGAGATTTTCTTCCTTTTAATGATTTGTTGATAGTTTTTCGGGCAATTTTAATTGCTGAGTTCATATCTAATGGTTTTTCCTTCTTTAGTATTTTTGTTGCAGCTCTAATTGATGTTCTAAACAGTTTTTTATCATTTAGCTTGTTCTTTTTAATATTTTTCTTTTTCTCCACACCCATACCAAATTTTGTTTTGGCTTTCATTGCGTTAGTAACCATATAGGCAAATGATTTTTCAGCAATACTACTGTCTTTTGATAAAACTCGATCCCAAGCTGAATTTTCAAATATTTTATCAGCCTTGTGTCTAGTGCTTAAATCCTTATTTTTCGAATAAGCTATATCGTGATCTTTACAAGCAGAGTCCAATAAATTAATTCCTTTATCACCTCGATTTAAACGTTTTTGTAGTTTTGTTCCAGGTCCACAGTACTGATATCCAGGAAGATGAAGTTCAACAGGTAGAGAGTTTATTATTTTATCTACTATACCTCCTCCAACGAAGGTGTTTTTATGACTAAACGTTTTCTGATATCGTATAACCATATTATCTGATTTTTTTTCTATAATAAGAGATAACATTTATGAAATGTATTTAGTTACAAAAATGCAGTTAGTGAAACAACATAAAAATATTTTAGTTCGTAATATTGATGAATCATCGAACATCACTTCAAAAATAAAGCATAGCCCTCTCTTACCAAATTCTATTCGTGCTCTAATAGTGGGACCATCAAATTGTGGAAAGACTAATGTTATGATCGGCTTACTAGAAAGTCCTAATGGACTCAAGTTTGAAAACATCTATTTATACTCAAAATCTCTTTATCAACCCAAATATGAGTACTTGAAGAAACTAATTTCACCAATTAAAGGAATGGGATATTATACATTCACCGATAATGAATCAGTTATTCCACCTGACGAAGCTAAAACTAATTCAATTATGATATTTGATGATGTTGCATGTGAAAAGCAGAATAATATACGTACATATTTTTGTATGGGGCGACATAGGGATATTGATTCATTCTACTTGTGTCAAACTTATACTAGAATTCCCAAGCATTTAATAAGAGACAATGCAAATGTTATTATAATGTTTAAGCAAGATGATACAAATATGAAGCATGTTTATAGGGATCATGTTGGCAGCGATATGAGTTACGAAAAGTTCCAAGAAATTTGTAGAGAATGTTGGAAGGATAAATATGGCTTTTTAGTGATAAGCAAAGATAATGAATTAAATGATGGTCGCTACAGAAAGCAATTTGACTTTTTCATAACTATATAAACTACTTCTCATAAAAGATTGACTTTAGTTATTAATCTAACTTTAAACTTGATACATCTATTTGCTATAACCTCATCCGATACCTGATAAGCTGATCTCCAAACTATACCAGCTACCTGAAAACCAGACCAGCTCCTGATAAGCTGATCTAAAAACCAGACCAGGTCCTAATAAGCTGATCTGAAAACCAGACCAGGTCCTGAAAAGCTGATCTGAAAACCAGACCAGGTCCTGATAAGCTGATCTAAAAACCAGACCAGGTCCTGATAAGCTGATCTGAAAACCAGACCAGGTCCTGAAAAGCTGATCTGAAAACCAGACCAGGTCCTGAAAAGCTGATCTGAAAACCAGACCAGCTTCTGATAAGCTGATCTCACTGCTGATACCTGTTATTTGCCCTTAGCAAACATGGATGAGAAAATTTTAAAACAGTTGGTGTTGACAAGGAATGTGTTGAAGAAAAAGCTTCGTAGTATAAAAACTGGTGAAATAGATACACGTGAACAATTAAGAGATACATTCAAACCTATAACAGAACCTCTTAAAGAATTCATAAATAGTTCTAAAAATTTTAAAAGAATTCGTATGAAAGAAGAAAGTAAGATCAAGACAGAAGTTGAAAATAATACAAGTTTAAAGCCTGAAAACCCATCAGTCAAGATAGAGACAAGTACACCAAAAAAACTAGTAGAAGGGACAATTTTTGATAATACCATCTTATTTAATGATGTTAATACTGAAAATGATGATGATGATGATGAAGATGATTTTTACTCACAGACTTCCAATACAGAATATACTTATACTGATTTATCAGTTTTGGAAGGGAGAAATGAGTTAGATACAAACTATGGCCCACATAAAGATTACAATAATGAATGGAAATTTGGTGATAGTAGCCTAAAACTGAATGAAGATAAAATACAAGTTGGTGGTCAAATATGGGCTCCAACACCAGGACTTTTTTCTCTAATGTTTCATAGAATACCAAAAGATTACGATAAATTTGAACTTGAAATCCATAAAAAGATTTTAATTACTACTAATGCATATAGAAGAGACTTTAAACCTGATGGTCAAATTAAGGGTACTAGTACTATAAACATATTATTAAGAAATTTATTGATGAGAAAAACCAGAAGAATTTACCTGAATCAACAGGATCTAAGCCCAAAGGTAGCTATTTAGGTGAGGGAATGATGCAAGTTAACATCAATAAACCCAACTATATATACTGGGACGATCCAAATGAATCAGTAGATCGACTTCGACTACTGCTCGCATCACAAGGTGCAGGTCATACTAATCACAATAACGAAATTGTATCAATTATTGAAGAACTACGTGAAGCGAATATAATACACTAACTTTAATAAACTATATAGAGTATGTCTGTTGATAAATTTAGACACTATTTAAACGATACTAGCAGCACAATTTCTTTGAAAAATGCACCTAAACTGCTGGGGTTCTTTGTGGATACGAACAATAACATTGATGTCCAAAACAAAAGGATCAAAAATGTTGCAAAAGCTCTGGAGGAAAACGATGTTATCAATAAATTGTTTTTGCAAACTCAAATCGAAAAATTAGAAGAGAAATTATTAACATACTTTAAGGGAGATAATACTATAATACGAGAAGATATTCAAATGCAAATTGAGGAACTACAACGCGAAATAAAATTATGTATAGAAGAAAATTATAAAATTGAAAAAGATATTCTACAAATTAAAACATCCTTTGAAGAACAAATTGAACAGCTTAACAAACAAATTTATAGATTAGAAAATTACATGTTTGTATCAATAGCTGAAAGTGCGTCAGCAGATCACAACACTCTGCAAAAAATCTTTAAAAACAACTTAATGTCTTCAAAAAGAAATTTAGTAAATGAACTCCATAAGCAAGCACGAAAACAATTTTTGCGTCGCAGAGTTGTAATGAAAGGAATAGATGATCTTTGCAAGCTGATTTAGTTGAAATGGGGAACTATTCTAAAGCAAATAGAAATTATCGATTTTTGTTGACTGTAATTGACACATTCTCAAAATTTGCATTGGCAGTACCGCTAAAAACAAAAACTGCACTCGAAACAACCAGGGCAATGGGAGATATTTTTGAATTGGGACGAGTACCAAAAAACTTACAAACAGATGATGGCAAAGAATTTTTCAACAAATACTTTGCAAAATTAATGCATAAATACAACATTAATCACTAATCAACATATAGCATTATGAAAGCATCAATAGTAGAACGATTTAATAGAACATTGAAAGGAATGATGTGGAAAGAATTTAGTTATAATGGTTCATATAAGTGGATTGATATATACACAGATTTACTCAATGCATACAATAGAAAAGTTCATCGTACCATTAAAATGTCTCCCATTAAAGTCAACTCAACAAATGAGGAAAAGCTGCTAAATACAGTATACAGTCATTTGAAAATGTATAAAATGTCGAAATTTAATGTGGGAGATGATGTTCGCATAAGCAAAGAAAAGCACACATTTGAAAAAGGTTATACTCCAAATTGGACTACAGAAATTTTCACAATTACAAGAGTTCAAAATACAAATCCTGCAACATACATATTATATATATATATTATATATATTATACATTCACCGATAATGAATCAGTTATTCCACCTGACGAAGCTAAAACTAATTCAATTATGATATTTGATGATGTTGCATGTGAAAAGCAGAATAATATACGTACATATTTTTGTATGGGGCGACATAGGGATATTGATTCATTCTACTTGTGTCAAACTTATACTAGAATTCCCAAGCATTTAATAAGAGACAATGCAAATGTTATTATAATGTTTAAGCAAGATGATACAAATATGAAGCATGTTTATAGGGATCATGTTGGCAGCGATATGAGTTACGAAAAGTTCCAAGAAATTTGTAGAGAATGTTGGAAGGATAAATATGGCTTTTTAGTGATAAGCAAAGATAATGAATTAAATGATGGTCGCTACAGAAAGCAATTTGACTTTTTCATAACTATATAAACTACTTCTCATAAAAGATTGACTTTAGTTATTAATCTAACTTTAAACTTGATACATCTATTTGCTATAACCTCATCCGATACCTGATAAGCTGATCTCCAAACTATACCAGCTACCTGAAAACCAGACCAGCTCCTGATAAGCTGATCTAAAAACCAGACCAGGTCCTAATAAGCTGATCTGAAAACCAGACCAGGTCCTGAAAAGCTGATCTGAAAACCAGACCAGGTCCTGATAAGCTGATCTAAAAACCAGACCAGGTCCTGATAAGCTGATCTGAAAACCAGACCAGGTCCTGAAAAGCTGATCTGAAAACCAGACCAGGTCCTGAAAAGCTGATCTGAAAACCAGACCAGCTTCTGATAAGCTGATCTCACTGCTGATACCTGTTATTTGCCCTTAGCAAACATGGATGAGAAAATTTTAAAACAGTTGGTGTTGACAAGGAATGTGTTGAAGAAAAAGCTTCGTAGTATAAAAACTGGTGAAATAGATACACGTGAACAATTAAGAGATACATTCAAACCTATAACAGAACCTCTTAAAGAATTCATAAATAGTTCTAAAAATTTTAAAAGAATTCGTATGAAAGAAGAAAGTAAGATCAAGACAGAAGTTGAAAATAATACAAGTTTAAAGCCTGAAAACCCATCAGTCAAGATAGAGACAAGTACACCAAAAAAACTAGTAGAAGGGACAATTTTTGATAATACCATCTTATTTAATGATGTTAATACTGAAAATGATGATGATGATGATGAAGATGATTTTTACTCACAGACTTCCAATACAGAATATACTTATACTGATTTATCAGTTTTGGAAGGGAGAAATGAGTTAGATACAAACTATGGCCCACATAAAGATTACAATAATGAATGGAAATTTGGTGATAGTAGCCTAAAACTGAATGAAGATAAAATACAAGTTGGTGGTCAGATATGGACTCTAACACCAGGACTATTTTCTCTAATGTTTCATAAAATACCAAAAAATTACGATAAATTTTAACTTGAAATCTATAAAAAGATTTTAATTACTACTAATGCATATAGAAGAGACTTTAAACCTGATGGTCAAATTAAGGGTACTAGAGGATATAAATATAAATATATTATTAAGAAATTTATTGATGAGAAAAACCAGAAGAATTTACCTGAATCAACAGGGTCTAAGCCAAAAGGTAGCTATTTAGGTGAGGGAATTATGCAAGTTAACATCAATAATCCCAACTATATATACTGGGACGATCCAAATGAGTTAGTAGATAGACTTCGACTACTGCTCGCATCACAAGGTGCAGGTCATACTAATCACAATAACGAAATTGTATCAATTATTGAAGAACTACGTGAAGCGAATATAATACACTAACTTGAATAAACTAAATAGAGTATGTCTGTTGATAAATTTGGACACTATTTAAACGATACTAGCAGCACAATTTCTTTAAAAAATGCACCTAAACTGCTGGGGTTCTTTGTGGATACGAACAACAACATTGATGTCCAAAACAAAAGGATCAAAAATGTTGCAAAAGCTCTGGAGGAAAACGATGTTATCAATAAATTGTTTTTGCAAACTCAAATCGAAAAATTAGAAGAGAAATTATTAACATACTTTAAGGGGGATAATACTATAATACGAGAAGATATTCAAATGCAAATTGAGGAACTACAACGCGAAATAAAATTATATATAGAAGAAAATTATAAAATTGAAAAAGATATTCTACATATTAAAACATCCTTTGAAGAACAAATTGAACAGCTTAATGAAAAAATTTATAGATTAGAAAATTATATGTTTGTATCAATAGCTGAAAGTGCGTCAAGCAGATCACAACACTCTGCAAAAAATCTTTAAAAAACAACTTAATGTCTTCAAAAAGAAATTTAGTAAATGAACTCCATAAGCAAGCACGAAAACAATTTGTGCGTCGCAGAGTTGTAATGAAAGGAATAGATGATCTTTGGCAAGCTGATTTAGTTGAAATGGGGAACTATTCTAAAGAAAATAGAAATTATCTATTTTTGTTGACTGTAATTGACACATTCTCAAAATTTGCATGGGCAGTACCGCTTAAAACAAAAACAGCACTCGAAACAACCAAGGCAATGGAAGATATTTTTGAATTGGGACAAGTACCAAAAAACTTACAAACAGATGACGGAAAAGAATTTTTCAACAAACACTTTGGAAAATTAATGCATAAATACAACATTAATCACTACTCAACATATAGCATTATGAAAGCATCAATAGTAGAACGATTTAATAGAACATTGAAAGGAATGATGTGGAAAGAATTTAGTTATAATGGTTCATATAAGTGGATTGGTATATATAAAGATTTACTCAATGCATACAATAGAAAAGTTCATCGTACCATTAAAATGGCTCCTATTAAAGTCAACTCAACAAATGAGGAAAAGCTGCTAAATACAGTATACAGTCATTTGAAAATGTATAAAATGTCAAAATTTAATGTGGGAGATCATGTTCGCATAAGCAAATATAAGCACACATTTGAAAAAGGTTATACTCCAAATTGGACTACAGAAATTTTCACAATTACAAGAGTTCAAAATACAAATCCTGCAACATACATATTAGAAGACTATCTTGGCAATCCTATTAAAGGTGGCTTCTATACTGAGGAACTTTCAAAAACTAGATTTCCAAATACATATCTAGTTGAAAAGGTTCTTAAAATTAAAGGGAAGGAGGTATATGTTAAATGGCTGGGATTTTCTAATCAACACAATTCTTGGATAAGTAAAGATGAAATATTATAGTTGGAAGAAAAACTAAATTAAAAACAACAACAACATTAATTGCAACAACAACAATAGCATTAATATTAAGAAACTAATGTTAATTTTAAAATGAGAAAAAGTTTTAAATAAAATATGTAAATCATACTTATAAACCATACTGTGTACTAAACATTATTTAATTGTAATCAGACTGTTATAATGTCAATAACACTTACTCTGAGCTCTAACTCATCAGAACTATCTGCTAGTTACTTTCCTCCTATTGAATTACATGGTGCATATGAGTGTGCTCTAACTGATTTTCATTCATACAACAGTATTCCAAATGTAGACACCTACAACAATATGTTTCATATAGGGGAACATATAATTGAAATACCAATTGGATCTTACGAATTAAATAATATAGTTGATTTTATAGAAGAGGAATACAAACGACTCTGTCCAGCAAATAAGATTTTTATTGAAGCCAATAAGAATACAATGCAAGTTAAAGTTAATAGTTCCAAGGATCCTGTATATTTTAATAAAGACAATACAATTGGAAAACTTTTAGGATTCAATAGCAAAATCCTAACACCAAACAAATATTATTATTCAGATCTTCCAGTTAATATATTTAAAGTGAATCTCTTGCGAATTGAAAGTAGTATCGCTATAAACACATATATGAATAACTCGAAATCGCATACACTTCATGAATTTCCGATTAATGTGCCTCCAGGCTATAAAATAGATGAGGTTCCAAGAAATCTTATCTATTTACCTGTAAACACCAGAGAGATAAGTTCACTAGCGCTGCGCGTACTGGATCAACACGGTGATTTAATTAATTTCCGAGGAGAGGAAATTACAATATGAATACATTTAAGGCCAACTAAATAATGCTAATATACAACACAAATACATTGAAAAATATAGCAGCAGCAAGAACAACAACAACAACATTAAAGCGACCAGCTCAACAAAAAGCTCTAACAACATCAAATAAAAATTTTCTAAAGTCCTTGAATTTTAAATTGAAGACAAAATGAGTTCAATAATAGATGTCTTAGATAAACCCTTGTCTGATGAGAATATAATCAAAAAGGACTATCATACATATGTACCATACTTACAATCTTACAACAATAATGATGAAATTAGAATTTCAATACAAAATCAGGATTTGTACGTGCTGCCCAGTGAGAGCTACATTTATGTAGAGGGATTTGTTGTCGATGATAATAAGACCAAATCTTCTTCTTCTTCTTCTTCGGAGAACTTTTTATTAAAAAACAACTTTGTGGCATATCTATTTGATGAAATTCGCTATGAGCTCAATGGAATTGAAATTGACCATACAAGATATTTAGGAGCCACAAGCACTATAAAAAATTTAGTTTCTCTGTCACCAACAGAAAGCAATGTGATGCAAAATGCTGGATGGAACAAAATTGACGATGTCACTCTTGAAAATGGATTTTTCAATTTTTATGTACCTCTAAAAATGCTTCTAGGATTCGCCGAAGACTACAACAAAGTTATACTAAATGGAAAACATGAATTGATACTCTTGCGCAATAAGAATGATGAAGATCTTGTACGCTCGAGTGTTTCTACTGAAAAAGCTAAACTTACAATTTCACTCATCTCATGGAGAACCCCACATGTACAATTATCCGACTTTAGCAAATTGAATATGATAAAAATTATTAACAATGGTGCTTCTATACCTATGGCATTTCGCAGTTGGGATTGTCATGTTAATCCACAATTAAACACAGGTACTAGCCATATTTGGAATGTTAAACTGGCTGCAAATAGAGAACGCCCCCGTTTTGTATTGATTGCTTTTCAACAAGAAAATAAGTTTGTTCATTGTGATTTGACTAATTTAAAAGTACATTTAAATTCAGTCTCATATCCATATGATGATCTTAACATAAAGTTCAAAAATGAACGATATGCAATTCTATATGATATGTATCTAAGATTCCAACAAAGTTACTATATGAGGGAATCTCAACCGCTTCTATCTACATGAGAGTTTAAGACAAAAGCTCCTATTATTGTAGTAGATGTCAGTCATCAGAATGAATCACTCAATAATGGACCGATTGATATAAAAATAGCATTTGAAACAGCAACTAATATTGCAGCAAAGACATCAGCTTACTGCATTCTTATTCATGATCGTATACTAGAATATATACCCATCAAAGGACAAGTTCGAAAAGTCTTATAAATTGAGTAATATGGAAAATAACACAATTTTTATAGACGTACAAGGTTTCAAAAGTAATTCAAATGATTTCATCGCAAAAGAAGTAGCGATTGTTTTCAACAATTATGAATATAACAATTTCATTATAAAACCACCTTTTGATTTTAAATGCTTATCAAAAAAAAAGCAAAGAGAAGCAAAGTGGCTAACGAAAAACTATCATCACCTGAGCTGGACTGCTGGATCAGTTTCTTTTGAAAGCGTTTGCAATTTTTTAAAAGCCAACGCAAGATGTTCTAAAATTTATGTAAAAGGTGAAGAGAAAAGACGATGGATGGAAAAAATCTTATGCCGAAAAATTTTTAACGTTGAGGATATAGGCTGTATCAACTTTAAACAAATGGAGATTAAGTATCCAGAATATTTTTATTGTAATTATCATAAACTTGGTGTTTGCGCATTAAAAATGATATTTTACTAACAAAAGAAATATCTTGCTTTAAATGAATTTTTTTACTCTTTAAAATATTAATGTATGTATTATTATAAAATTTTAAAAAATTTTAAGCAATAAATGTATAGAAAAATAAAAAATCTACAAGTGTTTTCTTATTTTAAATACAAACTACATAAAGGAAAGAGAAGGAAGTGGGAAGGAGGAGGAAAAGTTAGCATTTTTGCTAACTTGCATATTTTTACTTTTTGTTTCTCTGCTTATGACTGTAGTTAGTTGAAACTTGCTGCTCTAAAATAATCGCACCCAAAGAAAATGATTACGTTGCAAAATATAAATGTATTCTTCACAGCCACAAAATATTCCACGCACAAGTTCTTTCGATCGCACATACATACATACATACATACATACAAACATCATACACACATACATACATAAATGCATGCATGCATCATACACACATACATACCTACATACAAATATATTTCTTAAACAAATAAACAGAATATAAGCTTACCAGCGACAAACAAGCTGGACCCCCCACACACAAGCATTAGGGGTGTTCACATACATGAGAACGTTTTATAAATAAATAAAATAATTTATGTAATTATTTTATTCATTTATTTAATTATTTTATTTTATAAGAATTTATTAGCGTGAGGAAATCACACAAGCACATTCCCATGATTCATATGAAACCATATGACCTAGTAGTCATCAAACCTTCTTTCTCTGATATTACTGATATAGTATTACGATAACAAATTTCTACAGTATGGCAACACTGGGAGCATTAGAAAATAATAATCATGTTTTCCCGTCGGCATTTGAAAAAAATAATAATCATGTTTTGCCGTCGGCATTTGAAAAAAATAATCATGTTTTGCCGTCGGCATTAGGAAAAATTATCATGCATTGCCGTAGGCATTAGGAAAAATTATCATGCATGCCGTATGCATTAGGAAAAAAATAATAATAATCATGTTTTCCTGTCGTCATTAGGAAAAATCATTTTCCCGTCGGCATTTGAAAAAATTATATTCATGTTTTGCCGTCGGCATTAGGAAAAATTATCATGTATTGCCGTCGGCATTTGAAAATAATTATGTATTGCCGTAGGCATTAGGAAAAATAAGTATGTATTGCCGTAGGCATTAGGAAAAATAAGTATGTATTGCCGTCGGCATTTGAAAATAATTATGTATTGCCGTAGGCATTAGGAAAAATAAGTATGTATTGCCGTCGGCATTAGGAAAAATTATCATGCATTGACGTAGGCATTAGGAAAAATTATCATGTATTGCCGTCGGCATTTGAAAAAAATAATAATCATGTTTTGCCCGGCATTAGGAAAAATTATCATGCATTGCCGTAGGCATTAGGAAAAATAAATATGTATTGCCGTCGGCATTAGGAAAAAAAAATAATCATGTATTGCCGTCGGCATTTGAAAAAATTATCATGCATTGCCGTAGGCATTAGGAAAAATTATCATGTATTGCCGTCGGCATTTGAAAATAATTATGTATTGCCGTAGGCATTAGGAAAAAGACAGACTTATTGAACCACCCTCGAAAAATATTTAAAGGACTTATCGAACCACCCTCGTAGGTATCAAATTTCAAGAATTTTAAAATTTTCAAATTTTAATTACCCAAATTTAACAATTTCAGCAACAATTTAACAATTTTAATTGTCCCAGGAGTGGGATTTCACTACTACTCTAATTGATTTACCCAATCGGAAAATCCAAAAATGAAAGCACCACTTACTTTATTGAAACTTGGAATGCACATTGGGCATATCCTTTTGATTTATGTACTTCAGCTAAGCAGACTTTAAATGTAAATATATTGAGAAAATAGCCGGGATCAGTTCCACTAAAATTGACGCTGTATTTTACATGTTTCTTTCCAGACGACTCTTAACAAATTACGTACACACTGCCGACCCACACTGCAACATTCATCATGCTCCAACCCATTATTTTATGTAACTATGCCATTTTTAACTGTCACAGTGATCATGAGTAGAAATAAAATACACTAGAAATTTTAAGTTTAAAAAGTGTTATCTTAGAAAATTTTTCAAAAAGTAGTCAGATCCTCACAAAAATATAAATGTGAAAAAAGGCCAAGTTCTTATAAAAATGTTCGGCCATTAAAAGTAGTGAGATATAAATTTTGACCAAGTTCTTGTTTGATACAATACCTATCACTGAAATATGCTATGCATTATATAAATTTGTAATCGTAAGGTTGTCATATAACTTCTAGATAATCTGCTAATTTGGCAATATTTTTAACTTTCTAGAAAAGGAGAGAATAATGTATATTTGTTCTTTTTTTATATCGGTAAAAATGTTGTCAAGTTAGCAGATTATCTAGAAATTATATGACAAACTTACGATTACAAATTTATATAATGCATAACATATTTTAGTGATAGGTATTGTATCGAACAAGAACTTGGTCAAACAGGCTGGGTAAAATATATACAATATTCACAAAATATACATGTATTTGTTTTTTCTTGTTAAATATAATAAAATTTCAGCGAAAGGAAAAATGTATGGAAAAAAAATATTTTTGGTTGGAGGGAAAAAAAGGGATTTTTTTCCAACGCGTAGGGAATTTCAAAAATGTTCGCTGGCATTACTGGTTGTCATATTGATAAGGACCACAAGAAATTATTCCTGAGAATTATTAACGAATTAAGAATGTATAGCAATGTCTACACTCCTTTCATATATTATCGTAATAACTTGCATAAATATGATTGTGATATAATAACAAAGGATTATATTCAAGATGGTAACATATGTGCATGTAAATTACATTACAATGAATATTTATTAACTCAAAAACTTTTTAATTTATATAAAAGAATTTTTTACTATAAACCTATATCTCAAAAGTAAAAGAAATATAAAAGATTTTTAAATAAAATTAATGTTATCATTATAAATGTGTTAGTGTTTTCACGCTGACATGGTTTTAATAAAAGTTGGTTTTAACGTTAAAACCAACTGTTAAAACCTGGTTTTACTATACAAATTGTTGTTGTTAAAACCAACTTAAAACCATTTTTGAATTGGTTTTAAGTTAGTTCTATTAAATGGAACCTTGTTTTCGCTGTGATATATTCAGTCCTGCCAAGTTAAAATGACCGGCAGCAGCTAATAATGTTTATGCCAGTGAATAACAATAGATGACGCTTGAAAGATTTTCAAGTTAAAAATGGATGCAGCAGCAACAATAATCAAAAAATTATGGAAGAAAACAGTTTTTTGGAAGGAAAACAACAAAAATATTTTCATTGAACTCTGGAAAGTGAAAATAGACAATATGACTGACATTCATCTGCCTATAAAAAATGTTTATCTTATAATATATTTGTGCATTTTTATATTATTAACATCATTTCCAAGCACTTCTTCATTCTGTATAAGAATTTACATAATTTAAAAAAATTTTATTTACAAAATATAAAATAATTTCCATATTAGAGCGCATTGTCAAATATTTCTATGTTTCATACAAACAAATACAGTTGAACAGTATGTCCAACAAGCGTTATTAAAAAGCAGAAAAAATGCAACAACAAATACACGCATTTCTGCAGGAGATTTATTTTATTTTCAGCAAAGTTATTAGACAGCCTATGAGTTAAAACCTGAATTAAGCAAACTTGCAGTGTAAATGCAAAATCAGCTGTTTATGGTTTTATCGTTAAAACCACACACACATAACATGGTGAAATATTCTAAAGCCTACAGTAAACGGCATGTAAAAACCACATGCGCATGTGGTTTTGACGTAATTTTGACGTCATCACGATGCTACATTTGCTACATGCCGTGTACTAGCAACATATGTACATGTATATATTAACATGTTTACAGACGAGCTGCCCCAGAAAATGTCTTCGATTCGGCGACATGTGCCACATATGTATTTTGGAACAAAAATACTATAAAAATTTTACGGCATCTAGCCACTACTAGTAATTTTAGAAAATGCAACGAACATGATAAAAATTCTCCTATCGTCATCGCTGCATACGGATGTGGCTTTTTACATGCCCTTCTTAAGGCAGAGAGTAAAACTAACTAAGATTTTTTTCTTTTCCCTTTTTTTGTTGAATGCATATTTTTCCCCTTTAAATAACCAATAGAAAAGGTAGAAGATAGAGGAGTCAGATGATCATAAAAATTTAATTTTAAACGAAAAAAAAATAACAATTCTAACCCTCATAAACTATTACATCTCGCACGTGCACCTTTTCTAATTATATGCACTAAACAATTCAATACAATACCATACAAGACTCAAGACACGAGAAGAAAACAACAACTCAATTTCTACACAACAGGCACTGCGTTTCACAACCCTAATTGAACGATTTTTCCCAACCATAGATGCACACACACATCTGAGAATTCATCTCCTTTGGTATGTCTTTCCGCACTTACAAAAGTAAACATATAAAAAGTAAAAAGAATTAACATATTGAAATAATTAAACAAAAATTTCATACATTTACGTGCTGCAACTGCACGTTTGTTTTCTTTTACCCTTTTTTTAATTACCGATCCTTTTTCCTGGTGAAAGCTATAAAATATGTGTAATAAAAATAGCCAGATAGACAAACGATCATAAGAATTTCATTTTAAACAAAAAATAAAAATTCAAACCAAAAATGTGCACTAAGAAAAGATTTTATATACAGTGTACTAAATACTAGACATATGTTTAACATATGTTAATATTTTCCCATATATGGCATACATTTACGTGCTGCAAATGTATGACGTTCTTTTTCTTTCATCCTTTTTTTAATTGCCGATCCTTTTTCCTGTGGAAAGCTATAAAATATCTGTAATAAAAAGAGACATCAACATGATATGTGATATAAAAACACAGGTAGAAAATTATTCAAAGCAAACACAATCCCCACAGACATACATACATACCATGATGAAATATCCTAACGCACACAAACACAATAACCAGTAGAAATACGAAATATTTAAAAAATTCCCCTCAATAAAATTTTCATCGTAATATAATACAATTTTCTAACGCACACAATAACCAATAGAAATGTATTACTTGCAAGTGTATAAAATAGAAAAAGGAAAAATAAGGATACGAAATATTTAAAAACTTCTCCTCAACAAAATTTTCATCGTAATAATATACAACCCGCACAGACATACATAACATGATGAAATATCCTAACGCACACAAACACAATAACCAATAGAAATGTATTACTTGTAAGTGTATAAAATATAAAAAGATAAAATAAAGATACGAAATATTTAAAAAATTCCCCTCAACAAAATTTTCATTGTAATATAATACAATTTCCTAACGCACATAATAACCAATAGAAATGTATTACTTGTAAGTGAATAAAGTAGAAAAAATTAAACAAAGATACGAAATATTTAAAAATTTCCCCTCAACAAAATTTTCATTTCAAATTATCTTCCCTTAAAAATAATAGTGATGAAGGAAAATAACACAACGGCAATACCTAGCATGATGTGCACTTTTACATTGCAGTTTGATACACACATATAATAGCATAAAGAAAAATAGCACTACGGCAATACCTAGAATGATGTGCACTTATGGCACATTTTGGCCCCCGAACCCCGTAAACACACTACTAAGAAAGTATTATAGGAGTCTTAAGTGTTAATCTTTAATATTGTGGAAACTTTCTTCCGTTAATAATGAGATACTTGAACCTGAATCGAGAAGGGTATTTATTTTTTCATTACCAATAGTAATTTGTATTATGGGAAGTGTCTGGTCGAATCGTTTATATGAAAATTTACTTGTTGTTCAAAACCATCATCCACTTCTTGAATATGATCTATGCATTTCCATTTGAGAATTATCATTTTGCCTGAAATTACTGCTATTATTTTGAGAATAGTTATATCTTTGATTATTTTGTGAAATTGTAGTATTTAAATCTTAGCCTGATTAAGAAAAGTTCTAGAATTAGAAATTTCATGACCTCCATTTGAATTATTGTTTCTATAATTTGTATTGTTGTTTTGCCTAAAGAAATTGTTACGATTAGAGCGGTTTAAATTATTTTCGTTTATACTGTTATTATTTGTATACCTTCTGATTCTATCATTATTTACAAAAGTACGATGGCTTCGATTATATTCGATTTTTATATTTTTAGTTTTAGTTATTTCATTTCTAATTAAACTTTCTCTATCTAACAAGTTAAAAGCGTCTCTTATTGAATTAACCTTTCTATTAATTACAACTGAAGCTAAATTAATGTCTATGTTATTTAAAAAAGTTTTCAAAATAATTTTCTCTACGTTTAATGGGCTGAATTCTTCAGGTTTTTCCTTATCGTGTTCATATTTTTCGTTTAACTTACATAAAATGTTTTTCCAGCAATTAAAGTAACTTGCAATACCATAATTTCTTGCTGAAAATGCCTCCTGGTAAAGCTGATGGTAAGATTCTTTAACGCCAAAGTTGTTTATTAAAACATCTTTTGTTTCTTCCCAACTTGCATTAGGCCCCAAGGTTCTCAGAATATGAAGCGCCTCACCTTTTAGCTTATTCAATACTATCCTCTTGTAGTAACGCTTTCAACCTCTCGCAAAAACGAGCTTAAAGCAAACGAATCATTCCCTCTAAATATATTGATTCTATGAGCAAACAATTTATGTAGTTTCAATTCGGTTTAAGGGCGTCTCAAAGTCAGAAATTGGTTTTTTTTACAATTTTAGTATCCTAATATCTCGGTTTCTAAATGATACTGTTATATAAACTTTTAGTATTAGATGTGCCAATGCCTTATGTCAATTTATTGATCAACGCATCTTAAATTAGTTTTATACTTTTCACGGGGGGCCTGAAAATATAATGGGATATGTGTGTCCCATTCGTCGTCAAAGGTAAAAATAAAGGAGACTTTTTTTTCAATTTATTTTTTTTTAATCAATATATTATAATCAAAAAACTAAGAAAACACAAACAATTCAGGTAAAACATAAAAAAATAAACAAAAACTTAAAAAATTCATTTAAAATTATGAGATCCTCTATATGGTTCATATAAACTCAATCAAAATCAAACTTTTTTCTGATAAATTTCAAAACAATTTCTGCCTCCAGTAAAGCACAGTGGTTTTTTTACATGCGAAAGAAATTGTGTTTGTTCGATTTCCTATTCCGTTTTTTGTGCAAACATCACATCGCTTCCTGACTCATCCATCCATTCTTGTTTGATAATGTCCAGCTAAATCCGGTACTTCCACCAGTCTTGACCGTGTAAGTGATTCTCGTGGTGTCGAGGTAATACCAATTTTTCGACTACAAAAGCCGTCTATTAACTGTATAGCCAAGTGCGTGCGAAACTCCAAATGTTTTATAGAAAATGTTTTTGAATTACTTCTGGATATCATGTCATATACTATGTGTGAGTTTTGCACACCCAAATCCATTAAATCAAAAAAACAGACGAAGATAAGATCTGATCTTCGATTTTCGATCATATTCATAGTAGGAGTGAAAATTAATAAATAAATCTTTCTGTTTTAAAAAGATACATAGCAGATACTAAACCCTAACATTTTTTTGATCCATAAGATCAACGCCTCCCATTCTTGCATTATATTGGGAAATCATTTTTGGACATGTCACATTAATTTTATTTGCAGATCCAGCCTGGCGCCTTTTGACATTTACGGTGTCAATTGGATTTATGAAATTGGATCCCATATGCACTGCACGATTATCCATCCATTTCACAATTGAAACTCCTTTTGACACAAAGCTTTGGAAGTCTCCACGATCAAAAGATTTATCGGCGTCAAATTTTGGCATTTGTGCACGATTTTTTCGCAAAGTGCCACAGGCTCGTATTCCATTGGCCATAAGTTTATATAATAATATTGGACTATTGAAAAATTTATCGAAATATAGTTCTATTCCCATATTTTCTAGCCCTGCTGCCATATCTATAATAACGGATTCGCCAATACCAACCTCTCTCTGTTCCTTTTTGCCTGTATACATATCAATTTGATATAGATAACCACTCTTAGCATCGCAACGGCGCCACAATTTAAACCCCCAGCTTATGGGTTTGTCTCTCAAGTAGTAGTGAAATCCCACTCCGGCCCCAATTAAAATTGTTAAATTGTTGTTGAAATTGTTAAATTTGGGTAATTAAAATTTGAAAATTGTTAAATTCCTGGAAATTTGTGTTTTTTTGTTTACATAAGGAGTTTTTTGTTTACATTAGGAGTTTTTTGTTTACATTAGGAGTTTTTGCTTACATTAAGTGTATGTCTGTCTGTCGGTCTGTCTGTCTGCCTGCCTGACCGTGGGAAGTTTGTGTGTGGAATATTTTGTGTGAATGTATTAAGGCGGTTCATAGTTTGGCGGTTTTTATGTGTGTATATACAGACGAGGAAAATCATGAAAATGATTTTTTCTAATACCAATTGTGAAATAGTGATTATTAATTTTTCCTAATGTCTACGGCAAAACATGTTTATTAATTTTTCCTAATGCCGACGGCAAAACATGAATATGATTTTTTCAAATGCCGACGGGAAAATGATTTTTCCTAATGACGACGGGAAAACATGATTATTATTATTTTTTTCCTAATGCCTACTGCAATACATGATTATTATTTTTTTCAAATGCCGACGGCAAAAAATGAATATAATTTTTTCAAATGCCGACGGGAAAATGATTTTTCCTAATGACGACGGGAAAACGTGAAAGTTATTTTTTTTAATGCTAATGTAGGTGTTGCTAGACTGTGGGAATTTAAGGCTGACCGTGATTTGAGTGGGTGGCGTTGTTGCCGTAATATGTAACCATAGGAATTCGTGGGTGTGTCTGTCTGTCTGTGAGAATTTAGTTGAAGCTTCGATTGGAAGGGGGGGCGGAGTGTAGTAGAGCTAGATCAATTGCATGTATATATATGTGTGTGTGTGTGTGTGTATATGTGTGTGTGTGTACGTTTGTAGGAATTTCTATAGGAGCTTAAGGCTGATTGCGATTTATGAGGGGCGAGGTGTACTAGTAATATGTAACCGAGGGAGTCTGTCTGTTTGTATTTCTGTAGGAGTTTAAGGCTGACCATGATTTGGGTGGGCAGGGTTGTTGACGTAATATGTATCCATGGGGATTTGTGGATGTGTCTGTCTATAGTAGTTTAAGGTTGATCGTGATTTGAGGGGGGGTGAGGATGTTGTTGAGGTAAATTGGTTATGCGTATGTATGTATGTATGTATTTTTGTAAGAATTTAAGATGATTGTGATTTATTAGGGGCGAGGTGTTCTTGTAATATGTAGCCGTGAGAATCTATGTGTATAGACGTCTGTAGAAGTTTAAGACTATCTGTAATTTCAGGTAGGTGAGAGTGTTGTGTTGTTGAGATTAATCTTATGTATTGTATATGTATGTATGATCATGGGAATTTGTGTATGTATATCTGAGGGAGAATTTAAGGCTCGTCATGATTTGCAAAAGGTGGGGTGTTGTTGAAATTTTCTTGGATATTTCTTATATGAATTCTGCTATGTGTGTGTATTTGAGCTGGTATTTATATGTAGGTAGAAATAAATTGTTTTCAACATCGACATTTGGTACTATAAAATACTATCATATATCTGGACTTCCCTAATCCTAGTATGCTTTTGTACTTACGATTGCTTTATATTTTCTCATGCTTAAATTTGTCTCGCGTTGAAGTCGGTCTGTGTGAAATTTGTTTATATTACAGATTTTGTTTATTTAACTACATTCGTCTTCTTTGACTGAAAGAGTTATCTACACACAGAGAAAAACCAACTTGAAATCAGTAAGAACCATGCTGAATTAATAAGAACCATTAGCGAAGGTTTAGTCATATTGAAATTTCTTATTTCAATATGGACAAAATATTAATTTACAGTATTCATTTATTAAACTCATTAGTTTGTAGATATCTCAATATACATTTTCTATTATATTAAAAATTATTGAATTAATGTGATGAATTCTTATTTTTAATTCTTATTTATTTTGCAGATTTTCCCTGAGTGTATGGATTGTTTATATTTGCATTGTGCTTTAACTAAACGACGCTTCATATATTTTCATGGTGTAGATCTAATAAATACTTAAGCATTGATAAGAAATTTGATATGTATACATACATATCTACAAATTGATTTTATGTATGTATGTATGTATGTATGCATGTATGTACATATATATGTACATACAAATAAGTGTTCAACTCAATCTTTGAATACATTTTTTATTTTATTTTTTGTCATGTGATGTCTGTTGTTGGTGAAATTAAAAACATTTTAATTTTTATCTGCGTTTACTTAAAAGTTTGTGAGGATTTTCTGTTGTAAGTAAAACTGAATTCTTGAAGATATGTACTTACATATTCTATAGTAATAGTAACTATAATAGAAATATTTCTTATACTTAATTTACAGTTTTTTAAAGTATAGGGTATAAAATTTTTTCTAGCTATAGCCTTCTACATTTATTTTGGAAAACTTGCTTTGCTTTTTAAAAATGTATAAACATTTTTAAATGAAACTTATCCGGCACTCCAGCTTAGGTACTGATAGTTTTTTTTTTGTTGTTAGTTAACTTACTTATTTTTTATTTTTTATTGATAAACATTGGAAATCAAAAGGGAGTTTTATATTGTAATTATTATTTTCATAATTGTTGAAAACAATCGCTGCTTTTTGTTTGTTTTTTGCGATGAAATCATTTGAATTACTTTTGCAACTTTACGCGTTTATAAAAATTATGTTATTTTCTATATTTCTTAATTTATAATACTTTTAGACTTTAGGGGTTATATATTCTATTATACGATTATGAATAAGAATGCAGTAAGCTGATGTATTTGCTTACTGCTTCAAATTAAAATTTTATTAAATTGAATAAAAGGAGTTTTTTTTCTTAAACTCTGATGCAGTTAGAAGCGCTGGAGATTCTTTCATATAACAGCTTTTTTGAAATTTTTGATACATAGTATAATATAGAATTGGATAACATTTATTTTTAATTTTTATGTTAAGAAGTACGGGTATGAGACTGAATTTAAATGTACTTTTAAATTAGTTAAATCATAATGAACAAACATATTTTCTTCTTTAATAGCGATCAACAGAAAACGAACTCGTTTTCATATAATTTAGGTATACCCTATCGACGGCTCCTCTAGGATACAAGATGACTTTGTATGACGAAATTTCTGTTGCTTTATACTGATAATATGTTTACATTAATAAGATACATATACATATGTTTATTTTATGAACGGTGAGCACCTATGGCTTTTATTTAATGTTCTATATGACTTTTTTTTTCATTTTATTAAAGTTCAGCGTATTGTATATATATTTCTGAAATGTTTAAGTGTGTTTTGTGTGCCCATCGGGCAGAGTGTACGTATTAGTTGGTCAGTCAGTGTCTATTTTTATTTATTTTTTTTCTTCTAATGTGCCACTCCTTTTTCAGATTTTACTACTTGGAATAGAGAATTTTTGTCTAATTTTTTGGTGGGTATATACATTAGTTATGTAGAAATTAGTTTAGATACAAAGAAATGCATGTTTAATATACAACTATTGTATCAAATCGATCTCAAATAACTCAGTTACCTCTACCAGCAATTCACCGTTGGTGTATTCATAAAGTGTTAGAAACAATGAAATATCTATGTTTTGAGAGAATTTTTCCCCTCAAGTATTTCTACATGAGGTTTGAGGGGTCAATCACTGTCGCATTCATATGTAATGATTATTCACTTAAAAAACGTCATCATCACCATCAATCATCTCCGTATACAATACATTCATGAGTTGGGTTGATCCAGATACAATTGCTGTCTCATCACCTTCTAACAGCTTTATATATTTTACTAGTATGCATGCCTTAGCATGCTTCTATCGATAGTGACGTAAGAGTCCGAGATGTAGTAGTGTTACATTTAAAAATCTTTACTATTAGAATTTACCAGTTCGCTCTTTTGAATTTTTGCAAAGTAGATACATATGTATGTATTTCATTGACCACAAAATCATAAAATTTCTTTGCTTACAAAATTGTATGACGTGAGGATTTTTTTTTTTTTTTTTTAATTATACAAGCTTCGGCATGCTTTCATTTTTTTTTTTGTAAATTTATGTAATACTCATACAGATACAGATATAAAGTAAGATCTGTTTACTGTACATTTTAAAATCTATGCATGCTTCAGCATGATTCTAGTTGAAGCGTATATTCATTCACTAAGTTTGTTTGATACTTATTCATACACATGTACATTCTTAAAGATTGGATATCAAAGTCCAATTTCCGTAGTTTATCTATATTTTCTAAAGATCTGATAGCTAAAGAAATAAATAGAGTGAAGATCTTCTATAATAATCCCATTTTCATATTGTAAAATTTTGCGTGCTAGCGCTTTCGATGGGAAAATATACATACAACTTTATAAAAAGTGATAATATGATGTGCTGCTGAATATTGCACTATGTTATAGTTCATTTTAAACACTGAAGTTTTAGCAATATTTCATTCAGACCAACAAGTTTAGAGAGTTCCACTACATTTAGTTAATTATCTTTCTTAAGACCCATCATTCCTAATCAATCCTACAAAAAACAACACAAACTAGATTTTTCGTTTTAATTTTATTTTTATTAAATTCAACATTCATTCTTCAAATTACTTTATACTATATTAAGTAGCTTTTCCTCATTTGTTGAGTTGACTTTAATAGGAGACATTTTAATGGTACGATGAACTTTTCTATTGCATGCATTGAGTAAATCTTTATACATACCAATCCACTTATATGAACCATTAAAGCTAATTCTTTTCACATCATACCTTTCAATGATCTATTAAATCATTCTAATATTAATGCTTTCATATTAAGTAATGTTTAATCTTCTATTTATGTATGAGTTTTCCCAAGTATTTATTAAAAAATTCTTTAGAATCATCTGTTTGTAAGTTTTTTGGTACCCGTACCACTTCAAAAATATTTTCCATTGCCTTGGTTTTTAGAGTGCAGCCTTTATTTTCAGCTGTATTTTGAGAATGTGTCAATTACAGTCTTCAAAAATCAACAATTTCTATTTTCTGTAGAATAGTTCTACATTTCACCTAACTTAGCTCCATAAAACATCATATATTCCTGTCATTACATCTCTACAAGCACAAACAGTTGTTGAAATTTAATATGGACTTCGTTAACTAAATTCCTTTTTAAAGACATTGAATTGTTTCACAGATTTTTTCGAAAGTGTTGTGATCTACATCTTGCACTTTCAGCTATTTATACTAACATGTAGTTAATTTTCTAATCTATATATTTAACCGTAAACTCTTCAATTTGTTTTTAATTATTTACTTTTTAGAATTGCTTTTTCAATTTTATAACTGTCTTCTTTCTCTAATTTTATTTCACGTTGTAGTTCCTCAATTTGCATTTAAATATATTCTTGAATATTAATGCTTTAAGCTATATTATTAATTTGTCTTGTATTTTATCTTCATTCAGTTTAATGTAACTATCAACAATAGTTTGTATCTAATTCATTTATGCCTTCCAATACTGATAAGTCAGTATAAATGTCTTCAGAATTGGAAGTCTATTAGTAAAATCATCGTCATCATCATTCTCAGTATTAGCATCATTAAATATGATGGTATTATCAAATATTGTTCCTTCTACTAGTTTCTTTTGGGGTACTTGTCTATATCTTGAGTGAAGGTTTCTCAGGCTTTAAACTTGTATATTTTCAACTTCTGTCTTGATTTTACTTTCTTCTTTCATAAGAATTCTTTTAATATTTTTAGAACTATTTATGAATTCTTCTGCTATAGGTTTAAATGTATCTTTTAGTTGTTCACTTGTATCTATTTCACCAGTTTTTATACTACGAAGCTTTTTCTTCAACACATTTCTTGTCAACACCAACTGTTTTAAAATTTTCTCATCCAGGGCAAATAACAGGTATCAGCAATGATATCAGCTTCTCAGGAGCTGGTCTGGTTTTCAGATCAGCTTTTCAGGACCTGGTCTGGTTTTCAGATCAGCTTTTCAGGACCTGGTCTGGTTTTCAGATCAGCTTATCAGGACCTGGTCTGGTTTTCAGATCAGCTTTTCAGGACCTGGTCTGGTTTTCAGATCAGCTTATCAGGACCTGGTCTGGTTTTCAGATCAGCTTTTCAGGACCTGGTCTGGTTATCAGATCACCTTATCAGGAGCTGGTCTGGTTTTCAGATCAGCTTATCAGGAGCTGATCTGATTTTTAGATCAGCTTATCAGGTAACAGATCAGGCTATCAGGAGCTGTTCAGATTTTCATTTCAAGATATCTGAGTCAGATTTAGTTATCAGTGTACAAGTAGCTAGCCATTTATAACATTTATATACATGAAGTTTAAAGTCAGATGAAATACGAAAAAGTAAAGTTTTATCTAGTAAAATTATTTTCTATAACGATCATCGTTTAATTCACTATCTTTGCTTATAATCAAAAATCCATATTTATCCTTTCAACATGCTTTTTATTTTTCTCAACTAACTTAAACATTAAATATACATTATGATGATCTCTTATTAAATGTTTGGTGATTCTGGTGTAAGTTTTACATAAGTAGAATGAATCAACATTCTTATCTCTCCCCATACAAAAATATGCTTCCCATACGCATCATCGTTAAATATCATATTGGAATTACCTTGGACTGAAATAACAGATTCACTATCGGTAAATTTTGTAATATATTATTATTTTAATTGATGTAATTAATTTCTTCAGATATTTATATCTGGGGTGATATAAAGATTTTGAGTATAAATAAATGTTCTCAAAATTTAAGTCCATTAGGACTTTCTAGCAAGCCAATCATAGCGTTTTTTTTCGTAATTTGACAGGTCAACTATTGTTGCACGAATAGAATTTGATATAAGGGAACTATGATTTATTTTTGAACTATCGTTCGATGAATCATCAATATTTCGTACCAAGGTATTTTAGGTTGTTTTACTAACCGCATTTATGTAGCTAAATACATTTTATAAATATTATCTCTTATTATAAAAAAATAAACTAATACAGCTATACCATATCAGAAAATATTTTCTGAAATCGTATAGCTGCATTAGTTTATTTTTTCTATAATATAATATTTTTTCTATAAAATGTATTTAGTTACAAAAATGTGGTTAGTAAAACAAAGTATATTTTAACAGCCTTATTTATAACACTTATTAGGGCTTTTTAAGAAAAAATTTTTATAAAAAATTTGTTTTAAAAAGCCTTTACAAAGCCTTAATAAGTTTTATAAATAATGCTGTAAGAGTTTAAAATCAGTATTTTGTATGATAATACTGATTTGAAACTCTTAAAATATTCTTTGTTTTGACTATGAGTAGGGGCCATTATCTCTTATTATAGGACAAATAAAATAATATAGCTATACGATTTCAGAAAATATTTTCTGATATCGTATAGCTACATTTTTAATTTTTCTATAATAAGAGATAATATTTATGAAATACATTTCATAAATATTGGCGCATACTCATAGTAAAAACAACCTAAAAATACCTTGGTACGAAATATTGATGAATCATCAAAATTTCATACCATCCTATATTTATGTAGTTTTAGTAATCGCATTTTGTAAATAAATGCATTTCATAAATATTATCTATTATTATAGAAAGAATCAAATAGTATGGTTATATGATATTAGAAAACATGATTTCTGATATCATATAATCATACTATTTTATTTTTCTATAATAAGAGATAATGACTCATACTCATAGTCAAAACAAAGGATATTTATATGCTGTTTTGATTATGAGCATGCGTCAATATTGATGAAATGCATTTAGTTATAAAATGCGGTTAGTAAAACAAAGTATATTTTAAGTGTTTAAAACCACCATTTTTATGGTAATAGCGGTTTTAAACACTTAAAGCATACTTTGTTTTGACTATGAGCATAAGCTGATATTTATGAAATGGATTTTATAAATATTGACTCATACCCTTAGTCAAAACAACATAAATAATTCTTGGTACGAAATATTGATGATTCATCGAACGATAGTTCAAAAATAATTCCATTAATTCCAATATGATATTTAACGATGATGCGTATGGGAAGCATATTTTTGTATGGGGAGAGATAAGAATGTTGATTCATTCTACTTATGTAAAACTTACACCAGAATCACCAAACATTTAATAAGAGATCATCATAATGTATATTTAATGTTTAAGTTAGGTGAGAAAAATAAAAAGCATGTTGAAAGGATAAATATGGATTTTTGATTATAAGCAAAGATAGTGAATTAAACGATGATCGTTATAGAAAATAATTTTACTAGATAAAACTTTACTTTTTCGTATTTCATCTGACTTTAAACTTCATGTATATAAATGTTATAAATGGCTAGCTACTTGTACACTGATAACTAAATCTGACTCAGATATCTTGAAATGAAAATCTGAACAGCTCCTGATAGCCTGATCTGTTACCTGATGAGCTGATCTAAAAATCAGATCAGCTCCTGATAAGCTGATCTGAAAACCAGACCAGCTCCTGATAAGCTGATCTGATAACCAGACCAGGTCCTGAAAAGCTGATCTGAAAACCAGACCAGGTCCTGATAAGCTGATCTGAAAACCAGACCAGGTCCTGAAAAGCTGATCTGAAAACCAGACCAGGTCCTGATAAGCTGATCTGAAAACCAGACCAGGTCCTGAAAAGCTGATCTGAAAACCAGACCAGGTCCTGAAAAGCTGATCTGAAAACCAGACCAGCTCCTGAAAAGCTGATATGATTGCTGATACCTGTTATTTGCCCTGGATGAGAAAATTTTAAAACAGTTGGTGTTGACAAGAAATGTGTTGAAGAAAAAGCTTCGTAGTATAAAAACTGGTGAAATAGATACAAGTGAACAACTAAAAGATACATTTAAACCTATAGCAGAAGAATTCATAAATAGTTCTAAAAATATTAAAAGAATTCTTATGAAAGAAGAAAGTAAAATCAAGACAGAAGTTTAAAGCCTGAGAAACCTTCACTCAAGATATAGACAAGTACCCCAAAAGAAACTAGTAGAAGGAACAATATTTGATAATACCATCATATTTAATGATGCTAATACTGAGAATGATGATGACGATGATTTTACTCATAGACTTCCAATTCTGAAGACATTTATACTGACTTATCAGTATTGGAAGGCATAAATGAATTAGATACAAACTATTGTTGATAGTTACATTAAACTGAATGAAGATAAAATACAAGACAAATTAATAATATAGCTTAAAGCATTAATATTCAAGAATATATTTAAATGCAAATTGAGGAACTACAACGTGAAATAAAATTAGAGAAAGAAGACAGTTATAAAATTGAAAAAGCAATTCTAAAAAGTAAATAATTAAAAACAAATTGAAGAGTTTACGGTTAAATATATAGATTAGAAAATTAACTACATGTTAGTATAAATAGCTGAAAGTGCAAGATGTAGATCATAACACTTTCGAAAAAATCTGTGAAACAATTCAATGTCTTTAAAAAGGAAGTTAGTTAACGAAGTCCATATTAAATTTCAACAACTGTTTGTGCTTGTAGAGATGTAATGACAGGAATATATGATGTTTTATGGAGCTAAGTTAGGTGAAATGTAGAACTATTCTACAGAAAATAGAAATTGTTGATTTTTGAAGACTGTAATTGACACATTCTCAAAGTACAGCTGAAAATAAAAGCTGCACTCTAAAAACCAAGGCAATGGAAAATATTTTTGAAGTGGTACGGGTACCAAAAAACTTACAAACAGATGATTCTAAAGAATTTTTTAATAAATACTTGGGAAAACTCATACATAAATAGAAGATTAAAAATTACTTAATATGAAAGCATCAATATTAGAATGATTTAATAGATCATTGAAAGGTATGATGTGAAAAGAATTAGCTTTAATGGTTCATATAAGTGGATTGGTATGTATAAAGATTTACTCAATGCATGCAATAGAAAAGTCCATCGTACCATTAAAATGTCTCCTATTAAAGTCAACTCAACAAATGAGGAAAAGCTACTTAATATAGTATAAAGTAATTTGAAGAATGAATGTTCAATTTAATAAAAATAAAATTAAAACGAAAAATCTAGTTTGTGTTGTTTTTTGTAGGATTGATTAGGAATGATGGGTCTTAAGAAAGATAATTAACTAAATGTAGTGGAATTCCCTAAACTTGTTGGTCTGAATGAAATATTGCTAAAACTTCAGTGTTTAAAATGAACTATAACATAGTGTAATATTCAGCAGCACATCATATTATCACTTTGTATAAAGTTGTATGTATATTTTCCCATCGAAAGCGCTAGCACGCAAAATTTTACAATATGAAAATGGGATTATTATAGAAGATCTTCACTCTATTTATTTCTTTAGCTATCAGATCTTTAGAAAATATAGATAAACTACGGAAATTGGACTTTGATATCCAATCTTTAAGAATGTACATGTGTATGAATAAGTATCAAACAAACTTAGTGAATGAATATACGCTTCAACTAGAATCATGCTGAAGCATGCATAGATTTTAAAATGTACAGTAAACAGATCTTACTTTATATCTGTATCTGTATGAGTATTACATAAATTTATAGAAAAAAAATGAAAGCATGCCGAAGCATGTATAATTAAAAAAAAAAAAATCGTCACGTCATACAATTTTGTAAGCAAAGAAATTTTATGATTTTGTGGTCAATGAAATACATACATATGTATCTACTTTGCAAAAATTCAAAAGAGCGAACTGGTAAATTCTAATAGTAAAGATTTTTAATTGTAACACTACTACATCTCGGACTCTTACGTCACTATCGATAGAAGCATGCTAAGGCATGCATACTAGCAAAATATATAAAGCTGTTAGAAGGTGATGAGACAGCAATTGTATCTGGATCAACCCAACTCATGAATGTATTGTATACGGAGATGATTGATGGTGATGATGACGTTTTTTAAGTGAATAATCATTACATATGAATGCGACAGTGATTGACCCCTCAAACCTCATGTAGAAATACTTGAGGGGAAAAATTCTCTCAAAACATAGATATTTCATTGTTTCTAACACTTTAAGTAGTTGTGAATTGGGGTTCCTGTGGCAATTAAAATTGTTAAATTGTTGCTGAAATTGTTAAATTTGGGTAATTAAAATTTGAAAATTTTAAAATTCTTGAAATTTGATACCTACGAGGGTGGTTCGATAAGTCCTTTAAATATTTTTCGAGGGTGGTTCAATAAGTCTGTCTTTTTCCTAATGCCTACGGCATGCATGATAATTTTTCCTAATGCCTACGGCAATACATAATTATTTTCAAATGCCGACGGGAAAATCATGAAAATGATTTTTTCTAATACCAATGGTGAAATAGTGATTATTAATTTTTCCTAATGCCTACGGCAATGCATGATCATTTTTCCTAATGCCTACGGCAATGCATGATATTTTTTTCAAATGCCGACGGCAAAACATGATTATTATTTTTTTCAAATGCCTACGGCATGCATGATAATTTTTCCTAATGCCTACGGCAATGCATGATAATTTTATCAAATGCCGACGGCAATACATGATTATTTTTTTTTCCTAATGCCGACGGCAATACATACTTATTTTTCCTAATGCCTACGGCAATACATAATTATTTTCAAATGCCGACGGCAATACATGATAATTTTTCCTAATGCCGAAGGCAAAACATGATAATTATTTTTTTCAAATGCCGACGGCAAAACATGATTATTATTTTTTTCCTATTGCCGACGGCAAAACGTGAAAGTTATTTTTTCTAATGCTAATGTAGGTGTTGCTAGACTGTGGGAATTTAAGGCTGACCGTGATTTGAGTGGGTGGCGTTGTTGCCGTAATATGTAACCATAGGAATTCGTGGGTGTGTCTGTCTGTCTGTGAGAATTTAGTTGAAGCTTCGATTGGAAGGGGGGCGGGGTGTAGTAGAGCTAGATCAATTGCATGTATATATATATATATATATGTGTGTGTGTGTGTGTGTGTGTGTGTGTGTGTGTGTGTGTGTGTATATGTGTGTGTGTGTACGTTTGTAGGAATTTCTATAGGAGCTTAAGGCTGATTGCGATTTATGAGGGGCGAGGTGTACTAGTAATATGTAACCGAGGGAGTCTGTCTGTTTGTATTTCTGTAGGAGTTTAAGGCTGACCATGATTTGGGTGGGCATGGTTGTTGACGTAATATGTAGCCATGGAGATTTGTGGGTGTGTCTGTCTGTAGGAGTTTAAGGCTGATCGTGATTTGAGGTGGGTGAGGATGTTATTGAGGTAAATTGGTTATGTGTATGTATGTATGTATGGCCAGGGGAATTTGTGTATGCATATCTGGAGGAGAATTTAAGGCTAGTCGTGATTTGTGAAAGGTGGGGTATTGTTGAAATTTTCTTGGATATTTCTTATATGAATTCTGCTATGTGTGTGTATTTGCGCTGATATTTATATGTAGGTGGAAATAAATTGTTTTCAGTATCGACATTTGGTACTATAAAATAATATCATATGTCTGGACTTCCCTAATCCTAGTATGCTTTTATACTTACTATTGCTTTATATTTTACAGATTTTGTTTATTTAACTACATTCGTCTTCTTTGACTGAAAGAGTTATCTACACACAGAGAAAAACCAACTTGAAATCAGTAAGAACCATGCTGAATTAATAAGAACCATTAGCGAAGGTTTAGTCATATTGAAATTTCTTATTTCAATATGGACAAAATATTAATTTACAGTATTCATTTATTAAACTCATTAGTTTGTAGATATCTCAATATACATTTTCTATTATATTAAAAATTATTGAATTAATGTGATGAATTCTTATTTTTAAGCTGCAGATTTTCCCTGAGTGTATGGATTGTTTATATTTGCATTGTGCTTTAACTAAACGACGCTTCATATATTTTCATGGTGTAGATCTAATAAATACTTAAGCATTGATAAGAAATTTGATATGTATACATACATATCTACAAATTGATTTTATGTATGTATGTATGTATGTATGTATGTACATATATATGTACATACAAATAAGTGTTCAACTCAATCTTTGAATACATTTTTTATTTTATTTTTTGTCATGTGATGTCTGTTGT
This sequence comes from Tachina grossa, assembly GCA_949987645.1. Taxonomy (NCBI): domain Eukaryota; kingdom Metazoa; phylum Arthropoda; class Insecta; order Diptera; family Tachinidae; genus Tachina; species Tachina grossa. The sequence continues at coordinate 110,504,917 of OX465274.1, read as the reverse complement.
TGGTGAAATTAAAAACATTTTAATTTTTATCTGCGTTTACTTAAAAGTTTGTGAGGATTTTCTGTTTTAAGTAAAACTGAATTCTTGAAGATATGTACTTACATACTCTATAGTAATAGTAACTATAATAGAAATATTTCTTATACTTAATTTACAGTTTTTTAAAGTATAGGGTATAAAATTTTTTCTAGCTATAGCCTTCTACATTTATTTTGGAAAACTTGCTTTGCTTTTTAAAAATGTATAAACATTTTTAAATGAAACTGATCCGGCACTCCAGCTTAGGTACTGATAGTTTTTTTTTTGTTGTTAGTTAACTTACTTATTTTTTATTTTTTATTGATAAACATTGGAAATCAAAAGGGAGTTTTATATTGTAATTATTATTTTCATAATTGTTGAAAACAATCGCTGCTTTTTGTTTGTTTTTTGCGATGAAATCATTTGAATTACTTTTGCAACTTTACGCGTTTATAAAAATTATGTTATTTTCTATATTTCTTAATTTATAAGACTTTTAGACTTTGTCCTTTAGGGGTTATATATTCTATTATACGATTATGAATAAGAATGCAGTAAGCTGATGTATTTGCTTACTGCTTCAAATTAAAATTTTATTAAATTGAATAAAAGGAGTTTTTTTTTTCTTAAACTCTGATGCAGTTAGAAGCGCTGGAGATTCTTTCATATAACAGCTTTTTTGAAATTTTTGATACATAGTATAATATAGAATTGGATAACATTTATTTTTAATTTTTATGTTAAGAAGTACCGGTATGAGACTGAATTTAAATGTACTTTTAAATTAGTTAAATCATAATGAACAAACATATTTTCTTCTTTAATAGCGATCAACAGAAAACGAACTCGTTTTCATATAATTTAGGTATACCCTATCGACGGCTCCTCTAGGATACAAGATGACTTTGTATGACGAAATTTCTGTTGCTTTATACTGATAATATGTTTACATTAATAAGATACATATACATATGTTTATTTTATGAACGGTGAGCACCTATGGCTTTTATTTAATGTTCTATATGACTTTTTTTTCATTTTATTAAAGTTCAGCGTATTGTATATATATTTCTGAAATGTTTAAGTGTGTTTTGTGTGCCCATCGGGCAGAGTGTACGTATTAGTTGGTCAGTCAGTCTCTATTTTTATTTATTTTTTTTTTTTTCTTCTAATGTGCCACTCCTTTTTCAGATTTTACTACTTGGAATAGAGAATTTTTGTCTAATTTTTTGGTGGGTATATACATTAGGTATGTAGAAATTAGTTTAGATACAAAGAAATGCATGTTTAATATACAACTATTGTATCAAATCGATATCAAATAACTCAGTTACCTCTACCAGCAATTCACCGTTGGTGTATTCATAAAGTGTTAGAAACAATGAAATATCTATGTTTTGAGAGAATTTTTCCCCTCAAGTATTTCTACATGAGGTTTGAGGGGTCAATCACTGTCGCATTCATATGTAATGATTATTCACTTAAAAAACGTCATCATCACCATCAATCATCTCCGTATACAATACATTCATGAGTTGGGTTGATCCAGATACAATTGCTGTCTCATCACCTTCTAACAGCTTTATATATTTTGCTAGTATGCATGCCTTAGCATGCTTCTATCGATAGTGACGTAAGAGTCCGAGATGTAGTAGTGTTACAATTAAAAATCTTTACTATTAGAATTTACCAGTTCGCTCTTTTGAATTTTTGCAAAGTAGATACATATGTATGTATTTCATTGACCACAAAATCATAAAATTTCTTTGCTTACAAAATTGTATGACGTGAGGATTTTTTTTTTTTTTTTAATTATACATGCTTCGGCATGCTTTCATTTTTTTTCTATAAATTTATGTAATACTCATACAGATACAGATATAAAGTAAGATCTGTTTACTGTACATTTTAAAATTTATGCATGCTTCAGCATGATTCTAGTTGAAGCGTATATTCATTCACTAAGTTTGTTTGATACTTATTCATACACATGTACATTCTTAAAGATTGGATATCAAAGTCCAATTGCCATAGTTTATCTATATTTTCTAAAGATCTGATAGCTAAAGAAATAAATAGAGTGAAGATCTTCTATAATAATCCCATTTTCATATTGTAAAATTTTGCGTGCTAGCGCTTTCGATGGGAAAATATACATACAACTTTATAAAAAGTGATAATATGATGTGCTGCTCAATATTGCACTATGTTATAGTTCATTTTAAACACTGAAGTTTTAGCAATATTTCATTCAGACCAACAAGTTTAGAGAATTCCACTACATTTAGTTAATTATCTTTCTTAAGACCCATCATTCCTAATCAATCCTACAAAAAACAACACAAATTAGATTTTTCGTTTTAATTTTATTTTTATTAAATTGAACATTCATTCTTCAAATTACTTTATACTATATTAAGTAGCTTTTCCTCATTTGTTGAGTTGACTTTAATAGGAGACATTTTAATGGTACGATGAACTTTTCTATTGCATGCATTGAGTAAATCTTTATACATACCAATCCACTTATATGAACCATTAAAGCTAATTCTTTTCACATCATACCTTTCAATGATCTATTAAATCATTCTAATATTAATGCTTTCATATTAAGTAATGTTTAATCTTCTATTTATGTATGAGTTTTCCCAAGTATTTATTAAAAAAGTCTTTAGAATCATCTGTTTGTAAGTTTTTTGGTACCCGTACCACTTCAAAAATATTTTCCATTGCCTTGGTTTTTAGAGTGCAGCTTTTATTTTCAGCTGTACTTTGAGAATGTGTCAATTACAGTCTTCAAAAATCAACAATTTCTATTTTCTGTAGAATAGTTCTACATTTCACCTAACTTAGCTCCATAAAACATCATATATTCCTGTCATTACATCTCTACAAGCACAAACAGTTGTTGAAATTTAATATGGACTTCGTTAACTAAATTCCTTTTTAAAGACATTGAATTGTTTCACAGATTTTTTCGAAAGTGTTGTGATCTACATCTTGCACTTTCAGCTATTTATACTAACATGTAGTTAATTTTCTAGTCTATATATTTAACCGTAAACTCTTCAATTTGTTTTTAATTATTTACTTTTTAGAATTGCTTTTTAAATTTTATAACTGTCTTCTTTCTCTAATTTTATTTCACGTTGTAGTTCCTCAATTTGCATTTAAATATATTCTTGAATATTAATGCTTTAAGCTATATTATTAATTTGTCTTGTATTTTATCTTCATTCAGTTTAATGTAACTATCAACAATAGTTTGTATCTAATTCATTTATGCCTTCCAATACTGATAAGTCAGTATAAATGTCTTCAGAATTGGAAGTCTATGAGCAAAATCATCGTCATCATCATTCTCAGTATTAGCATCATTAAATATGATGGTATTATCAAATATTGTTCCTTCTACTAGTTTCTTTTGGGGTACTTGTCTATATCTTGAGTGAAGGTTTCTCAGGCTTTAAACTTGTATATTTTCAACTTCTGTCTTGATTTTACTTTCTTCTTTCATAAGAATTCTTTTAATATTTTTAGAACTATTTATGAATTCTTCTGCTATAGGTTTAAATGTATCTTTTAGTTGTTCACTTGTATCTATTTCACCAGTTTTTATACTACGAAGCTTTTTCTTCAACACATTTCTTGTCAACACCAACTGTTTTAAAATTTTCTCATCCAGGGCAAATAACAGGTATCAGCAATCATATCAGCTTTTCAGGAGCTGGTCTGGTTTTCAGATCAGCTTTTCAGGACCTGGTCTGGTTTTCAGATCAGCTTTTCAGGACCTGGTCTGGTTTTCAGATCAGCTTATCAGGACCTGGTCTGGTTTTCAGATCAGCTTTTCAGGACCTGGTCTGGTTTTCAGATCAGCTTATCAGGACCTGGTCTGGTTTTCAGATCAGCTTTTCAGGACCTGGTCTGGTTATCAGATCAGCTTATCAGGAGCTGGTCTGGTTTTCAGATCAGCTTATCAGGAGCTGATCTGATTTTTAGATCAGCTTATCAGGTAACAGATCAGGCTATCAGGAGCTGTTCAGATTTTCATTTCAAGATATCTGAGTCAGATTTAGTTATCAGTGTACAAGTAGCTAGCCATTTATAACATTTATATACATGAAGTTTAAAGTCAGATGAAATACGAAAAAGTAAAGTTTTATCTAGTAAAATTATTTTCTATAACGATCATCGCTTAATTCACTATCTTTGCTTATAATCAAAAATCCATATTTATCCTTTCAACATGCTTTTTATTTTTCTCACCTAACTTAAACATTAAATATACATTATGATGATCTCTTATTAAATGTTTGGTGATTCTGGTGTAAGTTTTACATAAGTAGAATGAGTCAACATTCTTATCTCTCCTCATACAAAAATATGCTTCCCATACGCATCATCGTTAAATATCATATTGGAATTACTTTGGACTGCAATAACAGATTCACTATCGGTAAATTTTGTAATATATTATTATTTTAATTGATATAATTAATTTCTTCAGATATTTATATCTGGGGTGATATAAAGATTTTGAGTATAAATAAATGTTCTCAAAGTTTAAGTCCATTAGGACTTTCTAGCAAGCCAATCATAGCGTTTTTTTTTCGTAATTTGACAGGTCAACTATTGTTGCACGAATAGAATTTGATATAAGGGAACTATGATTTATTTTTGAACTATCGTTCGATGAATCATCAATATTTCGTACCAAGAATTATTTATGTTGTTTTGACTAAGGGTATGAGTCAATATTTATAAAATCCATTTCATAAATATCAGCTCATGCTCATAGTCAAAACATAGTATGCTTTAAGTGTTTAAAACCGGTATTACCATAAAAATGGTGGTTTTCAACACTTAAAATATACTTTGTTTTACTAACCGCATTTTATAACTAAATGCATTTCATAAATATTGACGCATACTCATAATCAAAACAGCATATAAATATCCTTTGTTTTGACTATGAGTATGAGTCATTATCTCTTATTATAGAAAAATAAAATAGTATGTTTATATGATATCAGAAATCATGTTTTCTAATATCATATAACCATACTATTTGATTCTTTCTATAATAATAGATAATATTTATGAAATGCATTTATTTACAAAATGCGATTAGTAAAACAACATAAATATAGGATGGTATGAAATTTTGATGATTCATCAATATTTCGTACCAAGGTATTTTTAGGTTGTTTTTACTATGAGTATGCGCCAATATTTATGAAATGTATTTCATAAATATTATCTCTTATTATAGAAAAATTAAAAATGTAGCTATACGATATCAGAAAATATTTTCTGAAATCGTATAGCTATATTATTTTATTTGTCCTATAATAAGAGATAATGGCCCCTACTCATAGTCAAAACAAAGAATATTTTAAGAGTTTCAAATCAGTATTATCATAAAAAATACTGATTTTAAACTCTTACAGCCTTATTTATAATACTTATTAAGGCTTTGGAAAAGCTTTTTAAAACAAATTTTTTATAAAAATTTTTTCTTAAAAAGTCTTTATAAAGCCCTAATAAGTGTTATAAATAAGGCTGTTAAAATATACTTTGTTTTACTAACCACATTTTTGTAACTAAACGCATTTCATAAATATTATCTATTGTTATAGAAAGAATCAAATAGTATGGTTATATGATATTAGAAAACATGATTTCTGATATCATATAATCATACTATTTTATTTTTCTATAATAAGAGATAATGACTCATACTCATAGTCAAAACAAAGGATATTTATATGCTGTTTTGATTATGAGTATGCGTCAATATTTATGAAATGCATTTAGTTATAAAATGCGGTTAGTAAAACAAATTATATTTTAAGTGTTTAAAACCACCATTTTTATGGTAATACCGGTTTTAAACACATAAAGCATACTATGTTTTGACTATGAGCATGAGCTGATATTTATGAAATGGATTTTATAAATATTGACTCATACCCTTAGTCAAAACAACATAAATAATTCTTGGTACGAAATATTGATGATTCATCGAACGATAGTTCAAAAATAAATCATAGTTCCCTTATATCAAATTCTATTCGTGCAACAATAGTTGACCTGTCAAATTACGAAAAAAAAAAACGCTATGATTGGCTTGCTAGAAAGTCCTAATGGACTTAAATTTTGAGAACATTTATTTATACTCAAAATCTTTATATCACCCCAGATATAAATATCTGAAATTAAATTAATTACATCAATTAAAATAATAATATATTACAAAATTTACCGATAGTGAATCTGTTATTTCAGTCCAAAGTAATTCCAATATGATATTTAACGATGATGCGTATGGGAAGCATATTTTTGTATGGGGAGAGATAAGAATGTTGATTCATTCTACTTATGTAAAACTTACACCAGAATCACCAAACATTTAATAAGAGATCATCATAATGTATATTTAATGTTTAAGTTAGGTGGGAAAAATAAAAAGCATGTTGAAAGGATAAATATGGATTTTTGATTATAAGCAAAGATAGTGAATTAAACGATGATCGTTATAGAAAATAATTTTACTAGATAAAACTTTACTTTTTCGTATTTCATCTGACTTTAAACTTCATGTATATAAATGTTATAAATGGTTAGCTACTTGTACACTGATAACTAAATCTGACTCAGATATCTTGAAATGAAAATCTGAACAGCTCCTGATAGCCTGATCTGTTACCTGATAAGCTGATCTAAAAATCAGATCAGCTCCTGATAAGCTGATCTGAAAACCAGACCAGCTCCTGATAAGCTGATCTGATAGCCAGACCAGCTCCTGATAAGCTGATCTGAAAACCAGACCAGCTCCTGATAAGCTGATCTGATAACCAGACCAGGTCCTGAAAAGCTGATCTGAAAACCAGACCAGGTCCTGATAAGCTGATCTGAAAACCAGACCAGGTCCTGAAAAGCTGATCTGAAAACCAGACCAGGTCCTGATAAGCTGATCTGCAAACCAGACCAGGTCCTGAAAAGCTGATCTGAAAACCAGACCAGGTCCTGAAAAGCTGATCTGAAAACCAGACCAGCTCCTGAAAAGCTGATATGATTGCTGATACCTGTTATTTGCCCTGGATGAGAAAATTTTAAAACAGTTGGTGTTGACAAGAAATGTGTTGAAGAAAAAGCTTCGTAGTATAAAAACTGGTGAAAAAGATACAAGTGAACAACTAAAAGATACATTTAAACCTAAAGCAGAAGAATTCATAAATAAATCTAAAAATATTAAAAGAATTCTTATGAAAGAAGAAAGTAAAATCAAGACAGAAGTTGAAAATATACAAGTTTAAAGCCTGTGAAACCTTCACTCAAGATATAGACAAGTACCCCAAAAGAAACTAGTAGAAGGAACAATATTTGATAATACCATCATATTTAATGATGCTAATACTGAGAATGATGATGACGATGATTTTACTCATAGGCTTCCAATTCTGAAGACATTTATACTGACTTATCAGTATTGGAAGGCATAAATGAATTAGATACAAACTATTGTTGATAGTTACATTAAACTGAATGAAGATAAAATACAAGACAAATTAATAATATAGCTTAAAGCATTAATATTCAAGAATATATTTAAATGCAAATTGAGGAACTACAACGTGAAATAAAATTAGAGAAAGAAGACAGTTATAAAATTGAAAAAGCAATTCTAAAAAGTAAATAATTAAAAACAAATTGAATAGTTTACGGTTAAATATATAGATTAGAAAATTAACTACATGTTAGTATAAATAGCTGAAAGTGCAAGATGTAGATCACAACACTTTCGAAAAAATCTGTGAAACAATTCAATGTCTTTAAAAAGGAATTTAGTTAACGAAGTCCATATTAAATTTCAACAACTGTTTGTGCTTGTAGAGATGTAATGAGAGGAATATATGATGTTTTATGGAGCTAAGTTAGGTGAAATGTAGAACTATTCTACAGAAAATAGAAATTGTTGATTTTTGAAGACTGTAATTGACACATTCTCAAAGTACAGCTGAAAATAAAAGCTGCACTCTAAAAACCAAGGCAATGGAAAATATTTTTGAAGTGGTACGGGTACCAAAAAACTTACAAACAGATGATTCTAAAGACTTTTTTAATAAATACTTGGGAAAACTCATACATAAATAGAAGATTAAAAATTACTTAATATGAAAGCATCAATATTAGAATGATTTAATAGATCATTGAAAGGTATGATGTGAAAAGAATTAGCTTTAATGGTTCATATAAGTGGATTGGTATGTATAAAGATTTACTCAATGCATGCAATAGAAAAGTCCATCGTACCATTAAAATGTCTCCTATTAAAGTCAACTCAACAAATGAGGAAAAGCTACTTAATATAGTATAAAGTAATTTGAAGAATGAATGTTGAATTTAATAAAAATAAAATTAAAACGAAAAATCTAGTTTGTGTTGTTTTTTGTAGGATTGATTAGGAATGATGGGTCTTAAGAAAGATAATTAACTAAATGTAGTGGAATTCCCTAAACTTGTTGGTCTGAATGAAATATTGCTAAAACTTCAGTGTTTAAAATGAACTATAACATAGTGTAATATTCAGCAGCACATCATATTATCACTTTGTATAAAGTTGTATGTATATTTTCCCATCGAAAGCGCTAGCACGCAAAATTTTACAATATGAAAATGGGATTATTATAGAAGATCTTCTTTCTATTTATTTCTTTAGCTATCAGATCTTTAGAAAATATAGATAAACTACGGAAATTGGACTTTGATATCCAATCTTTAAGAATGTACATGTGTATGAATAAGTATCAAACAAACTTAGTGAATGAATATACGCTTCAACTAGAATCATGCTGAAGCATGCATAGATTTTAAAATGTACAGTAAACAGATCTTACTTTATATCTGTATCTGTATGAGTATTACATAAATTTATAGAAAAAAAATGAAAGCATGCCGAAGCATGTATAATTAAAAAAAAAAAAAAAATCGTCACGTCATACAATTTTGTAAGCAAAGAAATTTTATGATTTTGTGGTCAATGAAATACATACATATGTATCTACTTTGCAAAAATTCAAAAGAGCGAACTGGTAAATTCTAATAGTAAAGATTTTTAATTGTAACACTACTACATCTCGGACTCTTACGTCACTATCGATAGAAGCATGCTAAGGCATGCATACTAGCAAAATATATAAAGCTGTTAGAAGGTGATGAGACAGCAATTGTATCTGGATCAACCCAACTCATGAATGTATTGTATACGGAGATGATTGATGGTGATGATGACGTTTTTTAAGTGAATAATCATTACATATGAATGCGACAGTGATTGACCCCTCAAACCTCATGTAGAAATACTTGAGGGGAAAAATTCTCTCAAAACATAGATATTTCATTGTTTCTAACACTTTATGAATACACCAACGGTGAATTGCTGGTAGAGGTAACTGAGTTATTTGAGATCGATTTGATACAATAGTTGTATATTAAACATGCATTTCTTTGTATCTAAACTAATTTCTACATACCTAATGTTAATACCCACCAAAAAATTAGACAAAAATTCTCTATTCCAAGTAGTAAAATCTGAAAAAGGAGTGGCACATTAAAAGAAAAAAAAATAAAGAAAAATAGAGACTGACTGACCAACTAATACGTACACTCTGCCCGATGGGCACACAAAACACACTTAAACATTTCAGAAATATATATACAATACGCTGAACTTTAATAAAATGAAAAAAAAAAAAAAAGTCATATAGAACATTAAATAAAAGCCATAGGTGCTCACCGTTCATAAAATAAACATATGTATATGTATCTTATTAATGTAAACATATTATCAGTATAAAGCAACAGAAATTTCGTCATACAAAGTCATCTTGTATCCTAGAGGAGCCGTCGATAGGGTATACCTAAATTATATGAAAACGAGTTCGTTTTCTGTTGATCGCTATTAAAGAAGAAAATATGTTTGTTCATTATGATTTAACTAATTTAAAAGTACATTTAAATTCAGTCTCATACCCGTACTTCTTAACATAAAAATTAAAAATAAATGTTATCCAATTCTATATTATACTATGTATCAAAAATTTCAAAAAAGCTGTTATATGAAAGAATCTCCAGCGCTTCTAACTGCATCAGAGTTTAAGAAAAAAAAAACTCCTTTTATTCAATTTAATAAAATTTTAATTTGAAGCAGTAAGCAAATACATCAGCTTACTGCATTCTTATTCATAATCGTATAATAGAATATATAACCCCTAAAGGACAAAGTCTAAAAGTCTTATAAATTAAGAAATATAGAAAATAACATAATTTTTATAAACGCGTAAAGTTGCAAAAGTAATTCAAATGATTTCATCGCAAAAAACAAACAAAAAGCAGCGATTGTTTTCAACAATTATGAAAATAATAATTACAATATAAAACTCCCTTTTGATTTCCAATGTTTATCAATAAAAAATAAAAAATAAGTAAGTTAACTAACAACAAAAAAAAAAACTATCAGTACCTAAGCTGGAGTGCCGGATCAGTTTCATTTAAAAATGTTTATACATTTTTAAAAAGCAAGGCAAGTTTTCCAAAATAAATGTAGAAGGCTATAGCTAGAAAAAATTTTATACCCTATACTTTAAAAAACTGTAAATTAAGTATAAGAAATATTTCTATTATAGTTACTATTACTATAGAGTATGTAAGTACATATCTTCAAGAATTCAGTTTTACTTACAACAGAAAATCCTCACAAACTTTTAAGTAAACGCAGATAAAAATTAAAATGTTTTTAATTTCACCAACAACAGACATCACATGACAAAAAATAAAATAAAAAATGTATTCAAAGATTGAGTTGAACACTTATTTGTATGTACATATATATGTACATACATACATACATACATACATACATAAAATCAATTTGTAGATATGTATGTATACATATCAAATTTCTTATCAATGCTTAAGTATTTATTAGACCTACATCATGAAAATATATGAAGCGTCGTTTAGTTAAAGCACAATGCAAATATAAACAATCCATACACTCAGGGAAAATCTGCAGCTTAAAAATAAGAATTCATCACATTAATTCAATAATTTTTAATATAATAGAAAATGTATATTGAGATATCTACAAACTAATGAGTTTAATAAATGAATACTGTAAATTAATATTTTGTCCATATTGAAATAAGAAATTTCAATATGACTAAACCTTCGCTAATGGTTCTTATTAATTCAGCATGGTTCTTACTGATTTCAAGTTGGTTTTTCTCTGTGTGTAGATAACTCTTTCAGTCAAAGAAGACGAATGTAGTTAAATAAACAAAATCTGTAATATAAACAAATTTCACACAGACTGACTTCAACGCGAGACAAATTTAAGCATGAGAAAATATAAAGCAATCGTAAGTATAAAAGCATACTAGGATTAGGGAAGTCCAGATATATGATAGTATTTTATAGTACCATATGTCGATATTGAAAACAATTTATTTCTACCTACACATAAATACCAGCTCAAATACACACACATAGCAGAATTCATATAAGAAATATCCAAGAAAATTTCAACAACACCCCACCTTTTGCAAATCATGACGAGCCTTAAATTCTCCCTCAGATATACATACACAAATTCCCATGATCATACATAGGTACATATACAATATACAAGATTAATCTCAACAACACAACACTCTCACCTACCTGAAATTACAGATAGTCTTAAACTTCTACAGACGTCTATACACATAGATTCTCACGGCTACATATTACAAGAACACCTCGCCCCTAATAAATCACAATCATCTTAAATTCTTACAAAAATACATACATACATACATACGCATAACCAATTTACCTCAACAACATCCTCACCCCCCCTCAAATCACGATCAACCTTAAACTACTATAGACAGACACATCCACAAATCCCCATGGATACATATTACGTCAACAACCCTGCCCACCCAAATCATGGTCAGCCTTAAACTCCTACAGAAATACAAACAGACAGACTCCCTCGGTTACATATTACTAGTACACCTCGCCCCTTATAAATCGCAATCAGCCTTAAGCTCCTATAGAAATTCCTACAAACGTACACACACACATATACACACACACACACACACACATATATACATGCAATTGATCTAGCTCTACTACAACCCGCCCCCCCTTCCAAACGAAGCTTCAACTAAATTCTCACAGACAGACAGACACACCCACGAATTCCTATGGTTACATATTACGGCAACAACGCCACCCACTCAAATCACGGTCAGCCTTAAATTCCCACAGTCTAGCAACACCTACATTAGCATTAGAAAAAATAACTTTCACGTTTTCCCGTCGTCATTAGGAAAAATCATTTTCCCGTCGGCATTTAAAAAAATTATATTAATTTTTTGCCGTCGGCATTTGAAAAAAATAATAATCATGTATTGCAGTAGGCATTAGGAAAAAAATAATAATAATCATGTTTTCCCGTCGTCATTAGGAAAAATCATTTTCCCGTCGGCATTTGAAAAAATTATATTCATGTTTTGCCGTCGGCATTAGGAAAAATTAATAAACATGTTTTGCCGTAGACATTAGGAAAAATTAATAATCACTATTTCACAATTGGTATTAGAAAAAATCATTTTCATGATTTTCCTCGTCTGTATATACACACATAAAAACCGCCAAACTATGAACCGCCTTAATACATTCACACAAAATATTCCAAACACAAACTTCCCACGGTCAGGCAGGCAGACAGACAGACCGACAGACAGACATACACTTAATGTAAACAAAAACTCCTAATGTAAACAAAAAACTCCTAATGTAAACAAAAAACTCCTTATGTAAACAAAAAAACACAAATTTCCAAGAATTTAACAATTTTCAAATTTTAATTACCCAAATTTAACAATTTCAACAACAATTTAACAATTTTAATTGGGACCGGAGTGGGATTTCACTACTACTCTCTCATATACTGTTTCATTATATTGCGGCCCTTAAATTTTACCATATGCTCGTCTATAGACTGGCATTTGCCATGGCTCAATTTTTTTCTAAATGCTGAGTTGAAATGATTTATTACTGGTCTAATTTTAAAGGCTCGATCGTATGATGGGTCGTTACGGCTTGGCTGTTCAGCATTGTTAACAAAATGTAGGCTGGAAGGAATTTTTTCGAAACGATCTCGTGTCATAACTTTGGAAATAAACGGTACTGAATATATTTCCATCGTAGACCAGTACAATCTTATTTCTGGCAATCTGTGGATACTCATTGCTATAATCATCCAAAAAAACGCTTTCAACTCTTCTTTACTTATTCAAAATATAGTTCCTTTCTGCTCACAATAAAGTTTCGTTTGGTGAAGTATGTGCTCTAATAGTGTGTCGAAATCACAAACTGCATTGAAGACTTCTAGAACAGTTGGGACCTCCTCATCAGCACTAACTTTTGGATTTAAAACCTGCCCGTATATGTAATCAGGGTCGGTATAAGCTGGCGAAACATAATTTTTATTGGCTTTTTGCACTGAAATTTAACTAAAAGTTCTTTGGCATCTTTAGGTTTGGGAACACCTTTTACCATTGAAGCATCAGTCTTCGAATTTTTGCTCGATGAAGGTTTTTCGGTCGGCAAATATCTTGGATTTCGGCTCCGTTCGCTAAATCCGTAAAATCGTCCAAAACAGCTCTATCCTAGAGCTGCAAAACTATCGATAGTACTATCGATAGTATCGATAGTTTTGTTGTAAATGAAATATCGATAGTTTTTTCCACTATTGATACTATCGGCAAAAAAAAAACAAGTAATTAAAAGAGTAAAAATAATCCAAGGCAGTAAACAGTAGCCAGCAGCTTTGAAGCAAATTATCCGTAGTTGATTTAAGCTTTTTTACAGCGATGGAAAAGTTGGTACAATTGTATAATTTTAGCGCTATTTGAATGCCAAAAGTACCGTAGCACCGAAATGACCCATTTAGCACTACTGGAATCTCTTTATATTATATTACATGCCAAAATTGCATTAAAATATATTAACCCCCTTATGCAAAAAATAATGCGTGCTTGAAGTGTACATTAAAAAAAATTTCCATAGAAAAACCGGTTTTAACGTTCACTTATTTTTTTGCACAAGGGGGTTAACCTTTAGCTCGAAGGTATTAGAAAATTAAGTAAATCAAACGATGGTTTCCGGTACTTAAAGAATTGCTGGAGGAATGTTATTTATTTCAAATTCATCTGCAAATGTGGAAATTTTATTTTCGTACCAAGGAGAGAAGCCGACTATTTGCATCGACTGTGAACAATCGAATAAAAAAAGGTTATAAACGTAGTATATCGGTAAATGTTACTTTTATATTCAGATCCCAGCAACTAATATTCTTTGTGCACCTTCTGGCGTTTTGTTAATTGATTTTTAGTTAATTAAAAAGTACAAGTATTAAAAAAATATAAATAAAGAATTAGGTACAATCGTACTGAAAAAAATAAAAATTTTTTTGGAAGTTAGTACAATTTGTAAATATGACATCGCATCCCTGCTTCTGTATACACAAGTACTTAAATACATACATATGTATGTATATGAATTTATTTATAAATCCAAGTGTTATTCGACAAATAGTAGTCACAAGTATCTTAATTAATTCAATATCGTCGACACAGAGATAAATTTTGGTGGTACTGATATCGCGACGGCCGCCAATCGTCTCTTACGATAAAACTTTACAGTAAGTGTCTTAAAAGTTATCAACAATTTTCACATTTTGATAATTCTAAACCATGGGTAAGCCCATAAAATTTTAAGTTCAATAAAAAGTATATTTTCGATAATATGCCCCGCTTACGATAAAATCGAAAAAAAGACTTGATATATTTTTATATACTAATGGAAATGTTGAGGACTCTGGATTTTTTTTCTAGTCAAATGTAGTTTATGTGGCAACTTTTATAAAACTATTCGATACTATCGATAGTATCGATAGTTGTGCATAAAACTATCGAAACTATCGAGTGGAGCGACTATCGATAGTTTTGCAGCTATACTCTATCCTCGATGTCTAATGCAAACACATTTTCTTCATCTTCACTATCCGATGCATTCAAAAGCTGTACAATTTAATCCTCAGTTTTATAAAACCGACGTAATCTACTCATTTTCAAGAATTACTTATATGGTTTACAATAATAAAATGGAAAATATGTTTTCAAAGCAAAACTAAAAGCACGAATTAACGCACAAATTGCAGCATGCAAACCGGTTGACAGTTTATTAGAAACTAATATCTGGAATCGCTTGTGTGTGCTTTGCAATAAAAACAAAGCAACAGTTCAAATTGTTTTTGTTTGTTTTGCAATGTTAATATACCAACACGTTCGTGCAAGACTTTATATGTTTACTTTTTGTAACGACAAAATGCCTTTTAATATTTAATGCATTTGTTCCTTTTGACGACGAATGGGACAATATGTCCCATGATTTTTCTCGTAGAAGGAGTAACAATTTTTAAATTTTGACAACACTTTAGACTTAAAATGTAGTGTTTCCGAGTAAAAATCCGCAAAAAAATTTTGAAAATTTCCAGCGGAAAATTCTTCGTCGTCAAAGGGTTAATACATCGTTTAATGATAACGAA
The DNA here is from genome assembly GCA_949987645.1 of Tachina grossa. Taxonomy (NCBI): domain Eukaryota; kingdom Metazoa; phylum Arthropoda; class Insecta; order Diptera; family Tachinidae; genus Tachina; species Tachina grossa. The sequence continues at coordinate 110,489,229 of OX465274.1, read as the reverse complement.
ATTGGTTGCATTTTGTTTAAATCAAATTAAGTTTTAGTAGTTTAATTGTCTTTATTTTGTTATTATTTTATTTTGCAGATATAAAGTTTCACATCAAATATTGGGTCATTGATTTCGTGCCTTCATTGTAGACATTGATTGGGTGTTCCAATTATCTCAAAAATTTTTAAATTGTTTTCTTTAAAGCAACTAATTTTTTAACGTTTTTTTTAACTTAAGTATTGAATTGATTCAATAACCGACAGCGCCAATTATGTAATTTTAATAAGATACACTATTTAAAAAAAGTTTTTAAATAATATAAATAAGTGTTTATTTAACAAATATATATTTCAAACTGAAAACTAAATTTTTTAATGAACATTTCAATAAAAATTAAAATTATATCATTAATATTATTAAATAATATATAAAAATAAGTGTAACTATGTACAAAATATTAACAAGTTAAATATAAATATTCAATACTAATATTATTAAAGATCCTTTACTCGCGTACCTCGCAAAAAGTTGAACATTCTTCAACTTTCACGCGTTGTATACAAAATGACAGCTAGTGTTGCCAGATTCATATGCTAACATACACAAAAATGATTAGAAATTGATTTTTTTATTAAACAATGGATAAAAAAATGCACTAAATAATTAAAGAAAAATCAAACGTAAATGCAAGACAAAAAATAGCCGACAAAGGCTTTAAATTTTACAACTAAAAAAACCTCAAAAGCGTGTTGCGTAACTTTCCATTTGTAAAGCGTTAAACGTTTAACAAGCCAGAAAAGCGTTGCCGAGTAACGCGTGGTATGTATGTACTTCCACCTTTAGTGATATATGAGGAATGCAGAGCCTGTAACAATTCCCTTAAAACTATTTTTTCTTTTCATAGTTGTGACAATTGTTCAAATAATTACAGATTATTCTACAAAATTATTTTTGAAATGTAACAAAATATATTTTTTACAGATTTCGATTTTACATAAAATTTCGTATATAACACAAAATTGATGTTCTTGATTCACGAATTTATGTTGTAATATAATCATGATTTTTCGTAAATTTACGAAAAAAAAATTGTAAAAATAAAAAATTTTGTTATTTACCGACAAAAAGTATTTCTTAAAATAAACAAATATAATTTTTACTATGTGCGAAGCATTTCGTACCGTAAAAACAACGAATATTTTCGTAAATGAACCAATTTTTTCGTTTATTTTACCTATGAAATATTTTGAGTGTACGACTCTTAAATAAAACAATGTACAAATAAGAAATATATTTATTAATGTATGTGATATGAATATGAATTTTATTTTTTGCTTTTTTTTTATTATATGTTATGATTTTAATTTTAATCATTTTTATATTTTTAAATAAAATTAATTCCAAACACATATTTGTGTTTTCTTTTAAAATTGTGATATTTTTGTAAAAAAAAATTTTCTGGAAAAAAAGTTTTTTTCAGACATAAGAAGTTTAAAAAAAATATATATGTCAACGCTGGTCCGAGTATAACGAAGAATGAGTATTGATACATATAGGTATGAAATTAAGTGCGCATAAGTGTACCCCAGTATGAAAGTTTTTCTGGTGCATTACTCTCCGCTATAGTGGTTGACGTATTTTGACTCTGATAATAACGTTTTTTTTACAAAATAAAGAATAACGCAACATTTGTTCGCTTTTGTTAGCACCAAAATGCCGTAGTAGCAGGCGAAATACGCAAACCCCGATAAGGCCAAATATTTCAAAATAAATTTTACCTGTAAATATGGGAATAATCCTGATCTGCACTTGCATTGCCCTTCAAATTATCGGTGGCTGTTGTCTTGGCCAGCTCAACTATATTGTCTGCATTTTGATCGCGGAAATTAGAAACACTTTCTTTTATATTGTCACGCCATTGATGTAATCGACCTGAAAAGCCCTGATATTCATGTAGTTTTTCCATATTTGGAGTTATTGATTTGTTTAAGTTTTTATATTTTCAATGATGGTTTAAATCCAGGCGTCACTAACTTTTTCACTTAATAAGGATTTTATTTATTTATTACTTCTTGTTAACTGCTTGAACAATCAAAAATAATAAATGTATGTCATATATAAATATATTTTTTCCACAACTAACTTTTCCAAAATTTCAATTTAATTTAATTAGTTGCTTTTGACACTAACGGAATAAATACCCTTGGATTTGTTGATTTTTCAACTTATAACTTTTAATTAATTATCAGCAATTAAGATACTTTTTGATGCTAATTTAAAGGTGTCTTAAAATACTTTAGACATGAAAAATAGAGAATGAGAAATTTTAAAACTTTGTTTTGAGTTTTATTTTTGCTTTGAAGTAATAAGTATTTCGTAACCAACCTTTGTAATGTTTAAGAATAAAATGTTTTCAACAATTTGCAGAAGTGCAAATTGGCAAACAGCAAAAATTTTTTTTTGGCATGCGCATGGAGAAAATAAATGGTTCGTTAGAATAAAATCTGCAACAGACTAGAGAAATGCCAATCATTGAAAGGTACATATGTTTAAATGCTTACGTTCGCTTCGTTTGAAGGGTACTCAATGTACATCGGTTTTTGCAGTATTCGATTAATCAAGTGATTAATTTCAAAAGGCTGTTATATTAATCGGTTAGCCAATTTAAAAAAAAACTTGCTTAAATTACTTCATTTAACATCTATTAAAAACATCAATAAGAAATAATAATACGTAAAACAACGTAACAGTTCTTGGACTCAAGCAAAGTATGTATTATTAATGGACAGTCCAAAATTTAAAATAATCTTTAAGAGATATTGTTTGGTTTAAATTGTTTATCTAACTTTTCGACATTTTGTACATGTTAAATGAAACTGAAATTTAATATAAATTTTTTTAATTCGATATTTCGTTAACTTTTGGTTAACTTCATCAGGATATTTCTTATTTTCTTTTTTTGGCATTTTGTTTTTGTCTTCTTTCCTTCCAATCACAAGAAATAATCTTAATAATTCTAAATAACAATGTGTGTCGTAAATTTTTTTTTACAATTTGTTAAACAATTTAGTAAAATAACAAAATTGGTATAAGTCTACAATATTTGTTCCTGTTAATGAAATTAAAAAAAAATTAAAAAAACACTAAGTGAAGAAAAGCTTTTTAACACCCAGCTAAAAAAAATATGTATGGAGCATATATGATATCCCATGTATGGTTCGGATCCGAAAAATGGGGGTATATGGACATATATGATAATATATATTCATACATTTTCATACATGAATGTGTATTCCCTATATAGTGTGCAAAGTTCATATTGATTCAAAAAACGCACTGCTCTTCAATAAATTATATTATTAAAATTATTTTTTTGTAAGATTTTGTGGAGAAAGGTTGTGTTTAATGAAACATTTGTTCGAACAAAATAATTCAAACCGAACTAAGACATTTCATTCGACATTTTAAGAGAAAATTCGAAAAAGATTATTAAAAAAAACACAAAACACACATGCGTACACAATATATAATTTAAGAAATCAAATTAAGAACTAGTGCAATTATAAAAGAAAAAATAATCCTAAATGCTAAAATTACTTTTTTTAGATTTTGAACAGGGAGGTTGTATTTAATGAAACATTTGTTTGGACAAATAATTCAAAACGAACTAAAAGTCATTTCATTCATCATTTTAAGTCAAAAGGTGAATCAATTATTTAAAAATTACAAAACTCATTTTCGTACATAAAATTTAATTTAAGAAATCAGATTAAAAAGTAATGTAATTAATTTATAAACGAAAAAATAATCCGTCTAACAATAGTTTTCAATATAATTTCTTGCAGTAATATGATCTTTGTTTCTTATCTAGAGAATTTTGTTATTTTCTATAAAAATAATCACCCCTATCGGGAATAAAATGTGAAATTTTTGTTCCCATTAAATTTTCATTCCCCATGAAGGGGAATTTGCAATCGTGAATTTCATGGGAACGTTTGTTCCCGCTATCAATGCGTAGTGAATTTAAAAACGGGAAGAAGACTTGTAAAGCTTCAAAATTAATTAAAAATCAAACAAATTAAATTTAATAATAAGAAATACACATATTTTTAGTTTAAAATGAAAAGTTATAGAGTGTAAAGTTGCGTTTTTAATTGTTTTAGGCGCCATGCAAAATTTTTTTAATATACCACAGCCATAAGATTTACGGCATGTGAACCAATGAGATTCGTGTTCAATTAAAAAAGGTGTTCCAAGGAATTATTGTTATTAATCGTGGGCATTATTTATTGAGCTTGCCGTAAAAATAATTTTTTATAAGTTTTACTACATAATTGCAAGTATAATATTGATATCACGCAGTGTATTAATTCAGTTCGCCTGCAAAAATAAAGTGAACAAAACGAAAGGAAAGGTGAAAAAATCCATGTGAAAAATATTATTCACGATAAGGGGAATCAAAAACGGGAACACATTTTATGGGAAAAATTATTCACGATTGTAATTTGGGGAAAAGGGAAAATATTTCCTTTGTTTATTTGAATTAAATGGGGCCACAATGTATAAAATCATACTAGAATGGCTTTTTTTGTCACAAAAGTTTTTGTTTTTTGAACGTTCAGGGTATGCATATAAACTTTGCATACCGTATGTATTTTCTAATGGATTTCCAATTCGCCAGTGATAAAATACAAGCTTTTTTGATTGCAAAAACGATCTTATGTGAGATATCATGAGTAGTAGGGAAATGAGGCATGAGATGAAAAAATCATCTTTTTGGGATGATTTTTTTTGGGATGAAAAAATTTGGGATGATTTTTTTTGGGATGATTTTTAGTTTGGATGATTTAGGGATGAAAATTTGAGATGAAAAAATTTGGGATGATTTTTTTTTGTGTGAAATGCAAGTGCATAAGAAAATGTTTAATGTTGTTGAACAGATTTTTTCTTTTTGGGATGATTTTTTTTTCGATGATTTTTAGTTTTGATGATTTAGGGATGAAAATTTGAGATGAAAAAATTTGGGATGATTTTTTTTTTGTGTGAAATGCAAGTGCATAAGAAAATGTTTAATGTTGTTGAATAGATTTTTTCTTTTTGGGATGATTTTTTTTTCGATGATTTTTAGTTTTGATGACTTAGGGATGAAAATTTGAGATGAAAAAATTTGGGATGATTTTTTTTTTGTGTGAAATGCAAGTGCATAAGAAAATGTTTAATGTTGTTGAACAGATTTTTTTTGTTTTTATTTTCATTGCACACTTGATGCGATGAAATATGTGAGGGATGACTTTTGGTTTAGCGAGCCTTTATGTTTGTCTGTCCGTTTATCTCTTTAATAATAATAATTATGTCTATTTCTGTCTCTTAAACCAACTTGAAATAGTCGATAGAAACCTTTTTTTTGTTTTTTACAATTATAAGCACGGTCTTTAGTTTGAGACATCGGTTGCTTATCATTTTACAATTGCTGTTATCAGTACGTTTATAAATTTGCTTTTTTTTATTGCTGGTGTCTGGTAAGAAGAAAAGGGAAAAAAAGATTCTTTTGTAATATTTTGGGATGTAAATGTGAAAATTTAAGGAAAATTTTTATTTTAACAAGCCCTGTATAGTAATTGAATGTTTTTGTGACTCTTAAATGAATTTAATATTATATCTGTACATAACTATACATAAACATATTTTGCATAGGTATATTTAAATGAATATGTCAATGTATATGAAGATGCATGTTTGTGAATATTTGCATATAATGTAATTATTTTAAATAAATTATTTAAACCATAATATGAAGCATTTTTCATTATTATGTAGAAATTAAGTAAGAGTAATTATGAAAATGTATGAATAAAAATATTAAGAGATCAAAAATTTATTTTGAGAAAATAAAACTCTCCTGATTAAAAAATTTTTAGTGTGTCCCAAATAACTTGATATAAAAACGCAGTTTCTAAAATATTCCTATTCATTAACTCATTGCAGTCCTTCAGTAGTAAATTATGACTTCGAAAAACATTACAAACATTGAGGTTGTTGAGGCTTTTAATAAATTGAAAGCAAAATCATATATATCTGTGAAGGAATTACAACCATCAAGGCCATATAAAGTGATAATGATGTTTCGTCATAAGACCAAATATGGAAATATAGTGATTGCAGAACTCGAGGATGGAATGCTATATCTTCCCAAACGCTACAATAGCTTAGAGGATAAAGTAATTGAAGGGGCTGGGGATGAAAAATTTTCTTTAACAAAAAAACTAGAAAATTATTCATACGCATTAGAATTGGCGGAGCTACATCCTGACGACAACGAAAAAACTATTGAAGACAATGAAATCTTCTACATTCCAAACTCACAACCCTTTTTTACTTGGGAAGGAGGCTAAAATTCCAAAACTATATTAAAATATTATGATTATGGCTGAAATAAAAAATTCCTATTTTGTAAAACGCGATGTTGTCAAATTTCTTTGAATAAAATACTATTTCAAAAATTTTAAAGAACAATATGCGTAAATTTATTGTGGAAACTGTATATAAGGCACGAAAAGTTTAACAAAATTTATAAGTTGCCTTTTGCCCTTGCCTTGGAAAATAAGCAGAATGTCCACAAATCCGATTCATAAATTTCTAAAGGACTTTGAAGGGCTGATTTTTATGGATCATATCCAACTAATTCAAGATTATTTGAATAATAAAAATCAAAATGGAGTACAAATTGAAAATTTAATAAAAAAATATTATTTATTAACAAGAAGATTATAAGCTTATCGATAATTAAATAAAATTATAAAATAAAAAACAAATATTATTGTAATTGAAGTTGTTTCATTTTTGTATAAATAAATATTAAATAGATATATTGCTTTTGGGTAAAGTATTCCAATTATTAAGACGCTGATCAATCAGATGGCGATGTCCAGCTGCTAATGAGCTGGAAAATCTGTTGATGATCAGCTGGGAAGTCAGTTGATAATCAGCTTTTGATCAGCTGAAAATCAGTTGACGATCAGCTGGAAGTCAACTAACAATAATGTTGCAATCACTAGTTTGCACTATTATTCTAGTTGTCTCATTTTATTGATATTTATATATATATATATATATATATATTTATATATATATATATATATATATATATATATAATAAATATATATATATATATATATATATATATATATATATATATATATATATATATATATATATATATTGCTTTTTAATATTTACTTACAATTAAATTGTCAATAAGGTGATGATCAGATGGTTTTCAGCAAGAAAATCAGCTGACAATAAACTAGCGAAAGAAAAGCGGAAACCTTACTGTTAAAAATAAAGAAACTTATGTTTATTTTAACTTATACCTTTGAACAGATTAGACAAATTAAGTGAATTAAGTAAAATGTCATTAATGAAGAGAAATAAAAATACTCGCTCAGGAAGAGCACAAGTAGAAATAAAAGAAATAATAATCCTACCGAGATTAGATCTGAAGCGACTGCTTTTTATGTATGAGAGCACAGATGATGAACTACTCAACAATACAGTAACCTTAATTGAGATGCTGCATGATGGTAACGACAAAATCTTGGATGAAATAGCAGCCCAATGTGAAGCTATTGGCAACATGACATGATTTTCATAATGCTAAACTTATATATATATATATATATATATATATATATATATATATATATATACATATATATATATATATATATATGTACATAAAATGCTCCTTAACTTTGTAAATACATAAATAAAAATATAATGATAAACAAAAAATTAAATTGAGTTTTAATTTTATTTAGCCTTTGTTCTTTATACTTTATATTTTATTGAAATTACAATTTTTACATTCAGGAACATTATAAATATTATAATATGATGTTATCAGTTGCTTAGCTACTTCTTCCGCTTCCATATTTTTCCTTCGATGTTGTAATCAGAAGCAAGTGTCCGGCCCACATGTTGTATTATCGTTCGACCAAACACAATCTTCATAATGTTCTCCAAATTTATTTTTCTTTGTCTTCAATTTATTGGCGCACTCTAGTTGGGATTGAATATTAATCAGTTTGTTTTTATCTTCATCCGAAACAATATGTGAGCATCTTTTCAAGAAATCATATACATCTTTTAGCACCATTGTTACAATCGATTATGACTAAGTACTTGCACGAACTATTTGTGAATAATTATCAGCATTCTGAAGTTTCCTATTTATACTTTTTAATCAATGATATAAGACCTATTCATTACATAAGTAGACATACAATTACTTACTTGCTTTCATCTTTCTTGTATACATAATGAAAAGAATTTTTATATTTACTTTTGTAATTTTTATTCAATAATATATACATATATATATATTTTAACTAAATAGTAAATTTACATTATTTTTCTTATTTCGTTTGTAAGAGGAATATATTCAAACATCTTGTCATGTATAATCAAACAATATGCAGCTGTATTAGGCGGAATATTTTTCAAGGTTTTTAATTCAATACGAATATCAATAGGTCCAGTTTTAACTAATTCATTTTGATGACTAACATCTAAAACTATTATTGGCGCCATAGTTTTGAAATTTTCCGGGGTTAATAATGGTTGAGAATCACGTGAATAATAACTTTGTTGAAATTTTAAGTACATATCGTATAGAATTGATAAACGATTTCTGTCGAATTTTAGATTTAAATCATCATAAGGATATGTAACAGAGTTAAGATGCACTTTAATATCACTTAAATCGCAATGTTGAAACTTGTTATCATCATTTCGAAGACCCAATAATAAAAAACGCGGTCTTTCGTTTTCGGTAGCTAGCTTAACATTCCATAAAACTGTTGTACTTTCTGGAAGTAAAGGATAGTAATACATATCCCAACTTCTAAAACATATACTTAATGGATGACGATTGTTTATTGTTTTAAACATCTGCAATTTATACGCATCAGCAAGTTGAACGTGTGGTACTTTCCAAGTAATATTTAAAATTGATAACTTAATTTTTTCAGTTATCGTTTGAGATTTAAGAACTTGTCCATCATCTTTAGATCGTGAAAGTATCAGCTCATGTTTAGAATTAACTATAATTTTATTAAAATCTTCAGCAAATCCGTATAAATATTTTAGTGGTACACAAAAATTGAAGTAACCCTTTTCAAGTGTAAGATCATCAATGTTAAAAGGAGACCATCCTGCATTTAGTAGACTGTCACTTTCAGATTTATTCAGGGAGACATAGTTTTTTAATTCTGTTGCAATGCCCAAATGACGTTTGCGATCAATTTCTATGCCATTAATTTCATAACGAATTTCATCAAATAAATGTGCCATACAATTGTTTAAGAGTCGTATGGATGTAGAAACTGATGAGTCCTCTTTTGTAGCAAGTCCTTCTATGTATATAAGACTTTCACTTGGTAAAACATACAAATCTTGATTTTGAATTGATATACGAATTTCATCATTATTTTTAAATGATTGTAAATAGGATGTGTAGCTGTGGTACTCTTTCTTGATAATAGAGTTATCATATAGCGGTTTTTGTAAGATGTTAATAATGCTGCTCATTGTTTTTTGTCTTTACTGTTTTATTTTTAACTGAAAGCCCAAATTGCTTAAAAGCTCCTTATTATCCTCACGAAGAATATTTTGTTTCTGTTGTATTATTTCTTTAATTTGTGGTTTATTTTGTTTCTTTGATTTCTTGCAATTCGATGACTTTCTGGTTTCGTCTTTCGTTGATAAGGTTAGAATGAATGGTGAATGCTTTTGCAAGTCAGTTTTATTATATATAATCATTCTCTGGTGGGCTTTAAATGCAATCGTATTGTTAATTTTTCACCACGAAAATTTATTAAGTTTCCGTCTTGATCAACAACTTTCAAAATAAGACTATTTATTATTCTTGAACTTACAGGTAAATATATTACATTAGTTGGAGCCTCAGTTATTTTGTATCCTGGACTGACGTTAAGTGAAAACTGATGCAAAATATGTGCAGACATGTTATTTATATATGATCCACCTACAATGTTACATTCAACGATTATTGTATTAATTTTGGTTATATCTATTGTTTTATCAGAGTAACGTTCCACGCCAGGCTCTAATACTTTTGTACTTTTGTAAATTGAGTCTGTAGTACTTTTTATGCATGTTTGCAGAGTATTGTAATTTGCTCGTACATCAAGCGATCCTTTTGCATTTATATTGTGATATTTATTTGTTAATACTTCAGCTATATCTGATAATTCATATCAGCCAACTGGGACCTCTATTTCATGATTCCCAATATGAAATAAATTGTTTTCGACATCAACATTTGGGATTGAGTGATACGTATCGAAACTTATTAAGCCGCAAACATAGTTTTCATTTAGTTCGATTGGTGGAAAATAGTTTGCAACAAGATATGAAGAGTCTCCGTTCAAGGTTAATGTAATTGACATTTTAACGGTTGATGAGTGAATAAATTATTAATAAATTTTTTAATGATTTTTATGGTGATGTATTGTCGATATTAATCCAAGAGTTATGTTCTGACGAGAATCCCAACCATTTAACGTAAACCATATTATTTCTTCTTTTTAAAATTTTTTCAACTAAATATGTTTCTGGAAATTTAGTTTTCATTAGCTCATGTTCGTAAAAACCACCTTTAATTTTATGATTTTGATAGTCTTGTAATATATAAGTCTTGGGGTTGGTATTTTTTATAGTTTTGATTTTAAATATTTCTGTTGTCCAATTTGGTGTGTAACCTTTTTCAAATGTATGCTTATATTTACTTATTCGAACATTATTATTTACTTTAAACTTGGGTTTTTGAAAGACTTTTAAATTGTTGTAGACTGTATTCAACAATAAATTTTCATTTGACGAATTTACTTCATTTGGGGTCATCTGTATTGTTCTATGAAATGTATCATTGTATTTATCAACAAGTTCTTGATATTTGATTATCCATTTGTATGTTCCTTGGTAACTAAACTCTTTCCACATCATACCTTTTAAGGTTCTGTTAAATCGTTCTACTATGGATGCTTTTAGAGCACTATACGTTGAATAGTGATTAATATGATTCGATTGCATTAGTTGATGAAATTGATTGTTGAAAAATTCTTTACCGTCATATGTTTGTAAATTTCTTGGTTTTCTATTGTTGTTAGTGAAAATACTTTTCATAGCATTCGCTACGTTTGATGCAGTTTTATTTTTTAATGCTACAGCCCAAGGTTTCCTTGAAAAGGTATCTATTACTGTTAGAAGATATCGATATTTGTTATTATGTTCTGCATAATTTCCCATTTCCACCAAATCTGCTTGCCATAAATCATCAATTCCTTTCATTATAACTCGTCTTCTTTTAAAATTTTTTCGCGCTTGTTTGTGTAGTTCATTAACTATTTCTCTCTTGTCTGAATTCATTTCCTTTATAATAGTTGTTCCTTATTAATATCTAAACAGGAATTTCATATGCTTATATATAATTTTTATCCTTTGATTTTAGGAAGCTCGAGTTTTCGTTTTCTAACAACATCTGCAGCAGCATTTTTATTAATTGACTTAAATATAAATTCTTCAATATTATCAAATCTTTCCTCGATATTCTTTAAGAAGCCCTTATTTGCAAAATGAACTTGGTCAATCACTACTTTTTCAATAGCTTTAACATCGTCATCGATTCCTTTTGTAATCAACTCTCGTAATACTTTTACATCTCGTTTGATAACGTTTAATTGTGAATTATAATCGTTTTTAAGTTCCTCACTTTGATCCTTAATGGTTTTGATGATAGCATGTATTTTCTGGATATCTTTTGCAATGGCATCCATTTGGAAATTATACTTGTACGTACTTAACTTTAAATTATTTATATTAGTCTTAATGGAACTTTCTCCAAACTTATTTATATAACTCATTTTTAATATATTATGTCAGCTTCTCTTAATTCTTCAACAATGGAAATTATTTCGTTTTTATGATTATTATGACCAGCACTTTCCGATGAAAGAAGTAAACGTAATCTGTCAACTAGCTCATTTGGATCATCCCAATATATATAATTAGATTTACGATTATCTGCAGTTTTTAATAATAATCCATTACCTTTTTTTAAAACATTTGGTTTCGTAGCAAATAAATGTTTTATTATTTTAACATATTTATATGCACGTGTACCTTTAATTTGACCATGTGGCTGATATTGTCGTTTGTATGCATTTGTACTCGTTAAAAGTTCTTTGTAAGTTTTCAAATAATTTTTAGTGTAATGTATGGGTTTTGAATGAAAAACTAATTCGAATAATCCTGGAGTCATTTTCCAATTTGTATTTCCTATTCGAATAGAATTATCTGCATTAAAATTTAGTTCATTATTTGCATATCGCCAGTTTCCGCTTTCATCTATGTTGAACCCATAAACTATATCTATTGTTTTATTAAGCAAGAGCAGATATATATTTTTGACTAGTGAGGACTTATTATTATCATTTTCGGTTACCTTGTAGTTGTTCTTATCGTCGTCAATATCCTCGCTAACTATTTGCAAATCTAGTTTTCTTTTTTTTGTTGGTATGTTGTTAATCATATTATCATCATAACCCTCAGCATCATCAAAGTTATCAGAACTATCATCGGATGGTAGTGGTGGAAGTTCTAAATCTGATATATCATTATTTGATTGATAAGCATCTGATTTGTAATCAGGTGTTTCTTTAATTATCTTTTTTAAAGGTTTTGCTGTAAGTGTATATGTATCTTTCAATAAATCACCGGATTGATAATCATCAATTTTTTTAATTATCTTATTCAGGGGTTTCGTTACAGGCTTAAATGTATCTTCCAATAAATTGAGTCTGTCTACTTCGTTTAATTTTATATTTTTTAGTTTTTCTTTTAATATTGTTCTTGTTTTAACAATATCTTTTAATAATTTATTATTATTATTCATTTTGAACTAATTTGTATCTGGTTGTTAACTTCTTTGTGTCTGCTTTGTATCTGCTCTGTATCTGCTTTTTATCTGCTCTATATCTACTTTGTATCAGCTTTTTATCTGCTTTTATCTGCTTTGTATCTGCTTTGTATCTGCTTTTTATCTGCTTTGTATCTGCTTTTTATCTGCTTTTATCTGCTTTGTATCTGCTTTTATCTGCTTTTTATCAGCTTTTATCTGCTTTGTATCTGCTTTTATCTGCTTTTATCTGCTTTGTACCTGCTTTTATCTGCTTTTATCTGCTTTGTATCTGCTTTTTATCTGCTTTTTATCTGCTTTTATCTGCTGTGTATCAGCTTCTAGACAAAACCACCTACAGTTGTATAAATTTATCAAAACCTTTTCTATATCGTCCCTTATTTACTGCATCATCCTTACTAATAACAACGAATCCATATTTATCTTTCCAGCACTCACTACATATATCCGTAAATTTATTGAATGTCATATCTCCAATAACATGATCATTATATATATGGCGTAGATTCATTTCATCTTGCTTAAATATTACAATCATATTCGCATTATCACGTATTAAATGTTTAGGAATTTTTGTATATGTTTGACATAAATAAAAGCAATCGATATGCTTATGTCTTCCCATGCAAAAGTAATCCCTTATATTATCTTGTTTACCACAAATAACATGTTCAAATATTATAATAGAATTTGAATTTGCTTCTGCTGGACTCAAAACCTTCTCATTTTCACAATATGTGAAAAGATTAATTTCTTTTATTGGATCAATTAATTTTTTGAGGTAACAATATTTTGGTTGATACAACGACTTTGAATATATGTATAAGTTTCTAAAGCTTAGACCATTTAGACTTTCTATAAGACTAATCATGACGTTAGTTTTACCGCAGTTAGAAGGTCCTACAATAAGTGCCCGTATAGAATTGGGTAATAATGTACTATGTACAGTTTTAGTTTTCTTTTCTTGTGATTCGTCAACATTTCTTATAATAATTTGCTTATGTTGTTTAATTACTCGCATATTGTTATCTACTGATTACTTTTATATAAATTTAATCTTATATAACGAAATTCAATCATTTTAATTTTCAACGTCAATCTTGTCATACTATTCATTCGGAAAAAAAATATTAATATTAATTAATATGGTTATTAAATATTGTAAAACAGGTATACATAGTCAGTATAAGGTTGGAAGTGGCTTCGTAAACAACTTAATAAATAAATTACCTATTGAGTTACATTTGCCTGGATATCAGTTTTGTGGACCTGGTACAAAACTTGAAAAACGATTAGCGAGAGGGGACAAAGGAATAAATTTATTGGATACGGCTTGTAGAGAGCACGACATTATATATTCAAAAACAAACGATATTAACAAAAGACATCAAGCAGATCAGGAATTAGCTGAAAAAGCCTGGCAACGAGTAAAATCAAAGGATAGCAATTTCAAAGAGAGATCACACGCTTGGCTTGTAACAAACGCAATGAAAACAAAAGTGAAATTGGGTTTAGGTATGAAGGATGTTAAAATATCTAAGCCAAAAAAAAACTAAGAAAAAGTTTAAAAAAAGGAAAATATATAACAAGAAGTTATTTTCAACTTCTATTAAAAATGCGTTTAAAATTTTAAAAAAGGAAAAACCAGATAATGTAATATCTGCTGTTAAGATTGCGCAAAAATTCATACATCCAAAGTTTAAAGGGGAAAAGGGAATTGAAGTTACTATACCAAGAGTTATTCCTGTGCCAAAAATCGGAGGATTTCTACCACTGGTTCCAATTTTAACAGCCTTGTCAGCGCTTGGAGGCCTAGCTACAGGTGGATCTGCTATTGCTAAAGCTGTGAATGATATAAAAAATGGAAGGAAACAACTAGCAGAAGCTATGCGACATAATCAACATATGGAATCAATAGCTATGGGAAAAGGTTTATACCTAAAACCATACAAAACAGGATACGGACTTTATTACAAACCAGCCTCAAAAAACTTTTAAATGATCTACCCAATAGACCATTAACTGAACTAGATATAATGGAATATTGTAAGAAACTTAAATATTTCAGAGGAGTTTTTATGTGCGATCGTTTGCCTAAAAAGCCATTTAGTCAGGAATGTGGTATTGTTTATTTAGACAATTCCAGTGGTCCTGGAACACATTGGGTAGCCTATTACAAAAATTATAAGTACAAAGAATATTTTGATAGTTTTGGAAATTTACAACCGCCACAAGAAATAATTAATTACTTAAAAACACCTATTGAATATAATTATCAACAAAAGCAAAAATTTAATACATTTAATTGTGGCCATTTATGTATAGAATTTTTATTTAATAAATATTATTTAAAATAAATCTAAAACATTGTTTTAATTTCAATACTAACATACATAAGTTTTATTTATAAATATACATGAACATGCGTAGATTTTCTTAAAAATATATACAAATTTGTTTTATTTACAAAGAGCTGTTTATATATTCATAAGTAAATACATAGCTTGAAAATAATAATTACAAATTAAATATCTAAATTCATAAGAAATTCATCATCAGATGAACTGTTAATAAAATCTAGATATGAATCAGAGATATTGATAAAAATGTCATCATCTTTATCTGAATAAAATTCTTCAAATGTCTTCTGTCTATAATGCCCTCTAGCAAGTGTATTTATCTGATTTTTATCGATAATTCTTTTATCATCAGCATAACTCAAGACAACTTTATGTAACTTTTGAGTATACAACTGATGGTACTTAGATCTAAATGTATTCATAGAATCGGAAATAATTTGTTTTTCAAATAAAGCTTTCTTATAATCTGAAAGAGAGTAATTCCTAATACATGATTTTTTTACTCCTTTTGATTTCTTTACTTGATCCATCCCTACAGTTTCAAATGAATACATTTTTGATCGAAGTCCCACAAACTCTTTCATAATTTTTCCTTTGTTTTCGTCTTTCATCATCCCAATGACCTTTTTGTTTGATAATGGTAAATTATAAATGTTGTCTGCTTCATATTCAGATGTATCAAATCTTGAAGCAACATCTTGACGGATATCATCATAAAAATCATCTGTTTTTATGGAATAAATGAAAGAATCCGTATCCATATAATTTAAAGATAATTTTGTTCCAAACTTAGGTTGCATATATTGATAGTGGAAGTCAAACATCTTCCACTTAGACAATTCTAATACAGCAAACCCTAAATAAATGGTTTTGTTGTACTTGAACTTCATTATTTTGAGCTGAACCGCAAACATATTATCCGAGAACTGTGTTATACTCGAAAAGTTTGGTTTTGAAATCAATGCTCTTGCACCTAAATGGTTTTTTCTTGTAGTCTCCCACTCTGTGACAATTTTGAAATCTTTGCTTATGAATATTTTCCATAGTTTTTCCATAAACCGCATTGTTTAGTAATTTAAAGAAATCTTTTTCAAACGAATTTTTGGCTATTGTTCTGTGGTGAGTGTTTATATCAATGTAGGGTTTAAGCCAAGGAGATTGCTTAAATTTTAATGCCCAATGTACTATCTTTAATATCAATCCATTTCTGAGACATTGCTTAAGCACTCTATAGTGAATTTGATATTTTGATTTAGATGTGAGGTCAGCTATAAGTTTTCTGCATTTAGAATCACCGACTGTTTTATTTTCTGGGCAAAAAGGTAGATCATTATGTGTATCATGTATATGTTGGGGATACTCTAAATCTACTTCCAAAATATATCCAACAGTTGATGTATCTGGTATATTATTCACATCTAAAATACGGAGATTTTCGTCATTAACCCACTCAAATTTTCCGTATGGTAAGTACTCTGACATTGCCCAACCATACAAATTGTTAGCGTCTAAGTACACCAAATATTCTGAAGGCTTACTACAATCGTAATCCTCCATATATTTATTATTCGCCTTAGTGTACCTTTTTGAACATTGTACTAGACCCCCTCTGATAGCATCTTGCACAAAATTGTACATATTAATATCAGTAAATAGTTCTAGTTCTATTTTTGTGGTCTTAAGCATGGCATCCCATGATAGAGCAGGGGCAGTATGATATTGACATGGATCAAGCTTGTAAATATTTTTACAAATTTGTCTAAAATTTTGGAATATGTCAGTTAGCAGTAGAACGTCAGTTTATAAATATAATAAGGTGTAATCTAACATATTTTTACAGTTAAAGGTTTTCCAAACATTTTTAGCATGTTTGTAATCATCCAAAGAGCATGGGGAATTACTTAAATAATTATAAAACTTTTTTTGAGTGGGAAGATGAACTTCATTAAAACGCTCCATTGAATCCATATAAGAGTAAGGGAATACTCCTTTTCTTCTTATTAAATTGAATTCTTCTTTTTGAGCAAACAATTTATTGAGGATGTGAAATTGATCATTACTTAAATTGTTTGCCAGCGTTTCTAGGCTGGATGCCATAAATCGGAAAGAGTCTAAGAAACGAATTTCAAAATTCTCTTTTTGTCCGATTGGAATGAACTTTGAAAGTGAAATGTATAATTCTTTATTAAGAGGAATTACTTTCATATCACCATCAAAGTTAGAAAGTTCTTTCATAAACAAATGACAGTCATAAGAGGAAAAATTGTGAAAGAAAACAGGTATAAATTTAGCAGTTCTATAAAGAAGATTGCATGAGTTATGCGCTGATCCTCTATACTTGCCTGTAAAATGGCAATGGTCACGCACTTTGTCATTCCTTAACATTTTTCCACATATATGACAATTTGTGGAGAGAGCATGTAAAAGTTTTTCGTCATTTGTCAGTGGCGTCATTGGTACTATTTTTGACAAGTAGTTTATATAAATGTTTGTCAGGTCGTTAATTAAATTTTGTAAAAAAACTCTAGGTGCATCGTCACCAAAATAAGTATTAAAACTATCTAAATTGTCATTATAGCTACATTTTATATAGTAGCTAAAAGCACAAGCAACGTGCTTTTCTATATTACCACATCCTGTTGTTGTTGTTCCTGCTGTTCTTTCTATCTTTTCGAGATATGCCTCAAAATCTGCATAAACAACAAAGGGTACGTCCAACTGTTGTGGTAGTTTTCGAATTTTAAAATAGATTCGTCCTTCTTCGGCATACTGGCAACAACTTTTTTGCAGCTTACCTTGTGCTCCTCCATCATCCTTTCATTATGCGAATACTCCAGACATGCATTGCATAGCAAAACTTTTCTTTTGTGCCCGGTTATGCTACTTCTTATTAGCCTGAAATATATAATTATTATATGTGAATTAGTTAAAATATTTATAATATAAATGTATGTGTATTCGTATAATTACCTAGAGATATCTGTTATTAGGACATAATGAGAATATCCATCTTTCGATAGCAGCAAAAGATTCACATGATGAATTTTCTCCATTGTAGATAAATAGTAAAGTCCCACGATAGATTTGCCTTCTATTCCAAACACATTAACGCTAATGCCATCATTTTGATCTTCAAAAGCTTTGATGAATTTGGTTTTCAACGGGAACTCTAAATTCTCAAAATTTAGAGTCCTGTTATTAATGCTTATTATATTGGCACTAATATTTATCGCATCATCATTTAGTGCAGTTGGGCAGAGTGCTGCTATGATGCACCATTTAAAACAATACTCATCATTGTTTTGGATGTTGAAACAAGACTTTTTCTTTTCAATCCACCGTGGAAGTGGGATGTAGCCTGAGCCCTTAAGAAAATCCGCTCGATTTATGTTTATACATAATTTTTTAATTGCGATAAGGCTCCATCCGCTGTCCCTTTCTTGAAATTCTGACATTTTTTTACATATCTCTTGAGTTTGATCTTTAAATAGTTCTAAGAGATCATCACTTACTGTAACAAATCGCATTTTGGAGCGGTGCGAAATCATACAGGAATGTATGTCATTATCCACTATTTTTATATAGTCGCATTCCAACTCCATGTTATATTTAAATGTTATATGACTTATTTGGGCATCTGTTAATATTTGCAAAGATTTTCTTTCCACTCCTTCAAAAAATTCTTCGGGAAATAAAATTTCCTCCCTTTAATTTTTATATGAGAAGGTTTGTAGTCTATTTTTGAATGCTGAATTTTCAAGTTTCATCCCAACATTCGCTTCACGGTTCCTTGAATTTATTATTATGGCAGATGATGTTGATGCATGAGTCCGCTCATGCATTTTTAAATGGGCTTGGTTTCCAAACCACTTGTGACATTCCGAACAATGATGGCTTTCGTGGATTTCAGTAATTTTCATTTCATTAAAAATGCGTGGACAATATTTACACTTCATATTTCTTTCAGCTTTTTTTAATTTTTTAACAATATTAACTGCTTGTTACACTGTAGTTTTACGACTGTTAGAAAATAATATGTTGTTACTTATAAAATAATTTTTAAATTTAAAATAATTTTCGAATATATATTATGAAAGAGATAGACTAATTTAATATTATCACTCAAGTGTATGTTTACTTCTCTCTCATATGAGATTAATATATAATTGCACTTGTATAATACGTAATAGGATAGATACAAATGTAGTTGGAAAAGATAAGATGTAAACATTAGTTTCAAACTATCATATCTAATTATAAAGCATGAAAGAGATGCATTAAAATTGACCTGAAATAATAAATTATATGCTAGAAACCTGATTTGAGTATTTGAGCTAGGCTATAAAATTTCAAAATCTCAAGAAAAACAAGCAGGGGGTATAGAAAAACCAAGTATCCCTTACATATGTCAGGACTACAATTATCTCACTCAAACATTAAATTTTAGATTACTTGTATTAGTGTTGGAGTACCTAAAACTATCTTTAATATTGAAGTAGATGCAAGTATACAAGTATAAAAAATCAAAATTTTAAAGGATGTTGCTTATTATTGAAATGGATTCAGCAAACTACAATTGTGAACTATGTTTAACGCTCAAAGGAAAATTCGTAACATTTTCCAATGTTGCCAATAAAAAACGACATATTTTAAGAAAACATAATTTCGCTTTTTATAAAGCGAAAACATGCAAACTTGTATCATCACCGTCATCCACAACAACATCAACATCATCGCCATCCGCATCAACATCATCATCGTCATCCTCATCATCAACATCATCGTCGACTGCACCAACATCAACATCATCATCATTAGCATCATCAACATCAGCATTATTAGCATCATCATCGTCCTCCGAATTAGCATTTGAAAAAATTATATATGATTTTAAAATCGATAACGACGATTTTTTTAAATATATAAAATATTAAAATAATAATAATATATTAAAATAAAAATAAAATATTAAAATAAAAATTATAAAAATTTAATTAAAAATCTTATTTGATTGACATCTTTAAATTTATTTATTATTATGATAATAATTAAATTAATTTCATATATACATAATCATAATATTTTAATACAGTTTTGGAATTTTGCCTCCTTCCCAAGTAAAAAAGGGTTGTGAGTTTGGAATGTAGAAGCCTTCATTGTCTTCAATAGTTTTTTCGTTGTCGTCAGGATGTAGCTCCGCCAATTCTAATGCGTATGAATAATTTTCTAGTTTTTTTGTTAAAGAAAATTTTTCATCCCCAGCCCCTTCAATTACTTTATCCTCTAAGCTATTGTAGCGTTTGGGAAGATATAGCATTCCATCCTCGAGTTCTGCAATCACTATATTTCCATATTTGGTCTTATGACGAAACATCATTATCACTTTATATGGCCTTGATGGTTGTAATTCCTTCACAGATATATATGATTTTGCTTTCAATTTATTAAAAGCCTCAACAACCTCAATGTTTGTAATGTTTTTCGAAGTCATAATTTACTACTGAAGGATTGCAATGAGTTAATGAATAGGAATATTTTAGAAACTGCGTTTTTATATCAATTTATTTGGGACACACTAAAAATTTTTTAATCAGGAGAGTTTTATTTTCTCAAAATAAATTTTTGATCTCTTAATATTTTTATTCATACATTTTCATAATTACTCTTACTTAATTTCTACATAATAATGAAAAATGCTTCATCTTATGGGTTAAATAATTTATTTAAAATAATTACATTATATGCAAATATTCACAAACATGCATCTTCATATACATTGACATATTCATTTAAATATACCTATGCAAAATATGTTTATGTATAGTTATGTACAGAAATAATATTAAATTCATTTAAGAGTCACAAAAACATTCAATTACTATACAGGGCTTGTTAAAATAAAAATTTTCCTTAAATTTTCACATTTACATCCCAAAATATTACAAAAGAATCTTTTTTTCCCTTTTCTTCTTACCAGACACCAGCAATAAAAAAAAGCAAATTTATAAACGTACTGATAACAGCAATTGTAAAATGATAAGCAACCGATGTCTCAAACTAAAGACCGTGCTTATAATTGTAAAAAACAAAAAAAAGGTTTCTATCGACTATTTCAAGTTGGTTTAAGAGACAGAAATAGACATAATTATTATTATTAAAGAGATAAACGGACAGACAAACATAAAGGCTCGCTAAACCAAAAGTCATCCCTCACATATTTCATCGCATCAAGTGTGCAATGAAAATAAAAACAAAAAAAATCTGTTCAACAACATTAAACATTTTCTTATGCACTTGCATTTCACACAAAAAAAAAATCATCCCAAATTTTTTCATCTCAAATTTTCATCCCTAAATCATCAAAACTAAAAATCATCGAAAAAAAAATCATCCCAAAAAGAAAAAATCTATTCAACAACATTAAACATTTTCTTATGCACTTGCATTTCACACAAAAAAAAAATCATCCCAAATTTTTTCATCTCAAATTTTCATCCCTAAATCATCAAAACTAAAAATCATCGAAAAAAAAATCATCCCAAAAAGAAAAAATCTGTTCAACAACATTAAACATTTTCTTATGCACTTGCATTTCACACAAAAAAAAATCATCCCAAATTTTTTCATCTCAAATTTTCATCCCTAAGTCATCCAAACTAAAAATCATCCCAAAAAAAATCATCCCAAATTTTTTCATCCCAAAAAGATGATTTTTTCATCTCATGCCTCATTTCCCTACTAATATCATGTATGCATACATTCTTATATGGCTCCATATATTAAATCTTATATCTATATATGGATCCACATATGAAGAGCTTCATAATTAAATTTCCATATACATATGAGCTCATATGTTATAATACATTTCATATATTAGTCCATATATTAGTTCATATATAATAGTTTTGCAATGTAAAATCCCATACATTTCCATAAATGAATTCATACATATTTATATATAGTTATGTACATTCATATATTAAAAGTATCTGGACCACATATAATTTTTTTAGCTGGGTAGTTCATTATATCTGTTCAGTGTAAATTGTAACGAGAGTCGCGGTTCTTTTACGTAGTCATCATAATTATAAAATTTCTTGTTATTGTCTAAAATATCGGTTGGTAAATTTTACATATAGTAATATATATGGATAATGGCCTGTGAATACATTTGACTTTCGTCCATTAGTTTGTATTGAAATATGTCACCAGTTAGCTTTGTTGGGGCGTTGTATATTAGTATTTTTAGTTGAGGACGTTTAGTATTTATATTTATCTTGACATATGCTTCTCTTATTATACCCTTTACCAAAAAATGGTAAAAGGGTGTATATAGGTTTGTCATTCCGTTTGTAATTTCCGCAATATTAATAAGCGACCCATAAAGAATATAGATTCTGGATTATTATGCATAGGGAAGACGAATAAGAGATGTCTGTCTGTCTGTACGTGAAATCTATTTTCCGAAGGTCCGAGAAAAGCTAGAGACTTCGTTAGAAGTGCTCCAAAAAGGTTTATTAT
Source organism: Tachina grossa (assembly GCA_949987645.1). Classification (NCBI taxonomy): domain Eukaryota; kingdom Metazoa; phylum Arthropoda; class Insecta; order Diptera; family Tachinidae; genus Tachina; species Tachina grossa. The sequence continues at coordinate 110,466,365 of OX465274.1, read as the reverse complement.
TGAAAATCAGCAAAATCGAGCCGACGCTTTCAGAGCTGGAAAGCTTAAACTTCATTTTGCCACACAAAATAACTCTCGAAAACTTGTTATTATTATTTTTTAACCCCCGACTATAAAAAGGGTGTTATAAGTTTGAAATGTGTGTCTGTGTATCTGTGTGTCTGTACAAGTACACGTCAGATCAAACGGCTGCACGGATTTTGATTTAGTTTGTTTTGTTAGAAAGATGACTTGATCGAGAAGGTTCTTAGCTATAATTTAATAAAATAGGTTTAGCCGCTTAGAAGATATCACATCTTTTCTAGAAATATTAAGGGGTTTTAAAATTTTTAATATTTGTTATTTATTAAATAAACTTATTTTATACTTCAGTATAAATAAAATTGTTATTTCTATTACAAAAAAAAAAAAATAATAAAAAAATTAAAAAGCCGTTTCCAGGGTTGGAAAACAGTATTTTTTTCTTATACAAAGTAACTTACTAAAACAAATTTTTCATTTTTTCTATAAATTGAACATATCTTATGTTCTTAAAACAAAAGAATTGATGTAAGAGATCAGAAAAATCAAAAAGGATTGGAAAACCTACAATTTTTGTGATTTATAAAATTAACTACCGTAAACTAATTTTTTTGTTTGAAAGGTGACTTGATCGAGAAGGTTCTTAGCTATGTTTTAATAAAATAGGTCTAGCCGCTTAGAAGATATCACATCTTTTCTAGAAATATTCAGGGGTTTTTACAATTTTTAATATTTGTTATTTATTAAATAAACTTATTTTATACTTCATAACGAATAAAATTAGTGTTTCAAATTGAAAAAAAGTTTAAAAAAATTAAAAAGACGTTTCCAGGGTTTTAAAACTTTAGTTTTTTTTATACTAAAGTAACTTACTAAAATAAATTTTTCCTTTTTCTCTGTATATTAAACATATCTTATATTCTTAAAAGAGATTGCTGTAAGAAATCAAAAAAATCAAAAAGGATGGTTCCAGGATTCGGAAATTTACACTTTTTGTGATTTATAAAAGCAACTAATTCTAATTAATTTTTTTCTTTTCCTTTATAAATTATATATATTTTACTTTTTATAAAAAAAAGTTGGGTGTGGAAATTACAAAAATAAAAACCACAGCTCTGGAGCTGTTCTGGGGTTGGCGTCTTATTACGCTTAGAGGTATGGCGTTGTTCAACGCAATTTCTAAAATGGGCTTGGATGTTATTTCGAGTGAGGAGCCAACTTACTGGCCTACTGAAGTACGAAAAATTTCGGATGTTATAGATTTTGGCGTCATAAAAAGTATTTCTAGGGAATTAATTCACGTTGAAGCTTCCCTAGATCTCTCGTCCGATCACTCTACCACTATCGTTACAATCTGTAGCCCACTGAGATGCGCTTTACCTGACCCATATGTCAAGATGATAAATCATGTTAATTTGCTGGGATTCAAAAACTATCTAGTAGTCATTGCACGGAAAATATTACGCTAAGAACACCCGATGATATTGAATCTAACATTGCCAATCTTAACGAGAATATTAAACAAGCTGATGACCATGCCACTACCTCCCATCCGCATGCTGGGTTTAATAGAATTTATTTTACAGACGTTGAACGTCTCGTACATGGAAAAAGAAGAGCTAGAAGGGAATAGCAACAGCACAGATCACCTCAACACGAAATTAGATTTAAAGAGTGCACTAAACGACTCCCAGAGTTGCTTGCATCTGAAAAAACTGCATCTTTTAAAAATTATCTGGAAGGTCTTGATGTCACACCAGCATCTAATTACTCTTTGTGGCGCGCTGCTAAAAAGCTTAAAGCACCCATTGAGTTGAGGTAAGAAGCAATACGGAAAAAAGCAACATATTTGCTGAGAATTTAAAATCCATATTTACACCAAACACATGTACCGGTGTTGCTGATTAGCCGAGTGTCGTTGCTCCGCCCCCTCGACCCTTAAAATTTAAGATGTATGATATATAAAAACTAATTGCCGAACTCAACCCGAAAAAAGCTCCCGGTATTGATGGAATTAGTAACCAGATGCTGATTAAGTTGCCTCGTACTGCAATTAGAATCCTGTTATTCATTTTTAATGCCATTTTACGACTGGAGTAGTATCCACACTGCTAGAAGCTTGCCAAGGTTAAAATGATTCCAAAGCCAGGTAAAGATCTTACGAAGGCTGAGTCGTATAGGCCAATAAGTTTACTGTCAACAATGTCAAAGCTCTTTGAAAAGCTACTCAAAATTGTCTTCGATTTTAACTGGAGCCTAATTCCTGCACTCGAGATCGGAATTGCATTCGAATAGTAATTAATTTCGATGGCAAGAAATTTTGCGATGATGTTACTCGCTACTAAGCGAATCGAGTTTTTGTTTTAGTGTTGGAAAAAGGCAAATATATTTATATATAAATTCATTTCACAACACTGAATAAATTGTAAGCAAAAGCATACATATGTTTGTGTATATATACGTGTGCAAAAACATATGTATGCACGTACATACACACGTATATACAGAAAAAAGAAACGAATATACATAAATGTTATTTTCATTTTTATTTGATTAATAACTTAATTAGTGTAAAGTTAGAGAAGAGAGCACTAGCCACATTTTCGATTTAATTTATTGGTTGTCCAGAAGCAGTTAATATGTTATTTAAATGCTACCAGAGTTGGTTGATTTTTTTTATTTTCCCGACAACTTTCAGGCAAAACATTATTTGCCAAGTCAGTGTGTTTTGTTATATTTAAAATCAATAAGAAATTCTTTAATTTGTATTTTTTATAAGTACATTTGTGCATTTATTCATTTATAAATAAATAAGTCTAATATTGACCAAACATTTTCTTTTTCATCGCTTTTTCTATGTTAAACATGATTTCGAATGCCATTTTGCTTGCGAGTAAAAACACGAACGGTTGCATTCGAATGTATGCACGTTACCGAATGCTGTCATTAGAAATTTCGATATGTGTTACTCGAAACCGAATGCGAAAATCCCAAAAGTTAAAAAACTTGCGCATTCGAGTAATAACTCGCTCGCAATCGAATGCGAGAATTGGTAATGATTTTTTGTAGTAATTTGGGAATATGGCTACCTATTAATACCGGTTATGCTCGTCGTTAGTAAAGTGGTCTAAAATAATAAAAATGCCAATGTTTCCATTTCTAGTATGAAGCAATGGGCCTATAAGATCCATATACAGCCGCTGAAAAGGTCTTTCCGTCTCGACCATTTTGCCCATTAGTGGTTTGAGTGAGACGCTAGGAGAATTAGACGTTTTACATAAATCACAATTCAGCACATATTTTTTTATGTCAAGTACCATTTTTGGCAAAAAGAAAAACTCACGAATGCGATGTAATGTTTTGCTAATTCCACCATGTGATACAGTCGGTACATCATGGGCAGCATACATGACATCATTACGTAATTTCGATGGAACATAAAGCTTCCAAGAATCAGATTCGTCATCACTACCAGAAGAAAATTTAGTTCTTTTACAAATATATTTATCTAGAACCTTGTAGTCAGGCAATTCTGACTCCAAAAATGCATTTTTCAATCTTAAGTATTCCGGACTTTCAAACGCATTAAAAGTAAGGTCCAAACAAGGGAGAACCTGCAGCTCTATTTCCGATATACTTTCCCTGTTCTCGAAAGCTCGAGATAAAACATCTGGAACAACATTATCTTTACCATTGCGGTCTTCTATTGAAAAATCGAATCCCTGTAGTTTAATTGCCCATCTGGACAAGCATCCTGACAAATCTTTCTGTTGCATAATCCACTTTAGACTCGCATGGTTCGTTATGACCTTAAATTCATGACCCTCTACGAATGCTCTGAATTTTTTAATAGCTAATGTAACAGCTAAACACTCCAATTCTGTTACAGAATAATTCCTTTGCGCATTATTTAATTTTTTTGACATAAAGGCTATTGGCCTTTCATGACATTCAGCATCAACCTGAGCTAGAACAGCACCTATCACACACATGCTTGCATCACATTGAAGAATAAACGGCTTGTCAAAATCTGTATGAACTAACACTGGTGCAGATGCTAGTTTTTCCTTAACCATTTCAAATGCCTTTTGGGCATGGTTATTCCATGCAAATAATTTTCTTTTAACCAGCAATTCCGTTCCGGAAAGTGATGTTGGCGAAGTCATCAATAAATCTACGATACCAGCCAGCCATTCCCAGAAATTGACGAAGTTGTCGAACTGATTTGGGATCTGGGAATTCGGATATAGCCTTTACCTTGTCTGGATCAACTCTTAGACATCCTCCACCTACTATATAGCCTAAATATTGCACCTGTCGGATAGCAAAACTGCTTTCCCCTACATTAATGCTCAAATTAGCCTTACGAAGTTGATTGGCCACATCTTGTAGTTAACGTAAATGTTCGTCATAGTTTTTAGAAATTATAAGTAGGTCATCTAAGTAAACAAAAACGTTCGTCTGTAAATTGTACGGAACAACACGGTCCATCAGTCTGCACATTGTTTGTGGAGCATTACACAATCCAAACAGCATTCCTGTAAATTGATATAAAGGCCGAGTAGGGATGGTGAATCCAGTCTTAGGTCTTGAGATTTCATCCAATTTTATCTGCCAAAAGGCATCTTTTAAATCTACCTTGGAGATATAATAAATTGGAGGAAGTCTTGATATAAGTTTATCTATGTTAGGTATAGGGTAAGCGTCTTTGGTCGTCATAGAATTTAGTTTTCTACTGACTAAACAAAATCTCACTTTCCCAGGCTTCACAATTAAAACTCCCGGAGATGACCAAGGTGATGTCGGACACTCCTCAATAACTCCTAAATTTAACATACGTTCAATTTTCCCACATAAAAGTTTTTCCCTAGCTGGTGATATTGGGCAAAATCTTTATTTTATAGGTATGTACGTTGCTACCCGTATCAATGTTGTGCTCAATAAAAGATGTACAGCCGAGACCATCGCGTTCCGAATTTGGAAATATGTCAATAATCTTTTGAAGTAGTTGCTTTTGTTTTGTCGTCATTGGAATTTTGTTGTTATCCTCTTCTGAGCTAATTTCGTTAATAGTATTTATTGCTGCAATTCGTGTGCCAAATTTCTCCCAAAAGTCCATTCCACATATGATATCCTGTACAATTGTTGGTATTAATAAAAATTAATTTTTTTTTCTTCCTGACCATTATAGCAAACATCTAGAGTTACCGTACCTTGAACTCATTGTTTTTGCCCGTCAGCAGTTTTAACAATGCCTGATTTATGTACATACACTTTAGATTTTATAATACAGCTACAAAAGTTTCCACCGACAACACTAATATTTGCACCACTGTCCAACAATGCAAAATGATCTTCACCCTGCACATTTAATACAATGTAGGCTCTGTTGTCATTCACTTTGCTTTTTAACTTGTTCCATATTATTGAAAATTTTATTTCTAGTACGGTTGTACTCCTCTAGACGAATATGATATGGCCTTTGTAAAGGATGAATTTTTGACTTATCCGGTTTTATCTTCACATCAGATTTATTTATCTCAGTAGTTATAACTGGTTTCTCATTTCCATTGTTTTTTATCAAGTCTAAATATTTTAAATTTTCTAGTTTTGTATCGGATGCCCGTCTCTCTTCACACGGATATCCTTTAACACGTTTCCCCGCTTCTGTAAACAAGTTGGACATTGCGGCTTATAAATATTCTTTGCTTCGCATCCATAACAGAACACCGTTCTACTCTCCAAACAATCCACAAAACTGTGACCCGACTTGCCACAATTCCAACATTTTTCAGACTGTACTACTAAACAAACTTCTACGTTATCCTCTGCAGATTCTTCTTCGTCTTCTTCATATTGTTTCTTAGCAGCGACTTCTGATAATTTTCCTTCTACAACGGAATGTAACAAATTTAAGTTACAAAATGAAAAATTATAATGCTGGAAAGTAACCGATAACAACCAGTCTACTTTATATCCATAACACAAAAAAAATTAAAATAATCAAACAAAAAAAAAAAAATAGAGAGAGTACAGTCCAAGCGAGTATTGAATCGAAATGTATTAGTATAAAGGCAACTTCTCAAGCTCGAACCCAAACCCTAATAACAATTTTAGCAACACAAGTTAAATTTGGAATTGTAAATCATAAGGAAAAATAAACAATTGTGCCCAAATTAGCAAATATTGTTAAAAAAAATAATAAACGAAAATAAGAAAAGAAAATGTAATAAATAAAAATAATAAACTATTTGAAAAGTCGCCACTCACACAAAGTTTCAAAAGCCCTCAGAAACAAGATGTAATTGCACACATTTCATTTTAATATTTACGTAAACTGAGGCCCCACGTTGAGTGCCAAAATCTCTGTAACGATTTTTTGTCAAGATGTAAAAATTTGGGAATATGGCTACATATTAATACCGGTTATGCTCGTCGTTGGGGGGAGGGGAGAATGTGTATCAGATTCCCAGACAATAAAGTTTAGTTCATAAACATGCATTAATTACAGTACATTTAAATTTTAGGTAACAAAAGAATATTAAGAACAACAATCCACAAATGTTTAACTAAAAGAAAATAATAATCATAAGTTAATGAGAGAGAAGTAGCCATAGTTGTAAGTTGCTACACAAGTCTGAAACCCTCCCTACCATGCTGACCAGTTAACGTTTAGTTGTAAGCCCAAATCTATATTAAAAAACTTTACTTAACCTACCTCATATCATTAGCTTCACCTTCCGTAATGAAAATATAAAAAAATTATTCCATATTCAAAAATTATAAATATATTTACTAAATCTGTTCATTCAAAAATAGTGTTGATCTATATCGTTATTATTCATAAGAAAGAAACTCATAAAGAAATTAAGTAAAAGTGAAGGTAAAGATTTTTATAGTTATTAAGAAAAATTAACGAAATTTTAAAATAACATTTCAAAACACTATCGGTCTAATTCATAAAAAATATTTTAGGTTTATTTGAGGTATATTTGACAAATTTCCCATAGAAATATGTCAAATAAGCGCATAATAAACCTGAAATATTTTTTATGAATAAGGCAGTTTATATATAAATAAAAAGCTAAATTTAAACGATCAATGTTTTAGTAAATATTCGTTTATAAATATTATGTTAAGACTAAATTATATATACATATGTATTATTATTATTTTTTATATGTAGATTTGTTCGATGTTGTGGTTTTATTTTATTAATAAAGCATAATCTAACTTACTTGGTAATTATCCATCGTTGTCAACAGGCGCCGGAAGATTGTAGTCTGGATGCATACTTTAATTATGTTTAATTAATTAGGAAATTATTTCGAGCTATATTGTTAATTGTGTAAGTGTTTGTGTATTATATGGATTGTATTAATTTAGAGAATTCTAATATCTCATTTTAATACGATCCACCACTTTTTTTCTTTTTAGTTTACTTTATGCATTTCTTTGTTTATGATAACAAAATTTAGTTAATTAAACAATTAAAACAAATAAAAATTTAGTTTAAACAAAAAGAAATCAAATATGAAAAAAAAATAATTAATATACCGCGATTGAAAGTATCAATATATAACGTATTCTTTATCTTTTATGCACTTTTATATAGTAGAGAGAGAGAGAGAGAAAGAGTGTGCAGGACAATGTCAGTGTTATATTAAGGATAACGCAAGTAAAGTTCCTGTTGTCTTGTACTACCCAAAAAATATATGTTATAAGCAGCCAGATAATAATTATTATGATCTTCGAAAATTTTTGTTATTTGCAGTATGGGAATCCAATTTGTGGATAATTGAAAACAATATGTTGTTAGCAACAGCAAATCAGCCTTTACAGATGTGGAAGGACACTTTATGAGTTTGCCTGAAACTATCTCATCCGGTGTACCACAGGGGAGTATACTGGGGCCAGTTTTATATTTGATTTATACTTGTGATATGCCTGTGAGCAGTAGTATCCATACTACCACATTTGCCGACGATACAGCCTGCCTTAGTATACACGAAAACCCTGATGAGGCATCCCGAAAACTCCAGGAACACATTAGCACGATAGAACTATGGTTAAACTTATGGAGAATTAAGGTAAATGAACAAAAGTGTGTTCAAGTAACAATTACCTTACGAAGAGATACTTGTTCCCCCATTCGGATTAATAATCAATTTGTTCCTCAACATTCACATGTGAAATATCTTGGTACACACCTTGATCGACGGCTTACATGGAAACAATACATTGACTCTAAGTTAACTCAAATGAAACTAAAATTAACTCAGGTACATTGGCTGATTGGCAGAAATTCAACACTCAGCCTAGACTGCAAACTTTTAATATAGAAGTCGCTTTTAAAGCCAATATGGTGCTACGTGGTTCAGCTATGGGGCACTGCTTCAGCTTCAAATGTTGAGAAAATCCTAGGAAGGGAAAACAAAATTTTACGTTTGACAACATCGACTCGATGGTTCATCAAAAATTCAAATATACATCGTGATTTAAATATGCCACTAGTGACTGAAGAAATTGCAAAATACGCAGGAAAATATCTAACAAAACTCGAGTCATATCCTAATCCGCGTGCTCGTAATATTTTGAACTTTACTGGACACATCCAATTAAAAAAGAGAGATACACGGGCTCTAATTATCAACACTCCAGATGATGAAGCTGCTTGAAAACACTTTATTTCTTTTTTTGCTTACTTATGTTTTATTAATAACTATCACTTATCTTATGTCCAACATTGGTTGGGCCTAATATTTTTTTTTGCCCATCAATACTTATGTATTATTAATAATTATCACTAAGAATTAATTTTTAGTCAGGCTTAAGTTCAGTAACTTCAATTATTTTATTGAATGAAATATTTTTATTAATTAATGTGAGTTTCTAAAGAATCTAAAAATGTCTCATTTAATTCATCATGGTCACGTGACAAAAATATGTTCACTTGGCAGTCACTGTTCACTTGGCAATCACAAATGTTGGGATACCAAATAAACGGTAGAAAGCAACAACAGAGTAACATAATATGCACTACTATAATACTTATATGTATGTACCGACGGTGCATCGAATAAGTAAAAATAATTAATGTGATGATCGTAAAAGATAAGCAAGAATAGTTAAACATACGTAGGTAGAGTAATATAACTTCGTGCTAACCTAAATAGAAAAATGGAAAAACAGGGGAAATAAATAGTGATACTTACATATGTATTTACCAAGGGTAAATCAATAATTGTACACAACAATCATTCCTCACATTCCGTTTCATTAGAATTTACGTTAAATAGCTAATGTTAATAACAATCTCTACCCAAGTAGATAGACTATGGTGCTGATGAAGTGCGTTGCTGCACAGAAAAATATCGGTATTTCCCCCAGCTTAAAAGTCTAATTTAATTTTTCTTCTCTTCTTTAGAAACTCACATTAATTAATAAAAATATTTCATTCAATAAAAGAATTGAAATTACTGAACTTAAGCCTGACTAAAAATTAATTCTGATTAAAAATTCACTATAGTTCAATTAAAATCTAAAAATGTCTCAATTATCACTAAGTTTTACCTGATTTACATTAAGCATTTTTTTCATGAAATTAGTTGCATGAAAATTTTTTATTTATCAATAGAAGGCCTGGAGAAGAAGCTCATATTAAAAAAATTACCAAAAATGCATGAGAGATTCATTATAAGTCCTTTTTTTATACAACATTCTCTTTTATAGCGCTGCAATTAGCAAATAGAAAAAGTTGCGTGCAACAAAATTCATGAAATTTCATGAAAAAATTTTTAATGTAAATCAGTTATTTATGTCCGACATTTGTCGGGCCTACTAATTATATTTTAGATTTAAGATTTGAATACTTATTGTTAGTTCCTATTTGAACATACAATAAATAAGGAACATGCATTAAAAAAATTAATAAATATATTGAATTAAAACAAATAAATTATTTAAAAAAATTTGGCCCTTCGATGTTACAACAGTCTTCTCAAAACGTTCATATTCATGATCGTTTTCTTTTTCTACTAGAAAAATAATTTAAATTAAGAATATTCTTAGCAAAACATTATTAAGTTTACCAATATCTTTATTTTGCAAATATGTATATTAAAATTTTTTGTAAATATATCAATTGCTTTCTTATTTTATTTTTCCTGAAGAATCACTATGCGTGTTAGTCATGTTTTATACACATCAGTTTTTCTTGAAGCAAGCCCATTCAACTTTTCTCGAAGCAAGCCTATTCTCTTTTAATGCTCTTCTTTTTACTCACACACGCAAGGTCTGTTTGTAAGTATACCCTATTGTTTTAAGCAGCGAATGCAAAAACAAACGACTTTTCGGTGCAAGTAAGAATGTTGTAGCCCTCTTCTTTCTGCTTTCCTATTTCTTCCATAAACTCAGACTTGCTTCGAGAAAAACTGTCATGTCTAAAACTGACATGCCACTACATTGCTGCCAAATCAAAAAACTGTGATTTGAAAACGAAGTTAGTTTGATCAAAATCGGCATTTTTGTTTGTTTTTGAATGAAAAAATCGGCAAATTGCCGAAAAATCAGCACTTTTAGCAGTCCTGTACACAAACCGTAGTATTCTAAGGCAATAAATTTTTTGAATAGTATGTGCTTTAGTTTTACCATTATTTCAACTACTTAAATAACCACAGCAAATTTCATTATACCTATGCACTTATAGATATAATAATATGATGAATTTTTGGAAAATGACCGAGCTACCATAGTTAAGATGTTTATACAAAAAGAAACATAAGAGGTTTCAATCTAATTCTTGCGTCAGGTAATGTGCACTTAGGAGTAGTATATATACATTGAATTTCACTGAAATCGGAGATGGTAAAAATGAAGTCTTTGATTACTCAATGGAGGTATATTGACCTCGTTTCCGGGTCCATTAAGAGTTCTCGGACTTACTTCAAATTTCATTTCTTTACATACATACTTTCTTATTATGAAGGAACAGTAATTCTTCCGGTGGTTTATAAAAATCTGACATTTTAAAATAACAACACCCCAACACCCTTTGGTTTGACTGAACTGACTGAGAAAATCCAACAACAACAATATAAACGATATTAATTTTTAAAATTAATACTATGATTGACTTGTGTTATCAAGAGATTGGGTTTTATTGAGAGTTTGCCATAACATGTGAATTGCTATCATTGCAGTGAGAACTATGTTCGGAGATATTTTTGTTGGTCACTGTTAAACTCATGAGAAATTTCTAATTGTTAGTATAACAAAATGCTGATGTACGAGTATAACAAGGAGTAAATATTGTTGGCATGGTGAAGACAGATGGTGGTAGTATATTTCGTTGCGCTTTTAAATGGGTTCCACTGTTAATATTTGTTATATACAATTTTCTTTCATAAACATGCTGTTGTTGAGCTTTTTTCAAACGGTACGTCAACTGTTTTTTCCATTTGGTTCGGCGATTTTGGAACCATGTCTTTATTTGTACCTCAGTCAAGTTTAATGATTTTGATAGTTCCATACGTTTGTTGCCACTCAAGTACTTGTCTTGTTTAAACTCGTTTTCAAGAGTTTCCAGTTGTTTGGCACTGTAGGCTTGGCGCGGTTTACGACCTTTTTCTTGTTTGCGGAATCGTTTTGCTAAAAAATCAATAAGAAAAATAGTATAAAAATAACATTACAGCAAATAAGTTCTATTACATATTTAGGAGTTTTTACAAATATTTCATTACTTAAGAAAATAGTTTTCTGAATTATAGATTCAACTTGAACTTACCTTGAGGTCCTATTAAATGATGATAATACATGTGACTATGGTGTGATCCAGTTATTAATTTAGTTGGTATGCCAAGCCAATTATCACAGATAATCGGAGGAGCACTGAAATTTACTACCGGATGAAAATTCTTTATATGTTTATTGTAAGCTGGCATTGAAGTTATACCATGGCTCAAAATATTTCCGAAATCAAAATACGCTGAAAAGAAAATTACATTGTAAAAACACATAAAAAGTTATAATTACAAAGTGCAAAATTTTTTAAGATATCGAGTGCAAACTCCTCCTGAGGTATTTCTCGAAGTACTAATGAAAACTAGTGTTGTCATTCGAACAAAAATTGTTCGAATATTTGAACAACATTTTATAATTTTTCTTCGAACGAACAAAAATTTTCAGTTTAGAATAAAAAATTATTGGAATCATTTTTGTCGAACATTCGAACAATTACCCTAACTACAAAAAAGATTTTTTGGGTTATCTGCGGTTTTTAAATGATTTTTTAAAAGAACTCAATGACATATTAAAAATGTTTGTAAATGTGTATAAATACTAGGGTGATCGATTATTCGACTTTTTCCAGAAACCGATTTTTAAATAGTTCGAATATTTGAAATTATGAATAACCTGGTTCCAGGTTTTCAAATCAGGAAAAACCGGTCAACCAGTTTTTTAAGTAAAAAAATTATTAAATAAAAGTTTTGGTTTTAAACTGCTTTAATTAAAGAAAGAGTTAACAGTTCATGTAAAAATTACACTGCACAACAAAATAGATGTTTTTTTATGATATTTAAATAAAAATGACTGATCCTTATGTATTTTTGTCTCCAGACTACGATGGCGTTTTTCTAGTTTCTAGTTTTTCTCTATCAGCTCTAGTTTTGAAGGTAAAGTGTCATTTAGGATTTGCATAATTTGCAATTCTTTTTGTATTATACCGTTAATATATGTATTACGAATGGTACCCCAAACTTCAAAATAATTTCTAGATTATTTATCTATACATTAGAATCGGCTATTTTATTATAAAACAATACAAAAATTAAAGGTAAAACACAAAAATTAACTAAATGTAAATACTTATGTATATTAAATATATATAATATCTGTATTAAAATGGAATATGTGCTTGAATGATATTCTATTGTTTTACAAGAGAGCACTTTTAAGCGTTCAAGTCGATTTTCAGAAAAAATTTTTTTTTACAATTAAATTGGGAAATTCTCTGTTCAACTTTATTTTTTTTTGATCACACTTTAAGTAATACATTTACATGCCTCTTCACAGAAAATATTGTGACTGAAAAATAGTCATAACTTTGAAATTGTGACTAAGGACTAAAGGCCCAACTATAATATGAATAATCTGGCTTAAGCTAATGTCAGAACTGAACGATAAGTCTGTCAAATGTTTAAACAATTCAGATGTGACTTTTAGGTGGCCACAATGTACTTACATGCACTTAAGCATTCTTTAGCCACAGCTGCACATCTAGGTATTGTCAATAATTCTGTATTAATTTTGTTTCTTCTCATAATTCATAAATGAATGCAATTCAATCAAACTAACTTGAAAGAATGTCCTAGTCTATTAAAAATTCACATATAAATATATCCGTCACCTTATTACTTGTTTTATTTGTTTTGCCTACTAAAAAGTACAACAGTGAATATACATAAGTAAATACATGTGCATGTGTGTATATGTGTATTGTAAAACAAACAATGAAAATAAAAGTTTTGCTTTATTTTCCGAGTTTAAAATAAGAAACAATAAAAAAATATTTAAAATCAATGAATATTTTCTGGTGCTGCTTGTTTGAGTTTAAAAAATGTACAAACAGTTGTTTCCTTACGGAATGTGCGTTCAGTTTGGCACTTTACTTAAGCAAATGACATTTGACGAAACTTGACGAAAAGTTTGTTAAGTACATTATAGTTTGCCACATACGTTTTATATGTAACCGCACAGTTACTTCAGCTAGCTTATTCATATTATAGTTGGGACTTAAGATTTTCGATTCTCAAAACAAAATTCTGTCAACATAAAATTTTAAAATAAAGACTAGGAATCTAGACAATCATAGGAATTGTGAAAGGAATTTCAAACTAAAATAATTAATATAAAATATTTAAAAAAGAGAAACTAATTTAAAAGTGGCAAAAGGGTTGTAAATAATATGTACGTACATTTTTGCTAATAGCCAATTTTGGGAGTGATGTACAATTTCGACAAACAATCGAAGAACAAGTTGTGCTCCAAGATTTTACCGCTATATTTATATTTATGCTAGCATTTTCTCGCATTTGTTCGCACTTAGAAAGAAATTGAGTATGCTTTAAATTGTATTTAGGCCAATCTTATCTAAAACAGACAAAATACCAACAGTGAAAATCTCGCGATTTATTCTATTCCGTACTGCTTTCTCAATTTTTTTATATCATTCTTCTCTAGACAATAAAAACCACGTTCACGCATGCTGCCGTGACCAATGGAAATAGGAATTCATTCTCTGCAGATAATGCGACTAGTCCATACATATATGTAAGGACTAGTCCAATGAGGAGTAGAAGTAATTCAAAACTACCCAGATATATGAAAAAAGCTGGTTGATTTAACATTGCGATGTTCTAGGTTTGGACCACATAGTCAAACTTTGCATTACATCGGACTAACCCCAAAACTACCGCATATGGAATAGCTATAAACTAAACGAACACTTAGTCCCTATTTACACTGTGCAAGTCTTATTGCTAAGCTGATTAGTTTATTAGGAGATAGAGACGGGGGGAAAAGAAACGTTGCTGTTCCCCTCGTCACTCTCTCCATGAAACTAATCAGCTTAGCAATAAGACTTGCACAGTGTGTTTTGGGACTTATTGTGCAGCATTGAATTCTTGTATGAAAACGCCATTGTCCATGACTGCATTACATGGGACCATGATGTAACTAGTCTATTTCACCTATATTGGGCCACGAACTCCAATATTATTTGCAAGGTTTTATATACATACATATGAATGTATGTATTTTTTTTTTATTTTTGATGTGTAAACATCTATACGCTAGGGGGTAAAATCTTTTGACTTTAATTTCTTTGCTGAGATTTCTTAGCTGAGATTTCTTTCTTAGATTTCTTTGCTGAGATGCACACAGCATTATCAAATCAGTGTGAGCTATGTATGAGTGTATTAGTGTTTAGAAGAAGCAATACCAAGCAGAGAAACACGTCGAAAGGCTCGAAGCCGAAGGTGCGCCACCGCCGGTTATTTTTCTGTATATTTCCGTACACCAAAGGTGAAAATGAACCGTAAGAGCTACGGACTTGAAATTTGGACACAATGTGTAGACATTTGGCCACTACAACAACAAATACATGAGTGTTAAAAACTAAAAGGTGTTCCAAAACGAGCAACGAAAAATTTTAAAATCCCATGTAATATATATACAATTGTATGTACATATATACACTTGACATTTTAAAAGTTAGTGTATTTTTATACAGACTACAATAATTAACACTAAATTTAAAAAATTTAAATCAATGGGTGTTCCATCAGGTAATGCAATTTTGACTTTGTAATTTTGACAACTTGCTGTATCTTGGAAATCGTAAGAGCAAAACTCTTGAAATTTTGAAAAACGGTAAAACTAAAAACTCAAAAAAATATAAAATCGCCAAATATAAAAAACCGCCAAAAACAAAAAAAAATCGCCAAAACGAAAAAAAGCAGCAAATTAAAAAAATCTCTAGGACTAAAATAAGTCTCGAAAAACTGGAAAAATCGCCAAAATGAAAAAAATCCCTAAACAAAAAAATCGCCAATATGAAAAAATCGCCTAAATAAAAAATTAAAAAAACCCTAAAAAAACAGAAAAAAATCGCCAAAAGGAAAAAATCGCCAAAATGAAAAAAATTGCAAAAATTAAAAAAACCGAAAAGAGAAAAAAAACCCCAAAACGAGAAAAAAGCGATAAAACTGAAAAAAATCGTTTAAACTGAAAAAAAACTTAAAAAAAGAAGAAAGCTAAATAAAAAAAAAATTATCAAAACCGAATGTGCGCGAGTCAATGCAATGCGTACACAACAACAAGAACAGCAACAACTAAACGATGAACAACAGGAATTAAAAATCAAAAAGTGAAGGCATTTACCATAGATGAGCACTGCACTACCACTAAAGTTTCAGTAAAAACAATAAAAAATGTTTAACAAGTAAATTTTTACTGATTACTAAAATTTTTTTCTACAATTCTTATATATTGCCTAAATGATTTGTAATACGATGAGGTGCATTGAATTTTCAGTAATCAGTAATGCCCGTATTCATTATGAAATTCTACCAAGTGGCTAAATGTTTTTCATATAAAAGTTTCAAAAATTGAATGAAAAAACTTTGCCACTTGCTACAATTTTATTATGATTACGGCCCTACGATTTTACTGGTAATGCAAATTAAATTTCATTAGCAGTAAAAATTTACTAAATTTTTTTAGTAATCAGTACATTTACTGCTTACTGCAATTTTGAATGCTGTACATATACATATACATATACATATACTGCAGTGTGCCCATTTACTAACCAAATAAGTTTAATAAAACAAACAAAAACCAACAAATTCATATGTATTTACAATATTGAAAGTTTTGATACTTTTAATTAATTAATTTAAAAAAAGATACTAAAAGCATACATAAGTACTTCCAATTTAAAAAAAAATGTGAGTCCGATCACAGAAGAGATGTGTAAACATCTAGTAATGAAATTTTTTTTTAAGTTGGAAGTACTAATGTTTTTAGTATATTTTTTTAAGGGTAGGTGGTGCTTTAATTTTTGGATTTTCCAATAGAGTAAATCAATTAGGACTATTTGTCTACAAAATTTCAGCTCTCTGCAGCATAATATTACGTAAAATTATTATGGGTATGGCCGCGCCGACTTTTATATCTGTTAGTGCTTATGGTTCATGTAAAGTTTTGTAGGAAAAATCTCATGAGAAATACATGACTAAAAATTGCTAAGCCGAAGTACATGAAAGAAAAAGCTAAGATTTATGGGTGTAGTCACGGCCACTTTTCACAGCAGGAAATTTTTACTTTGGATAAGTGCAATGTGTATGAAAAGTTTCAATAAAATTTAACTTAATTTTGTGTTTATAATGCTTGTTCCCAACCCCTGATTTAAACTTCTGGTTTCTTAGATTTTTACTAGGGATCTCTGATCTAGATTAATTTGTGTACCAAGATTCAGCACTCTACTGCGAATTGGAGTTTTAGAGGATAAAACTTCTTGCTTTTAAAATTTTTCCATTGGCTTACTCATCTACACTTGCTTGTGTATAAAATTTCAGCTCTCTAGCGAGAACTTTAAATTTCATGAGCATTCCTCCTCCCACTGTTTTAAACTCACAATATTGTTTTGAGCAGCGCTTATAATTCATGCTTATTTTCTTCTAAAATATGCTAGACCGAAGTAGATTAAACACAAGGCTAAAATTTTATGGGAGTGATCACGACCACTTTTTTAGGTGATAGTTTAAAGTATTGTATACGTGTAACGTATATGCAAGGTTTCATTAAAATGGCTTAAGTTAAAAGCTATATATTAACAGCCTTATTTATATAACTTATTAAGGCTTTATAAAGGGGTTTTAAGACAAATTTTCATTAAAAATTCTTCTTAAAAAGTCTTACTAAGTTTTATTAACAAAACTGTAAGTTTTCAGATCCAAACAATAGTAGCGTGGCCCCGGCCATTCTGGTTAATTTTTTTGATTTTTCAGATTTCTCTTGTTGGTTTCTCACCTAGACCTATCAAATTTCAGCTCATAAGCGCAACTTTTAATTTTTAATTTTTATGGGCGAAGCCCCGCCTCTCTGACTAAAATTTCCGGGTTTTCAGGGTTTTCTTGTTGTTTTCTCCCCTATACCTATTCGTGTATTAAATTTCAGCTCCTTAGCGCAACTTTTAGTTTATAATTTTAATGGGCGTAACCCCACCCACTTTTCCAAACTTAAGATTTTTTTCGGTCACTGCTTATTATTCCTGTCAAGTTTTGTTGCAAACGGATAATAATACATACAGAAATAGTATATCTAAATATGCTGAGCCGTAGTACACGAAAATGAGGTTGAATTTGTATGGGCGTGTTAACGCCCACTTTTTTAATGAAAAATTTCTAGGCTTGCTTTATTTCAGCAAAAAATTTCCGGGTTTTCAGGGTTTTCTTGTTGTTTTCTCCCCTATACCTATTCGTGTATTAAATTTCAGCTACTTAGCGCAACTTTTAGTTTATAATTTTAATGGGCGTAACCCCACCCACTTTTCCAAACTTAAGATTTTTTTCGGTCACTGCTTATTATTCCTGTCAAGTTTTGTTGCAAACGGATAATAATACATACAGAAATAGTATATCTAAATATGCTGAGCCGTAGTACACGAAAATGAGGTTGAATTTGTATGGGCGTGTTAACGCCCACTTTTTTAATGAAAAATTTCTAGGCTTGCTTTATTTCAGCATGTATGCCGAATTTCAATAAAATATCTTCCATTAAGCGCCTTAGATTTACTTTTTTAATTCTATCCTTTATGGGCGTAGCCCCACTCTTCTGGCCAAAATTTTCGGATTTTAAATTTTTTTTAGTTTAATGCTCACCTAGACCTAGTTATGTAGCATATTTAAGCTCACTAACAGATTTTAGTTTTTATGGGCGTAGCCCAGCCCCCTTAGTTAAAATTTTTAGTTTTTCAGATTTTTCTGGTTCATTGCTCACCTAGATCTACTCGTATGCCAAATCTTAGCTCTCTAGCTATAGCGGAAGTGCTTCATCAATTTGATGAGTGATCAGTGAGTCAGTGAGTATGTCCTAAAATATGCACTATTTGCACCTCCATATCTCCGTAACCTTTCATTGTAAAACTTTCAAACTTCGCATATAAGGTTATATGAATTTATTCTAATTATTATTTAAATTTAATAATTTTACGGTCACGGGGTACAAAGTAATAAGGGGGTAAAAACAGCTCGAATGGCTTCCTGTAAATATACACACTGCGTGCATTGATCGGAAGTTGGCCTGGCGCAGTGCCGTGCGCCTAGATAATCCAAAGAATATAAATTGTATAGAATACGCATCTGAGCTAAAAAATTAAACATTTTTTGCTTACGCTTTAAGCTTAAATTAGACGTGACATAGCCATAACGCCATAACCATAACCAAACCAAAATTCAATTGGTTTCTATGGTGAGAGTTATGGCGTTATGGCGACTCAAGTATAATCGAATACAGTGTTGCCCATTAGTTTGGTTCGAGCGGCTGCTCTCTATGGCTATAGTTATGTCACGTCTGTTTGATCCTTTAGATGTGAGGGGAAAGTATAAAGCGCAAGCAAACACACACTGAGAGCATTATATTCTTTGCTCTTATCACCAGCGTTGCCGTTGCTTGACTTAAGTCGCATTTTGCTACTTTTTCAACAGCAAAACATGCGGCCAATTGCAAAAAAACTATGTAAAAATATCCGAGTTTTAGCACAAAAAATAACCCGAATTTCGGAGGAAAGTTGCTGTTGCTGAAATAAAGCTTGTTTTAAGGATGATAAGTTTCCAAATTCTGCAGTTGGAAAGTCAGTGAATTAAGCTATATACAGACGGTTGTCAGATCTTACAATCTTGCCAGTAAAATGTGCTAAAAATTTCTTACAACCGTGTGAACTGGCAATTTTTGCCAGACGCCGTTGCTAGAAAAAGCATTGTCAGTCCATTGCAAGACTAGCAACTGACAACAAAATTGTCAGACATCTTACAATCGTGTGAACACATTGTAAAATTATTGCCAGATATTTGTCAGACATTTTAATATTGTCAGATGTGCGAAATTCATGCATCTGACAATGGCGTCATTGTAAGATAATTCTTTCTATGGGCAACACTGTACACGCTTGATTTTAAATAAAAAATTTATAATAAAATATATGCAGACAAAATCATTGCAATTGCTTCTTTATGGTCCATAATAATTTATACTTTCACTTTTTACATTAAACACAAACACAAACGGTAAATATTTAACAATTTCCAACAAATGGTTTAAGTCTGGCAACGCTTAACAACAGATCTAACAATTTGTGCATATGACAACAGTGTGAACTGACAATTTTTCTATTGACGATTTTTGTCAGATGAATTTATTGTCATACAACCGTCTGGCAATAAATTGTAAGATTTTCTGACAACCGTGTGAACTCACAAGAAATATTGTGCTGGCAATTTTCGATTGCCAGTACATTGTCAGCACATTGCCAGATCTGACAATATTGTAAGATCTGACAATCGTCTGTACATAGCTTTACACTTTATTTCTTCATCTTTATAAAATATAATTTACACAAAAAAAAACAAAGTATAAACATAAATTAGCGTTACTAAACAATTATCAAATAGACTTAAAATAGACACTTGTCAAAGATTAGATTCCAAGTGAAGAACTTATTAAGAAATACAGAATGTTCAGTAAAAAAAATATGTATTTAAGAACTATTCATAATGCCTTGAAAGAATGGTATCACTACATAGTATAAAACAAAGTCGCTTTCTCTGTCCCTATATCCCTATGTATGCTTAAATCTTTAAAACTATACAACGGATTTTGATGCGGTTTTTTTAATAGATAGAGTAATTGAAGAGAAAGGTTTATATGTATAATAACATCCATTAAATAGTGGAGAAATAAATTTTTTCCGCTTACATTGCAAACTCAGGCTGAATCCTACGAAATTTATCAAAATAATGTACTAAATATTGTACACATTGAAAAGGTCTACAGAAAACTCTGCTATGGTATATGTCGATCTGTTATGGATATCCCACAATAACATTTTTAACCGACTTCAAAAAAGGAGCTTATCAATTCGTGTGTATTTTTTTTTTCTTTCTTTTTTTATATTTTTACAAGCATAACTCGGTCATTTTTAAACCGATTTTTTAAATTCTTTTTTTGTTTCAAAGGGTTTGCCTGCAGTTGGGTCCCATAATTTTGTTCGAAAATCGGAGGGGGTAATTTGCTCCCCTCTTGCATAACTCTGCTATTTGTGAACCGATCTTAAAAAATCTTCTTTGGTTTGAAAGAATTTTGCTTAAAATTTGAAAATTTTTTTTTTTTGAAAATCGGAAGGGGAAATTCGCTCCCCTCTGGCATAACTCGGTCATTTATGAACTGATTTTCAAAATTCTTTTTTCATCTGAAAAGGTTTTGCCTTAAGTTGGAATTTATAATTTTTTTACGAAAATTGGAGGGGGAAATTTTCTCCCCTTATGCATCATAACTCCGTCATTTATGAACCGATTTTCAAAATTGATTTTTTTTGAAAGGGTTTGCCTGCAGTTTAGTTCCATAATGTTTTTTTTATCGGTGGGGGACTTTGCTGCCCCCCCCCAAAAAAGGACTACGTCGTATATAAACCGATTTAAATTAAAACGGTTTTAATTTTTTTTTTGCTTAAAAGGGTTTGTGCAGTAAATATAAAAAGTAAATAAGTAAAAATGTAGTGTATGAATTAATATATTCCAAAGATAGCAGGAAATCTTAATGGTTTAGGGAGTGAAGAATTGTTTTAATCTAAATTTAACGCGTGAGGGCCACGGCAGTAATGAATATATCAAAACTACTGGATAGATTTTAATCATTTTTTCAGTGAATTACATACGTTATATATTTTATATCCGTGCGAAGCCGGAGCGGGCCACTATTAACTGCATATATTATCCTCTTCAAAATCGAATTTTAAAATTTTCTACAAAACTTTAAATGGTTTTTCCTCAAAGAAAATTTTTTGAGTTCTGCTGGTTTTTATGTAAATAAGTGAGATGAACCATGTCCAATATATTTATTTGTTTTTTTACAGTTTATATTTTTTTTATAAATCTAAAGTAATTGAGTAAATTACGGCACTCGATATCAAACTAAATATGCATTTAATTTCGATTGGAATTTCATTCGATATGAAATGCCGCAACTTGACCACTCTTATTTTAGATTTCATGTTTTTTTATATTTAGTAGCTATAATAGGTTTATACTCGTCTTATTTGCAGTTAAAAACTGTATTTGTAAATACTTTACTACCCGGTATTATAGAAATATGTTTTTAGTTAATTAATTAATTATTTGAATTATTTTTACTATTTTCATTTATAAATGAAAAATTATAATAATAACAAAAATTAAAAATTTGAAAAACCCCCGTATATTTCTAAAAAAGACGTGATATCTTCTAAGCGGCTGGACCGATTTTATTAAAACATAGCTAAGAACCTTCTCGACCAAGTCACCTTTCAAACAGAAAAAAACTAAATCAAAATCGGTCCAGCCGTTTGGTCTGTACGAGTACTTGATCATTTATATACATACATATATACTTTAAGGCCCTAATTTTGGCTTCCAAATTTACTTCATTTGAACCTATTTTAACTTATAAACATTTTATAAAAACTTACTTACTAACTTATAAAAAGTTTTATTAAGATTAAAGATGAAAGTAAGTTAAAATACATATTTTTTTAAATTAAGATACTCCAAAAAATAATTTTCAAGTGGAATCAAGGATTTGGGTGTCAGATTTTTTGCAATATTTTCACCATTTATTGGCTTTTCTATCGACCAAAACAATAAAATTATCGACATCATCGAGCCCAATATCGCCAACTGGACGAACAGCTCTTTTTCTAATACCTGATATGCTAAACTGTGTATATGATTGCCCTACGGCATAAATTCTGTTAAAATGATACAAGGGCATAAATTGAAAAAAGGGTCATAAAAAGTTTCATTTACACAAAAAGGGGACAAAAGTGATACTTTAATGTCACAACGGCGACGCTGCTCTCAGCAATGCGAGCGTAGCATACACTGCAGAAAGAAATGAGAGTGTGTTTGCTGGACGGGTAGTACTGGAAACACCCGTTATAGAAAATTTTAGCTTGTATGAGATGCGCATTCTATATGACTTATATTCTTTGTTTATATACATTTATAAATATCTATGTATGTATGTATGTTACACATTTGATATACATATGTACATACATATGTAAATACATTCAGCCATACGAAGAAATATTTGTTTACATTAACACCCAAACCCACGAAATCGAACGTTGTCGTTCGCAATCATTTTTAACGACAAACAGCTGATTTGGGACCCACTAAACCTGTTCAGCACGACAAGTCGATCGACAATGCATACGAACGATGACGTAACCATTTCCATACAAATTTGGTACCTACTATGAAAATTCAAACGACAACAAATGTCAAAATCAGTCACTTGGTTTGTGCTTGTCGACAAAACAAAAAAGTACACATAAATACCAAATTTTTAAACAAATTTACATTTAGGAAAATCAAAAATCAAAATGTTAATTTTTTTGCGTTTATTTTATTTATTTAACTCACAAACATGCATTTTTGTCACATAATTCTTTTTGAATTACATACATACATACATATATATGTATATATGAATGTGTATACGTGCAATTTATCTAACCAATTCTAAGCACTCAATTAGGCAATTACTCTTTCCACTTCAATAGATTGCTTGTCCCATTGGTGCTACTGCCCTCCATTCTTCATTACAATCCGCTTGCATTATTTTAGGAGTATCTACACATTTCAACTGATATATTTATTTATATTTCACACACAAAATTTTGAAAATAACTTTTTAATTTTTTTTGTATTGTCTTATGTTTATTATTGTTGTTATTTTTATTATTTATTTGTAGAAACTTTAAGTAGCATAGAGTTGCATTTTTTATGGAATACTTTTCACATTTCAGCGCTTTTTATTTGTAAAGTAGAGTTTTATTTGTGAAATTTTTGATGTGGCAATATGCTAATTTGACAATGAGTAAATGCATTACGTTAACAACGTAAAGCCCGACGACCGACAAGTCGATAGTTAGTGGGTCGCTCAAACGAACTATAATGAGTGACTTGTCGTCAGTCGATCGAGTTGTCGATCTACATCGTGGGTTAGGCTGTAAATTTTGAGAAGTATGCATGCTCGAGATCGCTTCTATGTTGACCCTCAAACTTTTTCGCTATTTGTTTACATGAAAATTTTTGTCAAGTGGTTGATGTGAAATTATGTATACATTTTTTGTGCTGCTTCTGCTGGACATCTCAATTTTGTCTTATAGTTTTGTTTGATATACTAACATACATACAAACATGTATGTATGTACATTCGTACATATAAATCTATAAACATAATGTAAAAACATGATAATGTTTTTTTAAATTCTCCTTAGAAACAAAAATTCGTCTGATCGATTAAATTTCCAATTGTGTTGCTAAGTATAAAACATGCTGATGAAATTTTGCTTATGCAACATATTAAATCTATGATAATGTATTCGAATATGGACATATGCATGCACTATTAGATATGTACGTATGTTTGTTTATTTTTGTATACATGTCGAGCACCAATACTAATTTTAGACGACAAATTTTTGTTTGACTATAATAATAATAATAATAATAATAATAATAATAATAATAATAATAATAATAATAATAATAATAATATAATAATAATAATAATAATAATAATAATAATAATAATAATAATTAATATAATAATAATAATAATAATAATAATAATTAATAATAATAATAATAATAATAATAATAATAATAATAATAATAATAATAATAATAATAATAATAATAATAATAATAATAATATAATAATAATAATAATAATAATAATAATAATAATAATAATAATAATAATAATAATAATAAT